>CM032478.1:4105014-4705014 GCA_019059595.1 Marasmia exigua
GCACACCAGTGGAGTCACAAAAAATGCGCTGCCAACCTTATTATAGTGCTATTTACGGGATTTCTACCATGTACCTAATTTTTGAGTTTCCGATTTTTCGGCACTGTTGCAAGCGCCATGGTCACGGAGTAACTGAAGTTTTTGAGGGTAAGTTGTTACTGGCAGACAAATCGGTCTACCCTCTTTCGCAGTATTTTTAACCGACTTAAAAAAAGATGGTTATCAAATCGACATGTACATATATTTATGTTTGTTCGCCGATTACTTCACCATTTATGAACCGATTTAAATACTGTCAATACTGTCATCGCAATTAGTTTGTTAGTTATTTGGCGGGGGTGGAAGGGGAAAGGAAGGAGGGGGGGCTGCCAAAATTGAGAACCCTAAAATTTTAAAGGCACATGTAATGTTTTGTATCTTTTTTCAAAACTGCATCAGTATTTACGACAGATTGTATTAATTTTGTGGGTCTGCTGATGATGAAAGGTCAATTCCTAAACGGTAATGATTTAATGGATAACTCTTTCAATACTGTACTCACCAATTAGTCTGTTAGTTATGTGGCGGAGGTTGGGGGGGGGGGGGGGGAGGGTCTGCTTAAAAAATCAGACACTTAAAAGCTTGAGTAAAATAACTTTTTCAATACTGTACTCACAATTAGTTTGTTAGTTATGTGGCGTAGGAGTGTGGGGGAGTCAACAACCACGAACTTTTATTGTAAACCTAGTGTAAAAATAAAAAAAAATATCACTTTATAGGTACACTTCTTTATAGTACCTAGGTATGTATCCGAAATATTTCCGTGCCAGTGACTGACCATCTCGAGCTATTGGGCTTGGATCTGTCGGCTAGCCTTAATTTCGGTCGTTACATTGGGTCCATAGCCAAATCTGCAGCTAAAAACTAGGCATCCTTTGGTAGGTCAAGCGGTACTTTAAGCCCAAGCAGCTCTTAAATTTATATCAAGCTCAGGGTCGCTCCTGCTTGGAGTACTGCTGTCACCTCTGGGACGGATCTGCCCGGTATCAGTTAGACGCTCTGGACTCAATAGAACGACGTGCGAAGAGGCTCATCGATGATGACGTACTCTCCGAAGCTGGCCTGCAGAGCCTGGACCACCGTCGACGAACAGCATGCCTCTCGGTCTTCTACCGGATTCATTTCGGGGAGTGTGCGGAGGTTCGACATAATTTGATCCCCTCAACCCATTCCATCACCGGACGACAAGGCGCGGCGAGGGCTTTCATCCTTATGTGGTAGAACTACCCCTTATCCGAACGAAGCGATTTGCTTCCACATTTATAATGCGGACGGCTAAGGAATGGAACTCTGCCGAGGTCTGTTTTTCCTGATCACTATAATCTGGACATCTTTAAGGCAAGAGTGAATAGGCATCTTTTAGGCAAACGCGTATCATCCTAGACCTCATCGTCGCTTTCCATCAAGTGCGATTGTGGTCAAGCGTCAGCCTATTGACCAAAAAAATAAGTACTGGGCGCCGACTTCGGTAAAAAAAAATTCTACGCGCACCTGCGGTACCACTGCGGTAAGGCGCATGGTAGAAATCCCGTAAATAACTTTTTTTTAAATTTATTATCAAATAACATTACAAATTTTACAAGTACAGTAATAAGACAGCACATTAAACCACAGAGGTTTGTCTTGTGCTATCGTGAGCTATGCGTTATATTCAAACTTATATTCAATACTCAATCATTTATTGAAAACTATATTTTGGGAAGAAAAAGTGCAATTCGAGCGACACTAATAAATATGTGTACAATATTTTATACAACTGTCCTAGCAATTGCTAAGGCAGTATTCCCTTAGCTTAAGTTTAAAATTGGTAGGTTTCAAACTGTCCCGCACATCTGATGGCAACTTGTTTATCAGGCGAGGAACTATGAATGATGTCGTTCGCTCGCCGTACACATTGTTTGCGCGCTGCGTGATCTAGTGTTAATATCCCGTTTTCACAAATTCTACCTGGCCACCCGAAATGGCCCGTATCTGGGTCACTTGTAATCCGCTTGGGAAAAAATTACGTTACCAAGTATAGCTATACGATTTATGTTTCGTCCGGACACGGGCCTTTCAACCAACTTAAGTATTTACATTTGACCTTTCGCCTGGAAAATAAACAGTGCGGTTTTGCTCCACGTGGAAAATGCAGGACGCCTGACCTTAGTCAAAGAGGTAAGGTTATTTACAAAGAACTATAAAAAGCAATAGCTATTACCATATCTGTAACCGCCGGATAACTGGTTAGAACTTTAACACAGCGCAGTTTTATTTTTGAATTTATGGCCTTTTTTGGTTTCCCACCTCCTTTTTCAGGAAAAAGTAGATGGGGATTTGACCGTGGGACATCCACGACCCGTTTGGAACAGTGGTAGTGAACGCTGCCTTTGGTCAAAGGGTTGTGGGTTCGATCCCCGTAAAGTACAAATATTTGTGTGCATGAACATGGGTGTATTGTATTGGTCTGAGTGTTTCCTATGTAATATAAGTATGTATTAATAAAAGAAAAGTATTATGTATATATTTGTAATCCCACTGTTGATTTTGATATTTGATTCTTGACCGTGGGAGAGCCTCGCTTCGGCATGAATGGGCCGGCTCGACCGGAGTGATACCGCGGCCTCACAAAAAACGGGCGTGAAGCAGCATTGTGCTGTGTTTCGCTGCGTGAGTGAGGGTACCGGAGGCCTAGTCCGGGGGAAAGAGGAGTTAAAAGGTTGGCAGCGCATTTGTGACTCCACAGGCGTCGCGGATGTCCATGGGCGGCGGCAATCGCTTACTATTCAAACTCCTCATCTTATTTAAATCGAACCAAGAAAAGCGCGAAATTCTAAATTTGAATTTGGCGCCAACGCCGTCTAACCGGAGTGAATTGCAGATTAATGGCCGCCTTACTTAGTACGGAGCATGTTCCGCGGGAAACGGCTGTGTATCTCGTGCGAAATTACCAAAAAACATAATATTACGTTGTGTTACGTTGTGTCTGGACTGTTTGAAGTGCTGTGAACGTTAGATAGCCCCGTCAATGAACTTTTATCAACTTAATTTCGCCGTGTGGTGACTGGGTGAACTCAATGGGTGAATTTGAATTAGAACAGGAACGAGAACTTGTCCCTTAGATTGAAACAAAAAGCTCTATTTGATTTAATCTAAGATTTGTCCAAAATTTCCCTTCCATGATTTGGTAAACAGTCGTAGGTATTGTGAATTGAATAATATAATTCCTAACATCTACCTCAACCACACGATAATCCCAGCCTCCAGGCACAATTTGGGCACCCAAAACCCGTAGCGCTAACACTTAACATAAGTTGATCCACCTGCTCGTCTGCCACCTGTCACATAAAAAAATAGGGATTTGCAGAGTCCCGGGAAATTACCGGTTTTTTCAGTACTCAGGAATTCCCGGTTGCGAACCCTTATAAGTGACTTACTTCCCTACTCCGTGTTTCCTCACGATGTTTTTGTAGAATGGTAGAAATATGTATTCTCAAAAAACTTGGTAAGTATTTTCTCGAAGGTCCGGCGGTACTTCACACCGGAGCAGCTTCTACAACTTTACCAAGCTTGCATGGAGTACTGCTGTCACCTTTGGGATGGATCTGCCGAATACCAACTGGCTGCATTGGAATCGATCAAAAACCGAAGAAGGATTGTTGGCGACTTCATCATCATCATCATCATCAGCCCATTTAAGTCCCCACTGCTGGGGATTAATGAAAAAAATTTTCCGCTGACTCTAAACGTACGTTTACGTAACTTCATCATCGTCAGCCCATTTCTGTCCCCACTGCTGGGGCACGGGCCTCCTTCACATGAGGGGTAATTGCCATACTCACCACGCTTGGCAGACGGGTTGGCGAGGGTTTTGGTATAAATGCAGAGTTTTCCTTCTCTGGGTGCTGATGATCATGCCAGCAGCTTTACCTAAATCGCCTTTTACGACACCTCGGTAAGATAGAGGGTGGCCTATTCTACTCTGCCGGGGACCACACGGCCTAAGTTGTTGGCGACTTAGACAATTTAAAATTGTCTAAGGTTGGCGACGCCCAACTTTATGACCGCAAGCTGTTAAGCCTTGAACACAGGCGTAAGGTAACGTGTCTTTCGGTGTTTTAAAGGTTACATTTCGAAGAGTGCGTGTGTGAAGGAACTACATGATCTAATTCCACCGGCCCCCTTTCATCATCGGGATACAAGACGGAGAAGCGGTTACCACCCTTATGTGGTAGAAATACCGGCAATATGTACCAAACGGTTCAAATGTACATTCATGTTGCGTACAGCTAAGGAATGGAACTCTCTGCCGGAAGATGTGTTCCCGAACGCTATTATCTGAACTTATTCAAGAATAGAGTGAATAGGCTGACAGACATGGTCCATCCTCGGCCACATCATCACCTACCATCAGGTAAGATTGTGGCCAAAGGTCTGGCTATTCTAATAAAAAAAAATACATCGATTTGAAAAATCCTAAGTTGCATTCACGACCCTCCAATCCAATTATATTAACATATCTACTTTTAAGGTACCTAATTCATATTGAACATTTGAATCAAAATAGCAATACATGGGAAATCGTATTACGCATTTTCCACCCTTACATCTCAACATCGCTCAACCTTCTGCACTCAATCAAATTGACATGAAATCTCTTAGGAATTTTACCAAATCGAAATAATATTTTTGTAAATTTTACAACGGGAAGCTCCACAAAAATTAACGACCCCTCCTTTATGTGCCAAGTTCGACACGTCACTCATAATTATTATCCATTTGCTTCCCGATTGGAATCTACTGACAAATTCGACATGATTTACTATAACGTTTGGATAATAACGTTCGCTTTCAAAATTGGGTTCATGTTAGGTAAATAGTTATGTTAATTTTTTTTGTGTTGGTATTTCTTTTATCTTAATTGTAAAAATTAAAAGGAAATTATAAATTACGTTTTTACATAATAAGTCACCCAACGATTTTTTGGCATGTGGCAAAAATTGGAACTGATGCTGGTTCGCAAGTGTCCTATGGACTACAGAGATTTGGTCATTTTCCCATGCAAATAAGATTGCAACAACGCCCGCCTCCTGTCAGATCATAGTCGCAATGTATGATGATTTAAACTTTGACCTCCTTGGCAACAGATCATTATATCTTGGCTTTATATTAAAAAAAAAAAAGTAAATCTTTAATCTGTAGCCGCCGTGGCTAAATCTAGGCGCCGCATTCCAATTTTGAATTTAGTTAGATCATGTTTTGTTTTAAATTAAACTGAAATATAACACTTGAAAAAAATATGATTGAAGATCTCCAAAGTTACATTGAGTTGGCTATTTTTTAACGACCTGTTTGGAACAGTCGTAGTTAAAGCTGCCTTTGGTCTAAAGGTTGCAGGTTCGACCCCTGCACAGTAAAAACATTCGTGTGCATGAACATGGGCGTTTGTATTGGTTTGGGTGTTTCCTATATAGTATAAGTATGTATTTACAAAAGAAAAGTATTATGTATAATATTTGTAATCCCACTGTTGATTCTGATATCCGTAACACAGGTGCTTGAGCTACCTATCTCGGAGTCAGATCAATGTATGTGATTGTTGTGAAATGTTTATTTATTTTATTTATACATATTTTTCCAGTTTCAAAGTACGAGAGAGGATTTATAAGAGTTTAAAAAAAATGTGTTCTGAGAAATATTTCAATATTCCTTTATTCCAAGTCTAACCACTAGGTACACTTTCCTGCAACATTAGGGTAAAAAACTGAAAACTTAGGTATTCCTTATATGACACAATTTAAATAATCAAATTAAATAATGTAATAATACCTACCCACCTAGGCACCGTCACAACTGCGTAGGTGGGCGGAAGATTTTGAAAGTATGTATTCGATAAATATTTAGCTATTGAGTCTTTAGCATTAATTATCTTATCCTTTAAATCGTTTTTATGAGGGTTTAGAGATTCAGGCCTTGGCTTGGTAGAGAATCTTTTCGGAATAATAAAATCACCGAAATTATTAAGATTTCGGTGGTTAATTTTTTCTATTCAGTAATTAGGTGGTATTTAGGTACTTTTAAAATATGCACAATGAAATCTGGTCATTATTGTATATTTTAATTGACACTAATTACTCTGAATAGTAAAATAATTTAATGTTCATAAAATTATTTTTATTAAGATATTGGAAGTTGGAAAAAGGATGAACAAATAGGTATCAAACATTTTCTTTATAGAAAATATCTTCTTTTTACAATTCAGATATTCTGTAGCAAGGGAGTCAAAACGGAAATGATTTTGACGAAGATCAGAGTCAGCTAAAGCAATTTCCCGGTTTATCAGAGCTATTCTGCGCGTCAATCAGACTGACGCAGGCGCAATATAACATTAGGCACATCGGTAAACAGTAAAGCTACTGTTACACATGCTTATTTTTAGCATGCTTAACTGAACTGATTTAATGAACTGTCCTCCTTTGCTATCAATAAGCATGCTATTAGCCATCTATTAGCATACAGGATTGACCGTGGGAGAGCCACGCTTCGGCATGAATGGGCCGGCTCGATCGGAGTGATACCACGGCCTCACAGAAAACCGACCTGAAGCAGCACAGTGCGGGGTTCTTCTCATTACTCGGACACATTTTATATGGACTAAGGTCGTGTCACACAGTGTCTCATCGAAATAAGAGGGTACGGGAATATAGAGTGCACTTGTGTCTGCGCAAATACTTGTACACTATAATATGTCCTGCGTAGATGGTTGATCGCTGACATTGGCCGCCATGACCGAAATATCGGTTAGGAGGACATTTTTATTATATGGACACACAATCGGGTATATTCAATTGCAGACAGTAGGTACCATATCTGGACCTCATTTAATAATGAACCAAAAGTGGCGATTAAAAACGTTTCATTGATTTTTATAACATAATGAGTGGCTTTCCAACGTCCGTAACCATCAAGGATCAAAATGTGTAAATGCGCAAAAAAACAGTTTAATTTAAAAACACAAACAAAAAATAACTGATTTATTATGTTATATGATAGATAGTCTTTTGCACAATAGACGAGGAAAGTAACATACCGATTCAAAACAAAATGTAACCTTTAATAACAATATAAGGGAATGTGAGGAAGTGCAAATTTCCCAACTATGATCGATTCAGCAGACAAATTATATTACACCGTCCCGCCATTAGTGATGTTGTGTACGAGTGTGTCGAATACGTAAACTCGAGTGATTAAAAAAACTAGTTTGAGTTGACAATTTTATTGTATGGTCAGCATCAAAAGTAGCTTAACACTTTAGTAGGACCATGTCAAAGTAACTGTTCTGCCTATTATAGGCAGTTTCCAAAGGGTTCGTAAAAATGTTACTTCGAGATGGTACTAATAAAGTGTTTAGCTACTTTTGATGCTGGCCGTACCTACTCATTGTAGTCTTGTAGTTAGTGTCATAAGAAAAAAAAAATCTAGGTATATAAATAATGAAAAAATCCACTTATTTGATTGCAGCCGAGTTATGAACTGCATCTTATTTATTTACTTTTTCAATCCTTAGACAGGGGAGCCAGACCAACCAACATGAATCAGTTATCTACATATTCGGAATCATTAGCTCAATAACTGTTGGTATCCACACTTTGAAAATCTATCCAAATATTGCGGTTTTCTGACGATGTTTTCCCTTACCGTCGAGCTAGAGGTCATTTACAAGATAACAATACTATGTGTGCTTTGATTCTAACCTATGGAAGGCGACCTCTATATTTAAGTGACAGTAAAATAATATTATCCTCCAACCGATCGGCGTCCAATTTAAACGATCAGCCACGTTCGCAGGATATATTATAGTGCTCAAGTGTGTCCGCAAACACAAGTGCACTCTCTATTACCCTATCCTCGTATTTCGATGGGACAGTACTGTGCTGTGACACGACCGGAGACGGCTCGGGCGGGGCAGGACCAACAGCTTAACATGCTTTCCTAGGCACGGCAAGACCGCCAACTTCCAGACTCCGGTCTGTCACTAAGAATTTCTTACCGAAAACGTAGGTGAACATTTTTGGCCAGACCCGGGGATCGAACCCGGGACGTCTTCCGCAGCCGTCGCCTTAAAGTGCGACCCACTAATCACTGCGCCACCGAAGCAGTCAATAGACAAATACAAACAGACAGTAAAATAACTCAAGATGTAAACTCTCTTTTGACTTGTGTCGCATCACTAGTTTCCATCGACGCCATTGACGCCCGCCCAGCGAAATTAAATCCTCAAACTGATTTTCACGCCTCGCTAGTTCCATAAAGGATCCGCGATATCCTTCGGGAGCATAATTTTATTCAATATCGCACACGAAACTTCTCGTTTGAATTCTTATAAATGTGTTTGCAGATCGTATGGTTGCAAAATATGACCCTTAAATCCGGACATACTAACTACACGGCCAAATTGTAAACATAGTTCCAGGGGAGCTCAAAATATTTTCATATACTTATCGCTTTGGTTGTTGACAAAAAAAAATCTTCAGAAATCACACAATGATTTGTTCATAAATTGTTGACGAACTAGTTGTCATACGTCCATATGCACTAATAAGTATACAACCTCATTCAAATATGTACCTTATTATTGAGCCTTAATATTCGAGGTGTTTACATTTCATTGAGACTATACAGCCGTGAGGAATACTTTATACACCGTTATTTTTTTATCGTTTACATCCCAAAAACCACTTAGTAGGTATCGCGAAAAAAGTCCGTTTAGCATGTTAGATCAACAAAATAATCGAAAAAAAATTAGCTATTCCATACATTATTGCCGGCTGGATGTTCTATTTTGTATGGAACAGCTGATTTTTTATTCGCTTGCTTATTTTCTTGATCTAACATGCTAAATGGACTTCGTTCACAATACCTATTATGATATTTTCGTGATTTTTTTTTTAAATTTAGTCCGCAGAGAGTGGGACTCTGCAAAGGGTAAAGACTTCCTCCAAGTCTCTTCATTCCTCTCTATCCAATGCCTTTACTTGCCATTCATGGACATACGTATTGAAATCGGCACATCATCTTTTTTTGGCCTGCCGCGTATTCGACGTCCATCGGTCGGTTGCCATTGGGTGACGATTTTTGTCCCTCTTTCAGGGTTCATTCTGCATACATGGCCCGCCTACTCCCATTTTAACTTCGCAGTTTTTCGACCCACATCCGTGATTCCCGTCTTGGAGCGTATGTCAGAGTTGCACACTCTATCTGATCTTTCGATCCCTAAAATGCTACGCTCCTTAGCTTTTTGGCAAATCTTGATTTTCGGGATATAAACGATAAAAACATAATGGTGTATAGGTGCGGTTTCATCCTTCGAACAACGAATACCGACCGTTTTAAACGTTGTTGTTTGTAGGTGTAGCAGAAAGGTCAGACTTGGCGCCATTTGGACCGGCAAATGTTTTTTTTAGAATAATGCCGGCCTTTGTCAATTTCCAGGGAGATGAAAGGGCTCGATTGAGTAAAATATTTTAGGTAAATATTTTATAGAAATAGAAGGATTTCTGTGTTGAATTTTTATACCTAGGGAATGCTTAATTAGACCGTGGGAGAGCCACGCTTCGGCATGAATGGGCTGGCTCGACCCGAGTTACCAATCCGGAGGAAAGGGGGGTTTAAAGGTTAGTAGTGGACTTGTGACTTCACTGGTGTCGTGGAGTGTCCATTGTCGACAGCAATCGCTTACCATTAGATGATCCGTCTCCTCGTCTTCCACCTATCACATAAAAAAAATATGATTTTTGTATAGTTTTCAGGGATCCTCGTTGATCTTTTCATTTACAATACTTACTTTGATTTGTCTTCAAATTATTTATTTGTCATAGTTACCTAAGTTACTGGTAGCCTCTCTACCCTAATGTTGCACTTTATACCGCACACAGGCTTAATTATGCCGAATCTTTTTCGCTCCCACCTGCCGAATTTAGGGCCCAAGGTTTATTAACCAGTAAGTACATTTTGTAATAGCATTATTTTAGATATTGGAATTTGCTTGGCCTGTCCGCCTCATTGTACTGTCTGTTGTTGTTGTATCATGCTTGTATTTTGTTTTTGTGCAATAAAGAATATCTATCTATCTATCTATATCTTTCAATATCGAAAATAAGTAGTTTCTTACAGTAACCTGTTTTAGTACTGATCTTTCCCATGACGAGTAGTACTCGTCATGTAACAAGTACCTAGTAAGGTCTTTCATTTCTTAAAAGTTAATTATTTATCTCCCCCAAAGTGGTTTCCTTTCGATTGAAATGAAATCTTATACTTAAATTCAAACAACATCTCATAAATTGACCATATTCCGTACTAGCACGAATATTATTAACAAATCAAAATAAAAAAAAACTTTATTATATAATGCGCTTGTTGTATAATTTTTTTGTGTAATAAAGATTAAATAAATGAATAACATATTAAGTATATCAAGAAGGAACGACATTTGTTTTTATTTCGTTTTTGTGGATAATAAGACAAAATATCATTTTCCTAAATGAAAAATACTATTTCTAGATAATACTTATAGAAATTAAATAAAATTAATTTCAGAATTTATGGAAACAGATATTAATGGAGAAAAAAATAAAATGTCAAAATCCTCCTGCTACGTCATCACTCGGCATGACATATTAATAACGCTTTTGCTCACGTTGATTTAAAAAAGTTAAACCATACGTCGCACAATGACATGGCCTTAACTATTTTTATTGTACATATAACACCGACATCACAATAAATTGAGCCTCAGCACACCGTCACATCCGGCATTTTAAAGCGTATAAAAATGGTAATATATTTTTCTGTCGTATTCTTAAATAAAATCAAAATTTTGATATCGTTGGTCGTATTGTCCAAAAATGTTTTCTTTTCGTTGTTCTTAAAGTGGTCAGTGGTCCGAATTTTAAGTCTGTGGGGCAACGGTTCGGCGCGTGCGGCTAATTAAAATTGAATTGCAATTCAGGCTCACAACTTCGAATGGATTGCTTACTAATTGAGTTTAGCATCACAATTAGTGTAACTATTACAATGGTCGGAAAGTTTTCGTAAAGCCAACTTTAAAATGGAACTAAATTGTTTAGGACAGCGATTCTCAAAGATGCGAGTGAAAAAATACCGATACAAATAACTCTGACATAAATAGGATAAGATTAGTAGAAACACCCTTAACCCATCTATTTATTGGATGAAAAGTAGTTTATATCGAACTTAATATGTAAGTTACGGCCGTGTGGCCCCGGCAAAGTAGAATAGGCCACCCTCACTCTTACCGAGGTGTCGTAAAAGGCGACTAAGGTAAAGCTGCTGGCATGATAATCAGCCCCAGAGAAGGAAAACTCTGCATTTATATCAAAACCCTCGCCAACCCGTCTGCCAAGCGTGGTGAGTATGGCAATTACCCCTCATGTGATTGAGGGAGGCCCGTGCCCCAGCAGTGGGGACTTAAATGGGCTGACGATGACGATGATGATGTAAGTTACATAATATATCTAGGTTGGGTAAAATCCGAAAATTGGTATTTTGCAGTTATATCACAAAAATGAAAATCGAATATTAGGTAGTTAATTTCATACATATTGCTGATCCGACATTCGACCCATGTGGATCAGTGGTAGTCAATGCTGCCTCTGGAGCAAGAGTTGCGGGCTGCAATCAAACATTTGTGTGCATGCATATGTCTGTTTGTATTGGTCTGGGTGTTTCTATGCAGCATTATAAGTATGTATTTACAAAAGAAAAGTATTATTATGTATATATTTGTAATCTCGCTGTTATATACATTATATTACATCTAGACACAGAATAAACACAAATGTTTGTCCTGGGAAAACAGGAATCAAACCCACGATCCTTGACAGCCAACACAGGTCACTGTGTGCCCGAGCCGTTAGTGTAGCTGTGCTGTGAGCATCTCTAGATTACAACCTTACTTTTTTTTAATATGCCACAATATATTGCCTCGCGTCAATCTGATGGTAAGCAAAAGGAGAGCCCACGCTGCAGTTACAACGGACGCGATGTCAAGGTATCACTTCTGTTAGCACCGCCATACTGGCCCGCGAAATGCTTCTTCACGCTTCGTTGAAGGAATCCATGTTGTAGGAAGGAGGGAATACATTCGCCGGCAACGAGTTCCATTTCCACTTTACCTACCTTGAGGACCCGTGGCTTGGCGTAATGCTCTCCCACTGCAATTATGCGAGGCCCACACGGCTGCGCCGGTTGCATCATGCATTATGCAATGGATTAACTTATAAATAACTTAGTCAGGGACTACCTTGCCATAGGTAATTTAACTAGAATAAGTATATACTTTCTAGCTCTACATTTGTGTAACTTTATTGCGAATTGAAAGGAGCTTTGAAGTCTACCGTTGTTTTGGAAGAGAAAATGTTTAGCAAAATACGTCAGTATTTTGCTAAACATTTTCTCTTCCATAAACATAACAAACAATATACACCATGTGCGGTTAAAGAATGGGATCAGAAATGGCGGCGCAACTATTCACTTCTCGCTCGCACACTATTTGCGTCTATACTCGCACTCGTTGGGTGCGAGTATAGATGCATTCTTTATCCGCACAGGTTGTACTTTTATTGTCCATAAAACAGGTTACCTGTTTAGCTATGCTCCACAGCATATAATTTTTGGTATGACACCTATTAAGGAGACGGGTAGGGCACACTAGCGACGCTAATCGATTTTAATTTTTAGCTACTAAACCGGATCTATTTTAAACAATTTCGGGGTCACAACCTCTCGGCAAACACTTATACTATTTATTAAATAACCATGCACAAATGTTGGGTCCAACGTGTATGCGAAAAATTGATTCACGCCAAAAGCGGCAATTTTTCGCGTACAAAAAAAATCTGTTGTTCCATACATTATCGCCTGGTAAAAAAATAATTTTGTATGTAACAGCTGATTTTTTTCGCGTATTTTGTAACATGTTAAATGGTCTTTATTTACGATACCTATTATGTGGTTTTCGTGATGTAATATATATGACGATAGAAAAATAATGGTGTCTTTATTAGAACATCTTTATTTTATTTTATTTTTTTATTTATAATATACACGCAACACATTACAATCGTAAATAAACAAAGTGAGAAAAATAATGTGCAGTTTTGAACCAGATTGCAATCCAAAAACAATGTGTACATAAAAAAGAACAATAATTGGATTACTTAGGTTTGTCGCACTAGCCGTATATAACAATATGACAAATCAATTCAAATTCAAATAATTCTTTATTTGCATAGGCTTGTACACAGCACTTACAAATCGTCATACATTTGAATGACTTAAAACTATTTATAAGTACTTATGTATAATTTACATGTTAATACATATATATGTTGATACATAAAATATACTAAAGAAATAAATAAACATAATGCGATTCTACCACCGGCTCGGAAAGTTGTTTCTGGTCGAGAAGATCCGGCAAGAAACTCGCTTTACAATAAAAAAGAACCCAAGCTATGAACAATGAAACAACAGAAAACAATCATCATCATCATCAGCAACCCACACTCGTCCACTGCTGGACATAGGTCTCCCCTAATGCACGCCACTGCTCCCGATTTTCGGTTACTCTCATCCAGCCCACACCAGCCAGCCTTCGAATGTCATCATCCCATCTTGTCGCAGGGCGTCCTACACTACGCTTACCGAGTCGCGGTCTCCACTCAAGGACTTTACGGCTCCAACGGCTGTCAGTTCTGCGGCTAATATGACCAGCCCACTGCCACTTCAGTTTGCTATATAGGGCTATGCTCGGAGTATCTCTGAAGGACCTTATCAGAAATGATGTAATCCGACAGAGAACCAGAGTCACCGACATAGCCCACCGAATTAGCAAACAGAAACAATACTTTATCCTAATTTTATTTTGCTTTAGAGGGTTAGCTCCGATGCTGAGCAGGCCCAGTACCGTGGCCAGACCCATTTGGCTTTAGCTTCATACTTATTCATTAGATGGGAACACGAGGTACATTTTTAAGTAACCTACATGATTACTATTTATTGCTTGATCTTTCCGCTGCTTTACAGTACCCGTGGTCACAAGCGGACTGGTTATATTATTGAGTGATTATTAACCCCCCTTTTTCCCGGATTGGGCCTCCGGCACTGTCACTTACGCAGCGAAACACAGCACAGTGCTGCAGGCCGTGGTATCCCTCCGGCCCATTCATGCCAAAGCGTGGCTCTCCCACGGTAAAATGCAACACGAAAATTTAAAGAACTATTTATAAATCAATTGGTTCTGCATGTTCTAAAAATAGCAAATAACTATTTGTTCTATCTTCTTTATCATCAACTTATTCCTTATTACGTTTTAAATTAATAAACATTCATTGACATACATTGGACCGATTTGCCTGAATATTAGTGGAGAGGTAGCTTAGAATCGGGAAACGGACATAGAATAGCGTTTTATCCCGAGAAATGTTAAGTTCCTGTGGGATTAACGAATATTACGCGAGCAAAGCCTTGGGCGGATGCTAGTTATTAATATGTATAGATAGATATTCTTTATGGCACAAAAACAAAATAGAAGTATAATACAACAAAAAACAGACAGTACAATAAGGCGGTCTTATCGCTTGTAGCGATTTCTTCCAGACAACCTTTGGGTAAAATTATCTACTTATTATCACTTATTGTTGAATTATGCCCTGGAAGAATAAGAGATGGCTATTTCATTTAGTCTTTACAGTCTACGGAAACAGAAGGTATTGCTCAAAGACATTCACTAGTAACAAAGAGAACATTAGTACCTGCCCGACCAAACCTTTTTCTTTGTACAAAACTACGGTAGGTATATTCGCGACTGTCTACAACATAGTACAGTAGTTTATCCAGAACCAGAATTCGACCTATTATTAGGTACGATCATTAAGGTCGACGTTGAGAAATCAGGCGGGGACGTGTTTAGATCGCGGAAGAGTCACGCTTCGGCATGAATGGGCCGGCTCGACCGGAGTGATACCGCGGCCGCACATATTACCGCGTTAGACAGCGCCTGTTCTGTGATTCCCCGAGTGAGTGAAGGTATCGGAGGTCCAATCAGAGAATTTAGGGGGAACTCAGGAGTGATTGGGACTAAAATATGTACATCCTTGCAAAAGAGTTAATACCTCCGTAACTCCTTAGCTTCCTTTATAACTCTTTACATCTTTAACTCTCTGATGTGAAGATCGATTTCAGAAGGACGACGTCCGAACCAGTCCGAACAGAATGTGAGTGAGTGAGTGATTATGATATTTTTATTTTATAAATAAAAATCTTGTGTAAAAATGTGCATCAATCCAATCACATCAATGCGTCTTTAAATCTTTTCAGTCTTAGAGTTACAGAGTTGTTAAGGAGTTAAAGATGTAGAAAAAGTTAGTGAGCGAAAAGAGTTAGTGAGCGAGACTGGTACCACCGATCGTAAAGGAGTGAGTGAAATCGCCATAACGGGGTTTTATGAGTCGAAAAGAGATGGAGCATGATTGGAACGCGTCTCGCATAAATCTGTAAATACATAAAAAAATATCAGGGGAGAAAACTGACCCTACCACTGTTGCAATTAAGTACAAAATTATTTACTTGTATTGAGTTTATTAGATTGGATAAACACGTCGATGGTCTCAACCCATCGCAAGTTACATCAATCACATCATTCAAGTCTTTTTAGTAATTTGAGTTACGGAGTTAATTTTGAATTAAAGATGTAAAAGAGCGATTTAAGTCTCTTCTTCAAAGGAATTATAACTCCTTTGTCTTTTAAAAGAGTTGTTCTGCGCATCTCTTTACCAGGCTTATGTGAAAACGGTCTTTAGGGCCGAGTAGGTAATAACAATTCTGCAAGTAGGTATTCTTTACGAACAGTAATTTGTATTTTGCGTGATCTAAAGCAATATGGTGTGAAGTACGTTATTATTTTAGGCGATAATAACGCCTAACGGCTTTTCCTGTTATCGCCACATTTTGCTATTATTACCACCTTTTGCCTACTTTCAGACAAACTGAACGAGTATTTATGATAAACATTTATTTGGATAGAAGAAAAACCGGCCTTCATCGTTTTCTTAAAAGATTTACCTACTTAAATAAATTTTAAGTTACTTATTTTTGTACCGCTTTTTCACAGTTATAAGAAAAATAAACGCTTAAAGGTATATACCTTATGTAGGTAAGCGTTTATTTTTCTTTTTTATAGAACTCTATGTGAAGGAAATAGGTCATTTTAGAATAATGTGTGTTTAAATAAAACTTAGTATGTGTAGATAAGGTTTGTATGACAAGTAGTTAGTACCCTACTTCATTTCAAACGTAGGTCCTAAGATTCGATTGTCATCTTCAGCTCGAGGAGTGATTAATCGATGCTACAGTTTATTGAAATACTTTCAAGATATTATTTTAGATATATAATTTCAGCTTAACAAGCCATAATGACGAAGTATATTTATAGTACGCGCGGCAGACGGTAGAGCATTTCATTCATTAATTGAATTAATTGGCATCGACTGCCAAGAGTCTTTTGCTCGAGTATAACAGTTACTTCCCATTATACCTACTGGCCATTTTGATCAAGTTGTTTGTCATGTTTCATTAATTATTAATAAATGAATAACTCTACCGTCTGCCGCGAGTCTTTACGTTTAATATAAGAATTATAATATAACTGTAGTACTAAATAAGGAGCAACAAACAACGTATTTTCCTATTCCCATGTGGCAGTTGCAAAAGATTCGTAGCCGCGAGTTGGACTCGTAGCAAGCCCCGTAGCAATTGCGCTACGAGAACATGCGTAGCACATCTCTGGCGTCACTCACCTTGTATATCATTTGATTTACCTATTTTAATAACAATAAAAATAATCAATGGAATGTTTACTAACTTTATGTTTAGCTCTCCTTAAACTCGGTTGTAAATAAAACATATGACTGAAAAATAACATCTTGTTGTAATTGTATCCGTGTTTGTGGTCAATAATACCCTTATTATAAATAGCGATCTAAAGTTGTTACCGTTCTAAATCTCATGTCATCCCGTTCCAACATGCAATGTTAAAAGGGGCTGGCACCAATTTCGTTCCGGCACTAGTTATAGTTCTCGATTTGTAATAAGGGGGTAAATGTTTTAATACGTCACTTAAGTGATAAACAAACAAACCGCATCGTTACACGTTGTTACATTCGTTGCTCAAGAAGACCGTTTCAGCAAATGCTTTTGTAACGGGACTGGCTCCGTAATGCAACTCGCTAGACAAAGTTTCACCTAAACGCTACAACTGGTGCTTCGAAACTAAGACTAAAGCGAGAGGTTTTGCCTCAGTAAGCATACACCGACTTAAGGCCCACAGCTTAGCTTAGAAACGCAGAATAAATATACCTAGTAGCAAGACATGGAACGTTTCGATGGAAAAGAAAGCTTCCTCATCTTAGCGTGTAATATCTAGTTGAATGAATGAATGAATGAATATCTTTATTTACAAGAAACACGGTACATTTATCAATGTGATGGTCATGAACTTGTCAGATCAACATGTTTCGCCTTACATGGCATGTAAAAATAATCTTAAAATATAATTCAATTATAAAACAATGAGATAAATTCAAATTACAAATTAAAATAAATGTCAAAATATTTTTGAATTAAATTGTCAGGCAGAGTCTAAAAATTGCTTAGTACTATAACTATAGTTTCGTCGAACGGTGTTGCTTCGGAGCCCGAGTAACGTTTGGATTATGATCCAAGATACGGGAAGTGTGGTCATTAAAATGAAGCGACTTCCGTAAGTCCTTCGCAACCCATAATCATAAATCATTTATTCTAGCAATAAACAGGGTGGTTACATTGAAAGTAGGTGTTACAGAATTAAATGCCAATTTAGCCTTTCTTTTAAGACATGTGAAAATGTTTTAATCGTCGGTTTAAGGCACCGGTCCAACTGGATCACTGTTACACATTCAGAGTCATCTCAAAAATTGACGATCATCCTCGCGATGATTTCCCTCACCGTCGTGCTTATGGTAGAAATAGAATGGATATATTTAGTTTCCAAGTCTTTGTGTAGGCGATTGATTGATGTTTCACTCAAACATTTGAACACACCTTTGATCTGGTATTATGTGATCCGCGATGAGTAACGCTAATGGCGCTCAAAGGTAGGAAACCTACTCGGAATTTCGCCTTTTCACTCAACCTCTTAACTTCTATTTCATTTCTTCCCTTTTTATTATTCAACACTTACAAGCCATATACCGTGCCAAATTTGGACGCAAATTCATTAAATTTGCAAGAAAATAATATCATGATACGACATAATATACATACTTACCATTTAAACCATTTACACTTACAAACATAGGTACATAGACTGTAAAAATCATAATCCTTCCTTTTTAGCGGAGATGGGTAAAAAAGTCAGCCTGTAAGTATAGCGGCTAATGTATACCACCAAAGCGAGATCCGTTTCAAGCAGATTTATTCAAGGATAAGCGACTTAATATGAAAGGAGCTGAGTAGCCTGAGTGTACAGTCACCTGCACTAATGCGTGTACAAGTTCATTCAAATATGAGCCTTATTGTATTAGATGAAGAGTCGTGTATTTTTATTTCAGTCGACTGTACCTGATGCGGAGTCTTTACGGCTAATTAGCAAATGTAAAAGCTGTTATGATTAGCAGGGGTTGCTTAATTAATGGCAGGTGTCCATTAATATTGGATTAAGTAGGTCAAATGAACGTTCTCTCAGCAGGATTAGCACAATATTACTATACCAGAGGTGGTAGGCTATTTATTCTGTAAGTACTGTAGGGTAGGGCAGCTTGAAAATCCTGAAAGGGATTAAGTAGTGTCCAGTGTGCCACGACCGGAGAGGGATGGGGCGCAAGACCAACGGCTTAATGTGCTTTCCGAGGCACGGGGGTACAAGACCGCCAACTTCTAGCTCCGGACTAACACTATGAATTTCTTACTGAAAACTTTGGAACACATTTTTGGCCCGATCTAGAGATCGAACTCGGGATCTCTTGCGCAGCCGTCACTTTAAAGTGCGACCCACTACTCACTGCGCCAGCGAGGTAGTTGGACGGGCAAATTGTTGGCGAATAAACGTACCACTGCGCGTAGCTAGGCGTCACCCGTGGGCCTCGCGAGAGAACGTGACCCTGCTATAATTTTCGTCTACGTTAATCCACGCTACGTCACTGAATCGTACCGTATCTATACGAGCCTAAAATGGTATCTGCTTACTAGTCCCATCGCAATTTGAAACTACTTAGGTATCCAAACTTAAATGTAGATCAAGCAGGGCGTGCAGTGTTTAGAAACATAAGTAATATATTCTATTAATATTCGTAGGTCATCAACATCTTATTTTCTATCTACCGCAGTGCCTCAAGACGAAAGTATTTAATGCGTGAGTGTTGCCAGCGATGACATACGGAACAGAAACGAAGCCGCTTACAATGAGCCACTAAAGATAGCTCAAAATCACCCACTGAGATGGAAATGATGTGATTCAGAGGAGAAGGTCAAAGACATAGCCCAAAAAATTCATGATTCAAGTGGCAATAAAAATAAATAAAAATTAAAAGTGTTTATTTCGAACCATACAATCCGTAGTAGCAGAGCACATTGTAAAGAGATCAGACGGCCCGGTGAGGTGAAAAGGTCCTCGAGTGGAGGCCCTGTATAGGAGGTCGCAGCCGTGGAAGGTCAACCACAACGTGGACCGACGATCTGTTGAGGGTCGCGGGAATCCCTTAGATGTGGGTGGCACAAGACCAATCTGTGTGGAGATCATTGGGGAGGCCTTTGTCTAGCATTGGAAGAATATTGGACGAAATGATGATCATCATCATACAATCTTACTCAAGGGTCAACGCTATCTAGATCGATCCCAGTGTTCATCGTAATCTAATCGAAAGGGCCGCTATTCCGTAAACACCCGCACGTAGGCCAACAGAATGAATGACTCAACTTACACCTACCCACCTAAAGCAGAACTACCTAAAGATTAGGAGCCCAATTCTCGGGCTCGTGACATTTATTTTCATAAGACATATATCACTAAAACATAGTTTTTAGGGTTCCGTAGCCAAAATGGCAAAAACGGAACCCTTATAGTTTCGTCATGTCCGTCTGTCCGTCTGTCCGTCTGTCCGTCTGTCCGTCTGTCACAGCCGATTTACTCGGAAACTATAAGTACTACAGTGATGAAATTTGATGGGAATATGTGTTGTATGAACCGCTACAAAAATATGACACTAAATAGTAAAAAAAAGAATTGGGGGTGGGGCCCCCCATACATGTAACTGAGGGATGAAATTTTTTTTTTCGATGTACATACCCGTGTGGGGTATCAATGGAAAGGTCTTTTAAAATGATATAAAGTTTTCTAAAAAACATTTTTCTTAAAGTGAACGGTTTTTGAGATATCAGCTCTCAAAGTCGTAAAAAGTATGTCCCCCCCCCCTCTATTTTTATAACTACGGGGTATAAAATTCTAAAAAAAATAGAGGTGATGCATGCTAATTAACTCTTTCAACGATTTTTGGTTTGATCAAAGTATCTCTTATAGTTTTTGAGATAGGTTGATTTAACTGTAATTTTGGTTAAGTTATTGTGCTTACACTGAAAACGATGGCTGAGGCAAAATATCGGGAGAGTTTAGGCTCCATTCACCAGGTGTATAAATTGACATAATAAGTTTATTATATTTGCTGCTACGGAACCCTTTGTGCGCGAGCCCGACTCGCACTTGGCCGGTTTTTTGTATGGTTTTCGGGTGATATCCGCCATGTTCTCAAAATATCACAAGCACGAGAATTGGGCTCCAGGTTGTCAGATCTGTCCCCGATAGGCACCTACCTACATCAAACTATAAATAATAAAATGATCTAGTATTTGCCGCCGACCAGGGAATGTATACCGCGGGCAAGAAATGAAAGATATTTACGGTCTACTTATTTTTTACATAGACGCATCTGCCCATTTTGTGTTACCTAAGCGTAGATATTAATGTGCCGAAACCGTAAAGCGATCAAGCAGAATTTTATTCGCAAGCCTTTACTAGCAATTATTCTCGCCAAATTGTTGATAGATGTTGCCCAGTTACCTACCCACTAAATTATATGGATTGTGTGTGTTACTTAAAACCATAATGACACTGATAAAATAGGAATCACCAATAAATCCTTGTTATTTTTTTTTTAATGCTAGAGTCGACAAACGAGCAAGCGAGTCACCTGATGGAAAACAATCATCGCCGCCCTTTAACATCCGCGAAATCAGAGAGATCGCTAATGCGTTGCCGGCCTTTTTAAAAAGGAGTACGCTCTTCTCTTGAAGTTCCCTAAGCGCCATCCATCGAGATGATGAGGATGGAATGACAATCCCATATGTTAAATTAATTAAAGAGATCCAACTCTAAACACTTATTAATTAATTTCGTCTTCCAACACAAACTACACATATTTTTGGATTATGATCTGGATCAAAACCTTTTAACTGATATTTTATTTCTGTATAATTGTAATCTGTAATGTGTATTAAATAAATAAATAAACATGTCTCTTTAATCACTCGACATTGGCAAAGTTAAATCGAAATTCGATATAACATAAAATCTAGATCTTGTCCCGAAACGAAGTGAGCGCGGGCCACTAGTTTAACTTAAGGTGACAGGTAGGGCACACTAGCGACGCCAATCAATTTTAATTTTTAGCTACTAAACCGAATCTATTTTAAACAATTTCGGCAAACACCTTTACTATTTATTTAATACTTATAGTTAACTGTTTGGTCTGCTTTTGCACTCGAATTTTGGATTACCGCCAAAAGTGGCCGCTTTTGGCGTGAATCAATTTTTCGCGTACAAAAACGGACCCAACATTTGTGCATGGTTATTTAATAAATAGTGTTTGCCAAGAGGTTGTAACCCTAATTTAGTAGCTAGAAATTAAAATATATTGGCATCGCTAGTGTGCCCTACCCGTCACCTTAAAGTGTTTTTTAAACAAAGTCCATTAATGATTTACATCTACAGGTAATGACCTCTTATTGCGTTTGGTAGTACACGTGTACATTTTCATTAGTTAACGGACCATATGGCCTCAGCCACAGATATTATAACCTCAGCTCTTAGCCCCCTAAACAGCGTGCACTATGGATAAACCTTTAGATACAGTACGTCATTAAAACCAGCGCCGCCGTCTGACGCACCACTCGCAAACTTTTCGGATATAATATAAAAGAGGCGGGATATGTGAAGACGGCCGTGAAATCCTCCGGCCTTGGCCTCGCGCCAGGAGGCCTCGCTGGCCGCACCGGGACACACGGATGATAAGTAGTTTATTTGATAAAGGGTAAGATTCTATAGCATGTAAGATATCACAGGGAAGTAGAAAGATCCAATTATTATCAAGGGTTACCAGACCAATCGATCGATAGGCGATCGATGGTAGAATCGATAAATAGGTAAGTCGACGTCGAGTAATACATTCTACAAGACCTATCTATTTTAGGCTAATCATATTAAATAATCCGAAACGAAAGTTTCGAGAGAGAGAGAGAGTTTAATGGTACAGCCTGGGAAGATAGAAGATCTAGTTCCCGTGGTGGAGGTAGATACAATGTGATTACTGTATGTAGCAACACGCAGTGCCACCTACAAAGACATAAGAAGTTTTGCAAAGTCACTACCCAACACTCATAACTACGACCATTCCAGTGTACGACTCTCTCTCTTCGGTTGATCCCCTTACTGGTGAGGATCGTGACTCCTTCCAATTTTGTCGACCAGCTGTCGCCGTTGGCTACGCTCCGCCGCACGGTGTAGGACAATGTACTACTAAGAAAAATAATTTGACATGGTAGCGAGTCAAAAGAAGATATCAATGAAAAATAAATTTACTCCCACTAATTTTGCAAATTTACCCGAAAGCTGTGACCATATCCTATTAGAGAGTCGACTGTCATAGCAAAGTAACAAAGAACAGAATAAGGCGAGACCTAGAATGGTGACCAAGAATGGAGACCAGAATGGAAACCAAGAATGGAGACCAGAGTATTACCACCGCAGCATTGGGTGGATGACATTCGATGGTACGAAGATCGAGATTGAGTGACTCGGACACAAGATCGGCACGCCTCACCTACGCCCAATCCCTCTTTGGTCGTGATATACTATAGATTGGCGAATTCCCATAAAAATATGAGGGTAAGTAGACCGTAAGTAAGTACTTACGTTCTGAAAATTTTCGACCGAAATAGAAAGTATTATTACCTAACTCTATGATGGTACCTTTAATATGTTACAGGCGGCAGACGAGCAGACGGATCGCCTGATGGTAAGCAATTGCTGCCGCCATAGACACCCGCGACACCAGTGAAGTCACAAGTGCGCTGCCAACCCTTAAACCCCCCTTTCCCCGGAATGGGCCTCCGGTACCCTCACTCACGCGGCGAAACATAGCACAGTGCTGCTTCACGTTGGTTTTCTGTGAGGCCGTGGTATCACTCCGGTCGAGCCGGCTTATTCTTGCCGAAGTGTGGCTCTCCCACAGTCATAAATAACTTTTGAAATTACGCCTCGCGTAACCTCATTTAAAAGCATTATGGTTCACTAAATATCTCAATTAGGTTTGAAGTAAACTACGCATGACGAGATAACTGAGATCAAATCGTTTGTCAGCCGCGAGCGGGTAAGGGTCCCGGGGGATGAACAAGTAGCAACAACAGCCTGCGCCGGGTGAGGGCGCGATTGTCTCCGCGGCTCAGCCATTGTGCCTGCATAGTAAAGCAAGTAACAGAAAGATATGAAAATGAAACGACTGTCGTCTGGCATTCGCCACCCTTAGACAGGGAAACCGGAACGGATCAAGATAACTCGCTCAGATACACCTCAACAATATTAGGCATCCAGATCTATGAGATTGTTACATATCTGTAACGTGCAGGTTTCCACGCAAACGACGTTTTCCCTCATTCACGAGCATTAAAAAATTTAAAATTCTGAGAAATTCATGCCCGATTAGATTTTTTTAACTGAAAATGCAAGATTGATGGAAGAAAACTAGAAGCAAGGTGAAATGTTTTATAAGTAAGTACATAATTATTGTATAATGAGTTATTATAATTTTCAATTACATAGTCATGCTGTGTTTGGCTGTAATTGTCGTTTAATTCCAATCCTAGACATTAATTGGGCGCGTGACGTAATGGAAACGGCGCGGGAGCAGGTACTAGTAAGTCGGACGAATACCTATTGCTTATGATTATAGCTTTATATAAAAAAAATGTAATTAGTTTTTCTAGGTAAAATAAAAAAAATTTTTAGCACACATGTTATAATGTAATAATGTTGGCAGACCTAATAAATAAATACGTATACTATCCGTGCGGATAAAGAATGGGATTAGAAATGGCGGCGCATAGAGCCGGTACCGTCAGCATCAACGGTTTGAAAACTTATAACTGACTTATTCAGTATAAAATATCGTTACCGTTGAAACTGTTTTTTTTTTTGTAATAAATAAATTAATGTTATTAATTAAAATACAATTTATGTACGAGTATGTTTCATAGGTTTTATTATTTTGGAGTCTTTTTGACTGTATATAAAAATGTATGAAAATAATTTATGATTTATATATTTATATTATGATTTATACAGTTGTAATTTTATTACATTAATTTCATGTACTATTCTATATGCACTTCATAACTTTTAAATTAGTATCTTGAAATAAAAGATTGTAATAAGTATATCTTAACTGTATCTATATCCTATTGTAACTATATCTTAAAACACTACCTATACTCAATAAATAACTAACAAAACAATTATTTAACATACAAATTAACAATAAACTATAACAACAAACAATAACAAATGACAAAATAACGAAAGGTTCAAAACCACGGAAAAACTGAGAATGCGTCTAGCTCACAAAATTGCGAAACCTGACTGATGCGACAGGGAAGGGAACGCAGATTTTTTTTTGGCAGTCAGTACCCACGAGTGCGAGTATAGACGCAAATAGTGTGCGAGCGAGAAGTGAATAGATGCACCGCCATTTCTGATCCCATTCTTTATCCGCACAAGTAGTAACTAATTGAATTTTCACTGAAAAGTTTGCAACTACAAATTATATAGGTGTAGCGAGCCATGCTACGAAGCTTTGCTACGATAACACGTAGCACACAGAATGCTTTGTACAAACGTTCGTAGGTACGTACTTTATAGTTTGTTGTTCGTAGCATGACCGTTTTTCTATTGAAGGAGCTATTTTACTCGTTAACATAAACTGTATTTTGTTGCTTATACTCGTAATAATTACAATTAGCCCCGATGCGTACCCATATAAAACCCCATAGAAAAATGTATACGATTTGTTATCCCACTGTTGATGCTGATATCCATAACACAGGTGCTTGAGCTACCTATCTCGGAGTCAGATCAATGTTTGTGATGTTCCGAAATATTTATTTATTTATATAATATGTTGTGTGCGTCGAGCGCAGTACCTAACTTACTTACACACAGCCCGGCACTGAGCACTCGTTCAAACCACCCAGCAGCACTATAGTATGTGTTTATAGTAAAGTATCAGCCTATAAACTGTCCCACCACTGGGCAAAGGCCTCCATCATAGAAATCAAGTCATCGCTACTATGATGCGATTAGGCTTAATCACAACGCTTGCCAAATGCGGATTGGTGATCACAAACCCGAGCTATGTTCGAAAAATTCTAAACACTTTCGCTCGACCCAGGATCAAACCCAGGACCCCGAGATCACGATATATGTGTTGACCTAAATAGAATATGCTGCTGGCTGGTAGATTAACTACTGGGTATAGTTCTATGAGCTGTTCTCACTGTCTGCCTTTATTCTGTGCCATGCGTCCTCGCCATGAGGAGCAAGTGCTTGTGGTAGTGCGCTTGTCACATTACTCATTTATTCATGAGAGAGCGCTTTTTATTCGCTTTTAGGATATTGTCTGCTTTGCTATTGTTTTTTTACCTTTACAAAATATGGGCATTAACATTGAAGTTGACAAGGAATCATCCTTGTGTGAATATAATAAAGGAAAATTACATGGCATTATCCAAAAAAATAGTACGTGAAGTAACAATTATTGCTACGGCTACGACATCGGGTCCCCAAGTCTCGTGCTCGTGATATTTATTTTTATAGGCCAAAAAGGGGTCCTGGTCTTTTAAGAAAATAACGTAATAATTTCTAAAAAAAAAGCCGGTAACCAGCCCGCAACGCTTCAACGACCTCTCTGGTCTTGCAGATGTTCATGGGCGCCAGTGACCAGCTGATCCGCTCGCCTCTGGCATCAAAAAATCCTCTACACAAAAATTCAACGTTCAACCCAATAAAGAGTTACCAAATTCAGTAAGTCTGTAAACTTTTCTATCAAGTAAATGTTACTACAATTTACAGGAATTCTTTAGTGACAAAAACAATTCAAATGCTTCAATTTCTTTCTTTTTATCACAAAGAATAAATTAATTGTTTGGTTTATTAAAATAGTAGTAGGTACTATTGATAAAAGTGGTTTTAAAAAAATATATGTAACTATTTTAATGTATTTTTTTTATATGTTATTGTATCCATATAATCCATATGTGTCGAAATATAGTTAAATCATCATCATCATCAGCCCATTTAAGTCCCCACTGTGGCACGGGCCTCCCTCAATCACATGAGGGGTAATTGCCATACTCACCACGCTTGGCAGACGGGTTGGCGAGGGTTTTGATATAAATGCAGTTTTCCTTCTCTGGGTGCTGATGATCATGCTAGCAGCTTTACCTTAGTCGCCTTTTACGACACCTCGGTAAGAGTGAGGGTGGCCTATTCTACTCTGCCGGGGGCCACACGGCGTAATAGTTAAATATTATCATGTATTATACGCTCTTCGAGAGTACCAGGCCTGTACATGTTTGCTCTTATCAATTTATTTTATATAACATCTTATGATGTTGTGACATGTAATTAACTATTTTAATTTGAATTTAATATTAAAAATACTCTTTTTTTAAACAAAAAGCGATTGTAGCTCAATGAATAAGAACGTGCGCCTTCCGCTCGGGAGCTCGCAAGTTCGATTCCAAGCACTCGATTTTTTAGATTTTTCAAATATACCTAATGGTCCTGCTGAGTGCCTCAGTCTGTGGGCTAAGATCGTTGCTTGCTACATGTGAAGCATATGCTGCCGAGCACGGGCTAGTATACAATGTTAAAAAATCTAAATGCATTGTCTTTGGGGCTAGCGGGACCAGGTATCATGATAATGTGCCACCTGTGGCAGGCATTGCACTAGAGCGTATTGACCAATTTAAATACCTGGGTCACTTGGTCACCGCCGACCTTAAAGACAACGCAGATATTGATAGGGAACGGAGGGCTCTGTTCGTAAGGGCTAATATGATAGCCCGCAGGTTTGCACGCTGTACTCCTCAAGTAAAGATTACTCTATTTAGAGCATACTGTACCTATTTTTACACGTGCAGCCTGTGGGCTGATTATACGCAGAGGGCGTACGGGGCTTTCCGTGTTCAATATAATAACGCCTTCAGGAGGTTAATGGGGCTGCCCTGGCGCTGCAGCGCGACGGGCATGTTTGCGGCGGCGCGAGTAGACTGTTTCTTTGCCACGATGCGGAAGCGCGCTGCGTCCCTCGTGCGCAGGGTCAAGGCTAGCTCCACTTCCCTGCTGAAGATGATTGCAGACCGAGTGGACTGTGTCTACTTGCTGCACTGTGGCGCATTACATGCGAAATAGATCACTAATACCTAGGATTAAGATGTTACTAACAATATGTGAGTTATTGACTTGAAATAAATGATTACCAATGAGATTACCATCGCTAGGAATCCTGCACGTTTCGGATAGTTTCTCAAACTTTGCATACCCACAAGTGTTGAGATAAGGATTCGGTGTGTAACCATGATATTTTTATGCTAGAGGCGACAAACGAGCAATCGAGTCACCTGATGGAAAGTAATCATCGCCGCCCATAAAAATCCACGAAACCAGAGAGATCGCTAATGCGATGCCGGCTTTTTAAAAAAGGAGTACGCTTTTCTCTTGAAGGTTCCTAAGTCGTAGCCGTCGGGAAATACTCCCGCAGGCAAACCGTTCCACAGAACTGAGGTACGTGGTAGAAAGTTCCGCAAAAACGCACAGTATTAAACCGGAGTATTAAAGGTCAGATGGCGGTCGCTTCATTTTCATTACTAGACTTACCAAATAAAGTGACGGCTTTAACGTTGATTTAACATTACCAGGAATGATGACACCGTAAGGTAAGATAGAGATTACCCTGTTTGAAACGTTTTATCACAGCCTAATTTCAAAGCATCCTTAGCTCATTAAATATCCATAACTTCTCTCAGTGAAGACAAATAATGGTCTCTGGATAAAAAGTATAAGCGATGGCTATAATACTCGTACTTTATACACTGAATAATCTTAACTTCCACGCAAATCTTCAAAGTCGTTTGTCAGGCGGGCCCATAGAGATTAAACAAGTCGGGAACAGACGTAGGTAGGGATAGTAGATTTTGCGGTCGAAACAAGGGTCTTGCTCTGTTACCTATTTACATATTCACGTGGGGAGATTAGATTTTATTCTTAAGTAAATAATGCACTTAAAAATTTATCGACAGTCTTCGGGTGGGACTCGAACCCACGATCTTTTGCTAACCGGACAACTGTTTTACTTACTTGGTAAGTCGACGAATTTTGTAAGTGTTTTTTGCTTCGCCGTGAGCCAACGATAGTTTCATCAGCATCAAAAGTAGCTTAACACTTTAGTACCATGTCGAAATAACATTTTTTACGAACGCCTAGGAAACTGACTATAATAGGCAGAATAGTTACTTTGACATGGTACTAAAGTGTTAAGCTACTTTTGATGCTGACCGTACCTACAAATATCCAGTGGAAATATTGTTAAACCTGACACAGTACCAGAAATCCAACTGTGTGTCGGTTCAGGCGCAAATCTCGGTTCCGTATTTACCCATGATGGATGCCACCTTCTATGAACTTACTTTAATTGGTCTCGAATGGTAAAAAGCCCTGTCGCGCCCGCCGCTCACTGCCGCACCGCTATCAGCGAATTCGAAATGCAGGAGTAAATAGCACTTGCCATTGTAACCTTTTAGAAAAAATATTCTTCTATTTTATATTCGTTCATAACAGGAAGACTATTATTTTTATGTGTCAATCAATCTGTCTATATATGACTAAATGGTGGCAGCCGTGTGGCCCCCGGCAGAGTAGAATAGGCCACCCTCACTCTTACCGAGGTGTCGTAAAAGGCGACTAAGGTAAAGCTGCTGGCATGATCATCAGACTAAATGCGCCGGTTGCTTACCATCACTTTATTATAATACTTTACCAGTATTGGCACCAGTGATTGCAATGTAATATTGTAAAGAAACGTGATGTTAGTTAATAGTGCGTAAGTTTGTGTATATGCCGCAGTCAGATTGTATAATCCGTCGTTATTAAATTACGGCTAGCAGTTATCAAAAAAAACAGAGCCGTTTTGAAATGCCGGATTGACATTCATCAATAAGGCGGCCTACGCACATTGTACTACTTATTAGCTCTGAAACTCCGTCCTTTGTTGATAATTATTTTACTGTTCCACATTGAAAATATATTTCGCAATATACTGTATCCAACGCCATTTTTGTTGTTATGTCAAGCAGCACCACGAGTGTTAAGAATCGGAACTAAAAACTGTCACAGTGACGGCTTATATTTCATTATATTACATTATGGCTAGCCGTGTTGCATAACGTATGACACTGAATACATTCCGGCCGTTGTTTTTTCTTACCGCATTCAATCGGCTAATCGTTGAAACGCCGTCTTTCAAAACGGCCCTATTTTTGATAACAGCTAGACGTAATGTAAAACGGCAGATTATACAATCCTACTGCGGCATATAGGTATACCATTCTAAAAGTATGTTAACAATGGAAAGGTAAAGTAAAAGACATCATTTCATTATGAAATAAAAACTTTTATTATTATCAGTTCAAATATCGTATTTACATTCTTTTGAACGAGTAAAAGCACATTGTTTATACATTAAAAAATAATTAAAAAAACATAATAATGATAATCAGCAGCAGGACAATTTCGTGATACCTAAAATAAAATTAAATGTAGTCATCAATACATCTTAAGAATTACAATTAAACTTTATAAAATAAATCTCGTGTATCCTCCAACCGCGGAGCAGATACGATCAGCAATGGCAACTCATAGGACTGTCAGAACTAAGAAACCGCAACAACTAACTAACTAATAATTACTATATACAGAATTCGTTCCATCGTTATACTAATGTAGCAAACGGCGCGATTAACATCAGTTCTTGGTAGAAATGCAAATAATTATGTATACAATAGAATTTCCACTATCCTCGTTATATAAATGCTCAATGTAATCTCCTAACATTTATATATGTTACATGCACTCGCGTGCTCGGTGCCTCACTCAACGGGTGATTTATTTACTTGCAACTCTCCCTCGCGTACGGCCACGAGGCGAGCGGGCGGGAGCGGGAGCGGGAAAGGTACAAAGAAAAACCATAGTTTGGGACCAGGACCGTGTATGTGATGTTGCATTAATAATTTTATTTATTTTTACATGTTTTGATCCCTAAACGCTCAAAGTTACTAACGGTGTATTGTCATGAACAATTCAATGAGATATTGCGCAAATGAAAAATCAAATAAATGGCGCTAAATGAGCATCAGAGGCAATACAACTGTATTGATTATTTTGGACATGTTATCATGTTACGTACAAAATAAGCAATGCAGTCGAAGTTGGACCTGACCTACATAACGCCACCATTATCGGATCTTTCATTTGCGCCACATTCCCTTGTCATTTATTCAAAACGCGGCCCGGTGTGCGCAAAAAGTACACAAATAAAGAGTCATAACAGATAAAATTCAAAGTTCTACTTGACTTATTATTGTCAAAAACGCATCTCTAACATTATAAACGACAGTCAGATTTTTGTAATCGCTCTTTCCCTCTCTTCTGTACCCGCTGGTCTCGTGGCCGTAACTAAAAATTATACACATAGACAAAACTCAACAAATCATGTACACAGAAAATATAGCATTTCACAGACTATACAATTTACGTACTATTTTGGTGTTTGGAACCGAATCGTCTACGCGTCGAACGGTGCAGAGGGCGCTAGAGTATTTATGAAAATCTTCCACTTACTATCATTCATTAGTGATGTAATTATTGTAGGCTACGCATTTATGCAACTTTTGATGTTTTGCGTTCTCTATTGCACAAATGTTCAAAACCAGCTGTCGAATATTTTAATCGTGAATGCGTAAAAAAGAAACTGACATCCATCACTATTCCATAGATCATGAAAAAATATGTTAAGTAATCCAGCTCGTCGGAAACTAAACTATTTAAAAATCAAAATACGTTGCGTGTTTGAACATTTATCTACTAGATCACAAATCTTATTTTCTCTAGGACGAAACGTTACAATAAAGCCCCCTGCACACGATGTGAACGTAACTAAAGCTCGGTATACACACTACACTAAGTTGATCTACGCTCACTATGAGCCCGGCGCCTGACAACTGCGACTACGTATCTATCGACCCTAATGACGTGGCAGTGCGATCCGTGCGGTACTGCGTTAAGGCTCCATGTCGCGTAATAACCACATGAGTTGAACCAAGGAGATCATAACTATTGGTGCTCACACTTGCACGCGATATTAGAACTTACAGGATATTTTAACACTTACGCATATAACTAATTGAAACATGTACAATTACGTCATTGCTTATTGCTCTATATATGCCTGTCCATGATTGTATTTGGAAAATCTTTTTCTTTTGAATTTGAAAAGCGATTTAACCGTAAGTGTATCTATTTAAATTTGCTACACATACTTAATATTAGCTATGATCTTCTTGGTAAACATCCAAAGAATATAAATTTCGTAAAATAGATATCTGATTTAACAATGAGTATTTTGAATGGTTAATCGATTAGAATTCACAGGTACTTTTCCCTAGCAAGATCGGTGTTGTAAACCGATTTATTGCGAAGATCTATTGTATGAAGCTTACATTGTCCGGATAACCGCTCATGTGGTAACAGCCTCATCTGACCATACTTATTCGTATTTCCGTAATGTACAAATTTTGTAAAGCTATCGAAAAAGATTTACGCGATATTTTATTGCTACGCTTTGCCGATCGGCCATGGATTGTAATCTATTCAAATTGAAGCGAGATCGAATTGTTTCGAAAAAATTAAAATAGTTCTAAAAACATTTATAATTTGCTCTTGGTTTTGAATTTATTTACGATTTAGAAACCTTATATGGGCATGATTTGTATTACAAAACAATACTATATTCATATTTTTATTGCTAAAATAGGCAGACGAGCCTGTGGCCCTTCGGATGGTAAATGGTAAACACCGTTTAGAGACATCAACAATACCGGGACATTGTTATTTTGATTAAATTAAATAACTGCCCAAAAATATAAAACTTCAAGCCGATCAAATTTCGATCCGAAGTATTTCTTTGATATCATTCCAATTTTCAGGAATACACAATTTCTGTAGAATTATTATTACACTATTTACCAACTACGGATTTTTATTCATATTTTCAGTTATAGACTAGATTATTCAACCAACGTGAACCTGTACACACTTTAATATTAGATTATTTTCCAATTGAATATTCAATGCGATTCGACGATTGTCTCAAAGAAAACTGTTGAATGAAGCGATTCCATAATTTTATTATTTAAATGTTGGCACAAATTGGTGTTTACGTTTCGACAGGACTATACACTATTTTCAAATCACAGATCATAATATTATTTTAGATTAGATAGTATCTACACTAGACGATACGAGACGATAGAAAAAAACCGCATTCCGAAACGTACTTCACTAAGGTCAAGTTGCCAATGCGCCGGTTCCTACTATACATTGCACTCCTAACCTTACGCTGTGGGGGACCACTAAAATTTGACTAAACAGATTAATTTAACTAATCTTTAGTCTAGACGGAATCTACCTCCCATCTACTCTAATCCTCTCTTATACACCACATGAGTTAATTCATAATAGTTATCGAATCGAATTCCCTATCACGTTAAAATTTACAGTAGGACGGTCCCACACTTCATATATTTGAGATCTGTCACGCTAAAATAATTTTGGTAATAGATATCTCCGATCAATTCACGTGTATCACTGGAAACAGTCCATCGCTCGAACAAGGTGAGTGCTGGCTGTGCTAAGCTTGCAAGCGTGCTCATGTTCTCTCCCACCCATACACAGGTGTTCTTTGCACAATCGCTGATATCGAAGATAGACGACATAATATCAACCATACAATATTCAATTAAGTTTCCATAGAGTTGTAGATTGTTGAAAGAATACTTGTCTATGGGTTTATAACGTGGCGGCGCAGGCGCTTCGATATTGAAGATCTTATTTCAAATAGCACATAAGTTCTGCAATCATTTACCGACTCTGTCAATGCATAGAGGTCAACAAAATTTGTGGATGTTTTGTGGTAGCTCATTGGACAAAACTTAGAAAATATATTCAACTATTATTACGCACCGGTTCGACGAAGCGCCTGCGCAACGACTGCTTAATTTACTGGTGCGACTAGCCACACACCTCCTCGCCAACTATCGTTACTATTGAGCACCGTGGAAGGAATGTGTGCATAACATTTAACGCCAAGAGTAAGGTGTAGTAGAGGCCCCTAACATGAGTCAGATAACGCGACCAGATAACTTACTCCTCGTTTAAAAGCCACGAAGAATGAATAATAGCCAGAGTTGAGAGGGCATACAACGAAACGGAATTCACGACAGGAATTGTAATCCCTGTCTTTTTCACACACGCCATGCGTCTATTTTGTTTGGATGCGACAGGTATATCGTTTCAAGACAGTTTTAGTTGTAGGTCCACAGATGGTAGCCAACGAGAAACCGTTGCCAGACTTCGTCCCTTTTCGCACTCCTATATCTAAGTTATCCAGGCCGCACTATAGGTATTTTTCACGTAACGTAAAAAGAACGCCGTATTCTTTACAAGTATGACCGCTGGCTTCTTTTAACGCTACGCGAACTAAAACAAGCGCTTTTCACACGACACAAAAAATACGAATCAAAATAAATGTATTATAATAAACTTAATACGTGTGTATTTTACACACACTATGTGCAATGGGAGGGTTGAAAATTATGAACGTAATTAAATATAAAGGGTTACGCCTTATACAAAGGTTTATCGTGTCAGTTCACAGTTAGTGTGTGACAAATGGCGTCGTGCGAAAACTACATAACTACGTAAATTATTGTTTTATTATCCAGTAACCACATGGTAGGGGCCTCGAGTAAAAACTGTATTTTCATAAGACTGCATTAGAGTAACTTCGTCGACAATTATTCCTTAATATAAATAAACATCTTAAAAATTTTTACCAAATTATGAGCATATATCCAGCATAAAAATCTTTTAAAATAACACGTCATACTCTTCTCAATTATAGATATACATGGCACACTGCTCTGTTATATATTTATACATATATAATTCGTACACTCGATACCTATCAGTTTACCTTGTCACCATAGAATAATTGAATTATATGGATGGATATTCCGTTAGAAGCTTAACAAGCGTTTAAATATCATGTCGACAAAGCGATCGACGGATGGACAAACAATAAACGAAAGTGGGTGTATGTGTAAATCAACGAATACTGTCGCTGGCATTCGATGCCCGTTCGAACGTTTTTTAAACTAGACGAGAGAACTATCACGAAATTTTGGTCCACCGAAAACGAGTCAACCAGATTTCGAGCATGATTAAAACTATAGGAATTGAAACGTACTAGCTAACGAATGCCGGGGCGGGGACATCCGGCCAGCTCAACAACGTAACGGCTTCCCCTGGCGGCTCACTTCACGCCCGCGTGCCGCGACTCCGAGTGCATGCACACGCCCTCCACCGTGAAGATCGACACCTCTGCAACAATACAACTGGCATTACACACGGGATACAGGTAACAAACGCGGAGTAAAGCCTACCAATCATTTAGTCTATAGCGGCCAATATCAACGATCAGCCAGGAACACTAGTCATGTAAAGTTTAGTGCACAAGTTCTAACGCGACTGCCTCGTTGGGTAGTGTGTCGCACTTTAAAGCGACGGCTGCGCTTGGGCTCCGAATTTGTACCCGAGTTTTTCTGTTAAGAAATTCTCAGTGTCAGCCCGGAGTCTGGAAGTTGGTGTTCTTCTACCCCCGTGCCTCAGAAATCACGTTAAGCCCTTGGTCCTGCGCCGATCCCTCACCGGTCATATCACACTGGTGTCCCATTGGAATATGAGGGCAAAGGAATAGAGAGCGCACTAGTGTTTGCGCACACACTTGAGCACTATAATATAATATCCTGCGTAAGTGGCTGATCGTAGATTGAGATTAGCCGCCTTAACCGGAGGTTGGAGGATATTATTATTAGTGCATAAATGTATGCGCAAACACAAATGCACTCTAAATTTCCTTACCCTCATCGAGATTTGGGAAACTAAAGTGACAAGACCGAAGAGGTATCGAAAGCAGGACCAATGTTTTAACGTGCTATCTAAAGTACAGTGCTCGAAATCTCAAGGGTCATCGTTGCTTTTTAAGCGTCGTTTTTTTTAGCAGGGTTAGCGGCACTAAAGTGCAGCCCACTAACCCTGCTAACCCCATTAACCACAGAGGCAGTCCGAAGGACTATTAATAAAAAACAAATGGCGCCGCTAGAGTAACACAAACCCTTAGCATCAACTGAACTAGTTGTCCACATCCACACGAGAAAAGAAGGACCAACGGCAACAGCTGGTCTCTTAATGGGGGCTACCGCGTGCGAAAAATCCGCAAGATGGCGAACTATAGGCTTGAGGTCCATCTAAAAGGTGATTGGGTATTTTTAGACGTGTTATGTCAAATTGTCAATTAACGAATAAATCAGTCAATGATGTTGAAGTTGGACTTCACAGGCACGCCATCTAGCGGATATTTCACACGCGATAGCCCCCATTGGGGTACAATTCCACTGCTCCGGTCTAAAAAGTATTATGCCTCTTATAAACAATAACTGGGGGAGATTACTTTTAAACCAGACATTAGGGACGTCTTACTCTTCACCCTCGCTTCAAGCTTGGTTGGCCCTTACCCTCGCGTTAACTTAATTATGACCTTGTTAAGTCAAAGGGGAGACACCTGACTTATTTTGATGGTGAGCTTTTTCGATAACGTCAAATGTAGTCGTGTGTGAGTAATTTGTACACGTCGTAAATCAAAACTGAAGTCGAAGGAGGGGAAGAGTGACAATAGATTTGTTTAGAAAGATGTAACTGTTTTAATGTATATTTATAGTTCATTCATCAGAATGAACTATAAATATACATTAGACCAGTGTTGTAATGACCAATTCATCAGACTGACTAACAGAACTGCCTCGGTGCACTCGGTAGCACTATATAGCGACGGCTGCGCAAGAGGTCCCGAGTTCGATACCCGGGTCGGGCCATAAAATTTGTGCGTTTTCGGATAGAAATTCTTAGTGTCAGCCTGGAGTCTGGAAGTTGGCGGTCTTATACCCCCGTGCATCGGAAAGCACGTTAAGCCGTTGGTCCTGCGCTCAATCCCTCTCCGGTCGTGTCACGCTGGTGTCCAATCGGAATATGAGGGTAAGGGGATAGAGAGTACACTTGTGCTTGCGCACACACTTGAACACTATAATATATCCTGCGTACGTGGCTGATCGCTGAGATTGGCAGGCGTAGCCGTAATCGGTTGGAGGATATATAAAATAGTTCATTCTCATAATTATTCGATGCCCAAAATACTATGAAATGTCAAAATGTATTGACACAATCATCTTTATACAAGGTGTAAAGACCACCTAAACAGCATTAATCGTTAAATATATAGGTGTACTTGTGATAGTGTTGCCGAAACCGCGTTGACATAGGAAGAAGATAACATGTCTCTTCCTCTTCTATGGATACCTCTTCAGTTTTGAAGGGAGATCACCAGCTTCCCAATCCCCCCTCAGTTCTAAAGAGACGGAACAACCTCTACAGATGCGTGCCAGTTCATTCCCTCATCTATCTCGAGACAGTTTCAAACTGTGGATTCTGAACGTGCATCTAGTTGGTCTGGATCCCCTGTTTAAGAGTTGAGCAAAGTTCAGACATCAGTCGCTTCATTGTAATGACCAATTCAACAAATCCTCTATCATGGTCAATTCAAGAAGTCCCGTGAAAAGCGTGCTTCAGTCGCCATCGACACTCGAATGTGAGCTTTATGTCCATATTGTAACATTCCATCTCGAACTATAAAATTTAGCAGTTCCTATTTCTGCTGCACCATCAAGAAATGGAACTCGATGCCGGCGGATCTATTTTCTCCTTCCTACAATATGGATTCCTACAAACGAAGCGTGAAGTAGCATCTCGCGGGCCAGTATGGCGGTGCCAACGGTGATGCCTTGACATCGCTTCCGTTGTAATTGCAACTTGGGCTCTTCTCTTGCTTACCATCAGGCTGAGGAGAGCCAGCATACTGAGCCACTAAAAAAAAATAAACAAAATGAATCATACGTCAAAATACGGAAAATTTAGTTCCGTATTTTGCCACTAGACTTCTTTCCTGGCGCGCACGCTAACACTTCAACAAGACTTACCATCAGGCAAGTCCCGGAGCCGCGGCGGTAGCGACGCGAAGTATGCGTGGAACAGCGCCCCGTGGGCCGACAGGCGGCGCGCCGGGTCGGGCTGCAGCAGCGCCGCGGCCAGGCGCTCGGCGTCGCGCCCGCCGTCGCGCAGCCGCGGGAACGCCGAGCCCAGCGGCCGGCCCGGGCACGCGCCCCAGCGCGACACGTGCGCGCGCAGCCCCGGCAGCCGGCTCACGCCCACCCAGCTGTCTTCCGTCGGTGTGCCTACCACCTGTTGAGTAAAACTCAGTTCAACCCACTGATGTCTTCGCAAAAAAAAGCCTCCTATCTTTTACCCTGCCATAGCTACCACGTTTTAACTTTAGCTATCATTAGATCTTAACACTAGAATCCAAAATCTTGCTTCTATAATATCCTTCAACCGATTTCAGCTAAAGCGGCCAATCTCGACGATCAGCCACTTACAAAACTCAGTTGAACCCACTGATATGCCGTGGACTTCTATTGGTGTGCCTACGACTTGTTGAGTAAAAGTCAGTTGAACCCACTGATAGGTCGTTATCTTCTGTTGGTGTGCCTACGACCTGTTCAGTAAAACTCAGTTGAACCCACTGATATGTCGTTGACTTCTATTGGTGTGCCTACGACTTGTTGAGTAAAAGTCAGTTGAACCCACTGATAGGTCGCTATCTTCTGTTGGTGTGGCTACGACCTGTTCAGTAAAACTCAGTTGAACCCACTGATATGTCGTTGACTTCTATTGGTGTGCCTACGACTTGTTGTGTAAAAGTCAGTTGAACCCACTGATAGTTCGCTATCTTCTGTTGGTGTGCCTACGACCTCTTCAGTAAAACTCAGTTGAACCCACTGATATGTCGTTGACTTCTATTGGTGTGCCTACGACTTGTTGTGTAAAAGTCAGTTGAACCCACTGATATGTCGTTGACTTCTATTGGTGTGCCTACGACTTGTTGAGTAAAAGTCAGTTGAACCCACTGATAGGTCGCTATCTTCTGTTAGTGTGCCTACGACCTTTTCAGTAAAACTCAGTTGAACCCACTGATATGTCGTTGACTTCTATTGGTGTGCCTACGACTTGTTGTGTAAAAGTCAGTTGAACCCACTGATAGGTCGCTATCTTCTGTTGGTGTGCCTACGACCTGTTCAGTAAAACTCAGTTGAACCCACTGATATGTCGTTGACTCTATTGGTGTGCCTACGACTTGTTGAGTAAAAGTCAGTTGAACCCACTGATAGGTCGCTATCTTCTGTTGGTGTGCCTACGACCTGTTCAGTAAAACTCAGTTGAACCTACTGAAATGTCGTTGACTTCTATTGGTGTGCCTACGACTTGTTGAGTAAAAGTCAGTTGAACCCACTGATATGTCGCTGTCTTCTGTTGGTGTGCCTACGACCTGTTCAGTAAAACTCAGTTGAACCCACTGATATGTCGTTGACTCTATTGGTGTGCCTACGACTTGTTGAGTAAAAGTCAGTTGAACCCACTGATAGGTCGCTATCTTCTGTTGGTGTGCCTACGACCTGTTCAGTAAAACTCAGTTGAACCTACTGAAATGTCGTTGACTTCTATTGGTGTGCCTACGACTTGTTGAGTAAAAGTCAGTTGAACCCACTGATATGTCGCTGTCTTCTGTTGGTGTGCCTACAACCTTTTCATTGAAAATTCGTTTGAACCCACTGATGTCTTTGCAAAAAAGTATGATAAACAATCTTTTTCCCTTCCATAGTTACCACGTTCATCTTTACTTAACAATAGATCTTAAAACTAGAGTCCAAAATCTTACTTCTATATAGCTTGTTTGATATGAGGGTTTTCGTCAAAATGTAATTCGTCTAAAAATTCAGGATGCCTATATAGTATATAGATACAAAAAGCCGGACATCAGGTTAAATTTCCCCAATTGATTTTGGACCAAACGTTTGACATTAAGGTGAGAAACGATTCAAGAAATTCGACAGATTTGTATACATTAATGTGTGGTTGAACGTACTTAGACGTGTGTTCTAAACGGCTAGATGGTTCTGTACATAACGTCATCATTTTGACATAAAACATAAATAATTAATCCACTTGTAGTTGTTTCTAATGAGTACATTAGGTTATCAATACTCTAATACATGCTCACTAATCCATACCCAATCCTAAATGAGAGTGAATACTATTCATGGCCATGGAACAATGGCCATTTCACGGTAACCATGAAAATTATCCTTAATAAGTTTAGAACATGCAAGTTTACCTTAAATATTTTGTCTAGCTGATCGTGTGTATCCCTCACTCCAGGGAAGGTGGGCACGCCGCACAGCATCTCGACGAATATGCACCCCACGCCCCACATGTCCAGCGACGTCGAGTACTCCGTGCTGCCCAGGAGCACGTCTGCGCGAACGAGGAATGCGATAAAAAGTGATTCATATACACTACTGTAAAGGAAGGTATAATGCCCAGTTGGAAAACTAAGCGAGAGCCGCTTTGAAAACGTAATACCCATGTATGTAAACAGAGAAACGCAGGAAAATGAACACGAGAGTTCACACTAGTGTACACTATATCCCTCCGGATACGATTTAAACGAAAGTGCGAATTGACTCACTGTCCCCTTTCCCAATCTTTAACTCACCGTAAACCTTTGAGAATACATTAATATCTGGGCACTTGCTATATATAACACTTGTGTCTCTCTATACTTGGTTCGGTCTGCCGTCTGATAGTTCTCCACTATACCATCAATAAAACAATAGCCTTTCTGCTAAATGTTAGGGTTCATGCTGTGACATAAATTTCTATTACAGGCTTTTCACAATCTGTGACTCTTCACTGCCAGCAGTCCTCTTAAGGTCATAAGTACCACGTACCTCAGTTCTGTGGAACGTTTGGGCTGCGGGAGTATTTCCCGACGGCTACGACTTAGGGACCTTCAAGAGAAGATCGTCCTGTTTTTTTAAAATGGCCAGCAACATATTAGTGATCTCTCCGACTTCGCGAATGTTCATGGCCGGCGTTGAATACTTTCCATTACGTAGCTCGGTTGATCGGTTTGTCTCTAGCATAAAAAAGTTTAACGAGTACCAGGGCGTCCAACACTACGCTTACTTAAACTATTCACGTTACGCAAGAGGAACAATTACGGCCTCTGCCAAAATATAAGATCTCAGTTTCCTATCTACAGTTATTTCTGTCGCAAGTGTGGCAAAAGTACGTATTAACTACCTATTGCACACGTATTGAGTATTTTTCCACACAAAATTAGAAATCTATTTCAGTCCATCAAAACATTAATTTAAATAAATAACAGATCATTAGGCAAACAGTAAAATTTGCGAATACCTACAAAAAGAACGGTCTCGTGGCAACGGCTAATTAATTACCTAAATCTACGTCATACTCATTGCCTCGATAACGATTGACGTATCTAAAACGTGGGTGGCTGTAAGTTCGTGAAATGAAGTAAAAACGTAGAATGCCTACGTAGAGAAACAAGAGATAAGGTTTGGCTTACTCAGTCCTGCTTCTGGGTGGTGGTACCGGAGGGGGTAGAGGGCGGGGGGACTAAATATATTGGAAACCTACGTAAGATCAAGCGACTACATCCTAGCGGCTTTTCCTTGACTTATCTAGACGCTGAAGTAGCATATGACGTTGTCCAATAAGAAATAGTAAGAGAGAAAAACTGTTCCAGGGAGCCAATTCTCGTACACTCTTAGAGATTACCTACATTCGTTTAATGTCGAATAGACGAGAGTATCGTCGTCATCGTCAGCCCCATTTTAAGTCCCCATTGCTGGGGCACGGGCCTCCCTCAATCACATGAGGGGTAATTGCCATACTCACCACGCTTGGCAGACGGGTTGGCGAGGGTTTAGATATAAATGCAAAGTTTTCCTTCTCTGGGTGCTGATGATCATGCCAGCAGCTTTACCTTAGTCGCCTTTTACGACACCTCGGTAAGAGTGAGGGTGGCCTATTCTACTCTGCCAGGACCACACGGCACACCAGACGAGAGTAGGCCCTACTTTATTTGGTCATACTTTAATAACAATATATTGCATTTTCAATTATTCGCTTCATGGTAAATACCAGACTCATCCAAATCCTAGATCCTAATCGAATCGTGCGTAATTTTGCAGAAGTAATTTACGCATCATGAGTACTAGCATTATGTCGAAATACTTTACATTTTGTTTTGGTAATCCTTATTGTTTAGCATCATTTTTTATCTTATCCATATTTGCCTCGATATTATCTTGTAGGTCTTCATTTAAGTCGAAGTTTTGGTCAAATATAACTTGCATAAGACAAGTAACACTAGTTATCAGACATTATTCCAATGTTATATTGCAACCATTTTTAAAAAAAAAAGATAATATAAATATGTAATTAAAGACTGTTTTATTTTCTTATTTGACTATGTTCCTTAAGGAATAATAAAAATTTAATTGAAAATTTAAAAAAAAACCCGTAACAACTAAAGCTCTTTCATTTGATACCTATATTGAGGCAGTTGGAACAACAAATAGGTTATTCGTCATTTTCTGACGGGGGCCATCTTGGATTTGAAATTTTTCACAATTAATATATTCTGCTACTCAAGCATTATTATATAATACCCATATTGTGGGAGTTGTGTTAAAACATAAAATCTAAAACTTTGTGACGGCGGCCATCTTGGATCGATTTTTATCCCCCCGTCGTTTTTTCGTCGGGGGTTTAAAATGTTTGTTATCGGGATTAGGTACACTGAGTTAGTGATTTGGGAAAGTATAGAGACTGTCAAAGAGTAACCAAACAAAGTATAAAGTTGACCTTACCTGGTGGTCTGTACCATAACGTGACAACCTCGTGCGAGTACGTATGGCTCGGCACCGACTTGGCGCGCGCCAGCCCGAAGTCCGCCAGCTTCAGTTCCCCGTGCAGGCTTATTAGTAGGTTTTGTGGCTTCACGTCCCTATGTAACAACAAAAAAGATTCAGTAAATATTGCAATTCAAAATTGATTCGATTCTTCTATAGTTGGAATCTGAATCCAACCTTACACTATTCGAAAGCTATCCAAAAATTCACCGACTAACTAAATTGCTTACTCAATGTGTCAAGTTTTCTCTCAGTTAGTAAATGGTCATAGGTTCTGATATAAGATATTAGGAGACAAATTAAAATAAATTGTAAAGAAATAAAATACCCAGGACACCGAAAAAAAAACTTAAAACTTAACATATTGTCATATCACATAGGGGAAATAAAAGGAGTTAATTATATCATGCAAAAAGAAACGATAATGTAGATTGTCTACAAATCTGAAGGCCTATTATCGAGCACGGGACGTTGAAATCAAGTTAGAGATTTGTATGGACGAATGTAAGAAATCTTTAAATCCGACTTCAATGTCGAATACTCAAGAATTGTCTTTTTATCTTAGAAATTTATCGGTAAGCTCAATATTCTGTTATGGATAAAATAATAACATGATCGTTTGATACTCTTTACTCATTCCACACCTTTAAAATACTATTAGATTTGGTTACCAAATACCAGCAATATATGCTCATCCTTATTCCGTCCGATTTAGATTGTTATGAACATCAGTCATTATGTATGTTCCCGAATACGATTCAAATGGCTTAAATCTATTAATATTTAATACGTTATAATCAAACCTTCTCAAGATAAATATCCACCTACAGTTCCTATTATCACATGTTCACATTATAGGTAGTTTTTAAGAGAGCAGGATGCAATAACATGTATAATATAGGTACGGGTGGCCGCTTACGTAAGTTCGGCTACGTGCCCGGCATGCTATATGCCACCTACTGTTTGCTCGAGATATCGATATTTGCACACAGCTCGGATGGCACGAGGCCGATGACATATGTGCCCAATCTGGTGAGTATTAGCACGATGTAACGATAGCCGATGGAAGAGCGATGGTAGCCAAGTGGCGGGCATAATCAAGGTCATATTGACGTCAGCTATAAGTCTAGGAAACTGCAAGAATACAAGCAGTAGTAAAATAATGATATGTTTATATTTTATTACCAGGACACTTACTATATTTCATAAGTCGTCATCGTCATCTAAATGTGACATTTGCGGTTTCATCCAGAGCTTTAGCTTTGGAGCCCTGGGTACGCTTGAACCATGAGCCAGGGTTTAGAAGTCTACTAATTACAATAAAGCGACTGCCGTCTGTCCTTCGCAACACTTAGACAGGGGATCAACTAGATCATGGTTAAAAATTCAGAATAATATATCTCAACAGCTGTGGGGAATCACAATTTTGAGAAAATATTCGAAGAGGTTTCCTCATGACTTTTACATCACTCATTCTTTGGCTACTGTTCGAAATACGCTCGTAGATTTGAAGAATTCAGAGGTGCAGGCATGAATTCGAACCTACTACCTCCTCTATGAAAGGCGCACGTTCTTATCCACTGAGTTACTATCACCATTTCATTATTAAGGGCAGATTGTAACCGTTCTTGCTATTAAATAATAATAATAAATATTTCACAACAGCACATACATTGATCTGACTCCGAGATAGGTAGCTCAAGCACCTGTGTTACGGATATCAGAATCAACAGTGGGATTACATATATATACGTATAATACTTTTCTTTTGTAAATACATACTTATAATACATAGGGAACACCCAGACCAATACAAACAGACATGTTTGTATGTGCTATTGGTGCTTGCATGGTTAAAGCGTGATTACTATTGTTTGAAAAGTTGCTGAACTCGGCCCTAAGTGTCCTAGTAATATATATTTAACCAAATACAAAAAGAAAAGGGTTAACTGGTTAACTGGCACTTAACTGGTTCTCATAACATAAGAGAATAAAGAAGACATTCACTTACCTATGTAAAACTCTTCTACGATGGCAGTAGGAGAGGCCGCGCAGTAGTTGAAACATGTACAGTCTGACGTTGTGATGGTTTAACCCTCCTGGATGCCTCTCCATGTATTGTGATAGGTCTGTGTCCTGTTGGAGATAGAATATATAAACTAATCATAAAAATATTCTTAGTGGCGTGGTAAACGATCGATTGACTGCCTCGGTGGCGCAGTGGTTAGTAGGTCGCACTTTAAAGTGACGGCTGCGCAAGAGGTCCCGGGTTCGATCCCTGGCCCGGCCAAATATTTGTACCTCAGTTTACGGTAAGAAATTCTTAGTGGCAGCCCGGAGTCTGGAAGTTGGCGGTCTTGTACCCCCGTGCTTCGGAAAGCATGTTAAGTTGTTGGTCCTGCATCCGATCGCTCATTCGGATCATTCGGCTCACACGAATCATTCAGCTCATTCGGCTCATCGGATCATTCCGCTCATTCGGATCATTCGGCACACTCGGATCATTCGGATCACTCGAACTCGAGATCAATTTGAGTCGAATGTTACATTCGGAGCGAACATATAGAGATTCGGAACAGTGTATCATTTGGCTGAGTCGGATCACTGAGTCGTTTCAGTGAAGAGTTACACACGTCTAATTATCGATAGTCAAAAGATAATAGCAAAATTTAAAAAAAGTAAATGACCCTAGTGATTACATCTAAGAAAGGATACGTAAACAGATATTATTTTATCGGACAACATCAACGCCAGGGGAGGAAATAAATATCACGATACCATCGACAATGAAAATAAACCACAAACAGGGAAGCCACGAACACCGCACAATTATTATTTTTAATTTCGATATTCATGCTGAAACTCGCAGCCCATATTGTAAATTAAATGCAATTTCGCAATTAACTATGTATGCATCTACATACGAAGCTGGGATATCGATTACATGATAATGTGGATTCATTAAAATGTTTACTTGCTATCACTAGCACAACTCAAAAATGTAATTCTCCTTTTTAAACAGGTTATAAAAGTTTGTTATACGTCTGTGTGTGTGTATGTCTGTGGCATCGTAGCTCTCGAACGGATGAACCGATTTTCATTTTGTTGTTTTTATTAGGTAGGTACCCAAAAGTATAAAAGAAAATTCATTTATACCTTTGGGTACCTATGGTATGTTGGGTATCGATAATTATACGTTTGTAACTCTTCACTGAAACGACTTAGTGATCTGACATAGCCAAACGACTCAAATGGATCTCGAGTTCGAGTGAACAGAATGATCCGAATGAGCTGCATGATACGATGAGCCGAATGATCCGAATGAGTTGAATGATCCGAGTGTGCCGAATGATCCGAATGAGCGAAATGATCCGATGAGCTGAATGATTCGAGTGAGCCGAATGATGCGAATGAGTGGAATGAATTACAAAATCGTAAGATGCATAACATCATATTATGAGACATACTTATACAGCAAGTGACAGGTTATACTGTATCAACTTGAGTTTCTGTTCTGAAATATAAATATACTACAATTCTTCCAGGGTAGAACTCGAGTCTCGTTTTCTAACAAAACATGTGTATTTTACAATTCTAACAAAGATCTACCCTTAGGAAACTTTGATGTCGTGACTACATCCTGAATTGGTAAGAAATTATAACATCAAAATGGGTAATAAACATACTTAGTGTGTGTGAAAGTCCGAATTGACTAGCTAAGGTAATATTTTACAGTGAGTGGAGACGAATCGTTTGTAGTTCGAAGTTACACAACTAAATATTAACTTGCAAGGAACTCGCCATACACGCGAATGTGAAAGGCGTTGCGTGTATCATATTGCTTATTAGATGTTTCATCACTGTACCTACCACATGTTCTAAACAGTTCCAAACCCCTTTTCAAAATCCTTCTAAGACACAGGACTTGGTTTTATTTTGAATTTAAACGCCTAAAGATGGAGCTCAATGCCATTGGTTTAACTCCATTGAGATCAAATGCAAACCTATTTTAAATTAAAAACACTTCTAATAAAGCTGCTACCAGCTTTAAGATTTTTTATCAGCTGAGACTGGTGGTATAAATCTTCAAAATTAAAAAAAATCTCATCAAAATTCAAAATTAATTTTTATTTCATTCTAAGAGACTCTAGAATCAGATGTGACCTATCACTTTCAAAAGGTTACCTGATCAAATTCCCAGAGAAGCTCTAGATGATATTCCCCGTAGAAAAAGAAAATGTAAATATACGAGGTACTCGGTTACCAGACGGAGTAAAATGACCCCTGGAAAGGTACTAGAACACAATACGATAGTTCAGAAACGTGCCCATTGTAGAAAATCTATAAAACTAAAGGTATATTAAAAAGAGATAAAACGTGAAATAAAGTAAGAACGCAGACTCATTATATTTTAGAACACAACCACTTTTGTATTTGAAGGTTGAGTAAAGTAATTGAATATTTAAAGAGTGGTCAGCGCTAAGACTGCACAATGGATATAAAATGGCTCTCGGAAACAAAATCCATACAGGCAGACCAGGGTACGCTTAGACCATGATTCAGGATTTGGAGAGTCTGGTAATTATAATGAAGCGCCTGCTGTTTGACCTTTAACAGGAAACCAGACAAACTGAATCGCGATTACATTCGTCAGGCAGACATATCTAACAATAATTCCAATAAAGCTAGGATTGCAAAATTTATAAAATGAAAAACAGAAACGGTTGTTAGGTGACTAAGTTGGATAACGTGCTTTTCCAGTAAAAAGGCCCGCTGCTGTGTTGGTCTCCCGCGCGTGCACGACGTTGGCATATTCAGCAGCTCTTTCACTAGAGAAGCCTCGCTGCCGTGTTGCTACGAAGGTGGAACATCAGTGTTCTACACTCACCACAAACTCGAACACGAATGTGAGCGTCTCCCGCGTGTGCACGATATCGTGCAGGGTGACGATGTTGGCGTGCTTCAGCTCCTTCAACAGAGAAGCCTCGCGGATGGCCGTGAACGGCGCACCTTCTTCTTCTTGCAGTCTGATCTCTTTCAGTGCTACTACTTGCTGTGTTAAACTGTTGGCAAGGAGAACAATTGTTTAATTTTAAAAGTTCCGAATTTCATTGATAGGCTTTAGGGGAGAACTGTATATAATGGCGTTTCGTGCAGTGCACCTTTTTATGAGAAAGGAAATATGCCGTCGCCCCGAGTTAAATCTTGAAATAAGGCGACCTGATCTTGTGCATAAACTTTTCAAATGCATTTCAATTAAATCTATGTGGCACTCCCTCGTCGTCGGAATTGAAAAGGGTCATGATGACTAGCTGAAGTTTGTCCAAGACCTACCCTACGGAGGTGAATGAGGTAACCGATTGACCTATAAATCAATCTATCAGCCTATCGCCGTCCACTGTTGAACGTAGGCCTCCCCTAAAGAGCGCCAACAACCCGGTCCTGAGCGGTCCGCATCCAGCTCACACCAGCCATCCTTATCAAATCGTCAGTCCATCGCGCCGCAGGGCGTCCTACACTGCGTTACCCCACGTGGCGACCACTCCACTCCAGTACGTGTCGACTCCATCTTTCATCAGTACGTCTAGAAACATGACCGGCCCACTTCCACTTCAGCGTGCTGATGATCCTGCGTGAAATGGCCATGACTTTAGTTCTCTGACGCATAACCTCGTTACGAATTTAATCCGCCAGAGAGACTCCAAGCATAGCACGCTCCGTTGCCCGCTGAGCTACTTTAAACTTGTGGATCAGCCCCGCAGTCAGTGTCCATTTTTCTGCTCCGTATGTCATTACTGGTAAAACGCACTGGTTAAAAACCCTGGTCTTAAGGCACTGAGGGATAGACGACTCAAGTATATGACGCAGCTTCCCGAACGCCGCCCAACCCAAGCATATTCTTCTGTTCGCCTCCTTCTTAAAGTTGCGTTGACCAAGTTGAATAGTTTGGGCCAGATAAACATATTCTGGCGCTGCGGAGGACTCGGCGCACCACACGTTGGTGGTGTGCCCGTCCTTCGACCACCAGCGGTCAGCGCTGGTCGCGGAGGTCGGACATGGCCTCTCATTGCCCAGCATAGTGGAAGCTATGCTGGATAATGAGAGGGCGTGGTCGGCCTTCGCCCACTTCTGCGAAGAAGTGGTGGCGCAGAAGGAGGCGGCGGAGCGGGAGCGCGAGATTAACCCCCTCGCAGGCCCGCTTCGAGCAAGGAGAGGACGAGTTCGGCGGAGAACTCTTCGTCCTCTCCGTGGAGGTGGCCAGCCGGCAACAGGGACGGGGGTCCCTGTGCCGGCACTGCCATTGGCACCTCCACCGCTCGTTGGGGACGGCTCAGCTCTTCCGGCTGTCCCCAACCCCCCTCCTCCTAGCCTGAGGAGGGGCGTGGCCGCACACCCCGTGTAGGGGCCTGTGGGGGAGTGGGGTTGCGGGGAATAGCCTCGTGCAGTTCCCGTGACCCCATTCTATACCCACGGGTGGTTGAGCCCCGGGAGTTTTAGTGGGTATGCCCTCAGGTCGCTTCTTGTTAGAAGAAGCGGCCCGGAGGGTGAGTCCCACAGTACCCTGTCGCCCCCGGCGGCAGGGTCTGCGTAATGCATTTCTCCCGGAAAAAAAAAAAGAAAAAAAAAAGATAAACATATTCTTGTACAACCTCGAGATAAACACCATTCAGATTGACCTATACTCGTGGATATCGTTTACACCATCGCAAAAATAGCACAATGATAAAGCAATAATATCTTCCATTATATTGTCTTCAACGATCATATCCTAAGAAAAAATATTTTGAGTAATCTTATTTTTTACATTTTCTTATCGTATCTTTAGCGTAAAAGCGTATCTTTAAATTGATTTCCTGCAGATAAATCACTACATATTGTAAAGCAGTACTACATGACCAGTCAGTAGGACAATAAATTACTCATTTAAAATACAAACCGTTCCAAATCAGCATCCATTGAAGCAAGAAATTATGTACAGTCTCATCTAAAAACTATTCTCAAGTAATTATCCCATTGACGCGGATAATTGGTAATACATGAGTAAGCATCAAACAGTACTAATCTCTTCCCTCGTTACCTCATTAATTCACACAAGTGCGTAGCTGAAATACTCTGAAGCACCATTCATTAGACAAACTTTAAGGACATTATACCTATTAGTATACGGTTCGTATGTACACATTGTTAATTTATTTATGAACGGCTCAACATACATTACAACAAAATAAAAAGCGACTCATCACACAGGGTACATTACGACATATTATGTAGTTCAAATTTATGATGAAGAGCTTGGAATATAATATTGTTGATTCATATTAGTAAATCATCATCATCAGCAACCCACACTCGTCCACTGCTGGACATAGGTCTCCCCTAATGCACGCCACTTCTCCCGATTTTCGGCCACTCTCATCCAGCCCACACCAGCCAGCCTTCGAATGTCATCATCCCATCTTGTCGCAGGGCGTCCTACACTACGCTTACCGAGTCGCGGTCTCCACTCAAGGACTTTACGGCTCTAACGGCTGTCAGTTCTGCGGCTAATATGACCAGCCCACTGCCACTTCAGTTTGCTAATTCGGTGGGCTATGTCGGTGACTCTGGTACTCTGTCGGTTTACATCATTTCTGATGCGGTCCTTCAGAGATACTCCGAGCATAGCCCTTTCCATAGCTCTTTGAGCGACTTTGAACCGGTGGACTAGTCCAGCCGTGAGTGTCCACGTCTCGGCACCGTAAGTCATGACCGGAAGGACGCACTGGTCGAAGACTTTCGACTTAAGACTTTGAGGGATCGGTGACGAGAAGACTTGACGAAGTTTACCAAATGCTGCCCAGCCTAGCTGAATTCTTCTATTGGCTTCTCTCTCGAAGTTGTTTCTGCCTAATTGGAGCGCTTGTCCTAGATAGACATATTCCTGAACAACTTCGAGAGGTACTCCATTAACAGCGACCGGTCCCGGATCAACGAGCTCGTTGAACATGACCTTGGTTTTATCCAAGTTCATCCGAAGACCGATGTGTTTGGAAGATTCAGCCAGGCTGCTCACCATCTCCTGTAGGTCTTGTAGGGTTTCCGCCAAGATGACGATGTCGTCTGCGAATCGTAGGTGTGACATGTACTCGCCATTAATATTGATTCCGCGCTCCTTCCAGTTTAGTGTTCCAAACATGTCCTGCAGCGCAGCGGAGAAAAGTTTCGGAGATATAACATCTCCTTGTCTCACACCACGTCGCAGCAGGACAGGCTCAGTTTGGCCATTTTGGATTACTACGGACATATTAGCAGCGTCATACAGACACCTCAACACCTCGATATATCGCCAATCGACTTGGCACCTTTGCAAGGCATCTAGAACAGCCCAGGTCTCGACGGAGTCAAAAGCTTTTTCATAGTCCACAAACGCCATGCACAGGGGCTGGTTATACTCTTTGGTCTTCTGTATAACCTGCCTCACTGTGTGAATATGGTCTATGGTGCTATAATTAGTAAATACATACTTATAATACATAAGTAAACACCCTGACCAATAAACCTTGGGATTGTGTTTCCTCCGTCGTACAGCATGGATTCCATCAAATAGAGCGTGAAATCAAACATCAGAATGGAAGTGTAAACGAATGTAATGTCGTACTTATCATCGCGTCCGTTGTAATTGCAACGTGGGCGCTCATCAGGCAATAGGTACTTCGCGTCGCATAAGGATAACGCCAATACTCATACTTGTTGCACGGAATCCAGCGTTTCTTTTAAAGTTACATTGAACACTGCAACTTATGCTAGAGGCGGACAAACGAGCAAGCGAGTCATCTGATGGAAAGTAATCAACGCCGCCCATTACATCCGCGAAATCAGAGAGATCGCTAAAGTGTTGCCGGCCTTTTTTAAAAAGAGTACGCTCTTCTCTTGGAGGTCCCTATTTCGTAGCTGTCCAGAAATACTCCTGCAGCCATACCGTTCTACAGAACTTAGGTACGTGTTAGAAAGTTCCGCGAGAAACGCACAGTGGTAAGAATTTTTTGTCTTGATTTTTTTTAAAATCAGACTCAAAGCTTCCGTTTCCTCGAATGCGTGTTTAACGAACAAGCCTTCTAAGCTTCTGCTGTATGGTACAGAGTAAACAATAGGCAGTTCCCGTCCTGCCAGGAACTTTTCCGGAGAGTATTGATTACTCAAACTGAAGTATTCCAAAACTAATTAATCGAGGGGATCGTGTGTAGACAGACGTGCGCTATGCGAACTGAACTATATACTTACACCGTGATGTTTTGAACAACCGAGACACTTCTGTAGGGTATTATACCAATTCAAATAAATAATTTTCCCCAAGGAAAGTATGGTCTAATCTCAAAAAACATCTGGAATTTTCTTTTTGAAATTACTCTGTATGATCCTTGAGGGAAAATGTTTGTTTTCATTAGGAGGTATAATGCCCTCAATAAATTTCTCTGGTATTAATAAATCACGATGTAAACACTTGAGAAATTCTATAGATCTCTAAAGCAAAATATTTCATATGTATTAGGTATTAAGTAAGTAGTGTTTGTTATAGGAATATTTACTAGACGTTTTATGTTCAACGAATGGTCCATTTTACTGATACTAATTTGCAGTCTTTTTTTTTTATGTGTTAGATGGCAGACGAGCAGACGCATCGCATGATGGTAAGCAATTGCCGTCGCCCATGGACACCCGCGACACCAGTGGAGTCCCAAGTGCGCTGTCAACCTTAAGCCCCCTTTCCCCCGGATTGGGCCTCCGATACGAGGAATCGGAGGCCCGCTGAAACCGCTGAGTCCTCACTCACGCAGCGAAACACAGCATAGTCCTCCTTCACGCCGGTTTTCTGTGAGGCCCTGGTATCACTCCGGTCGAACCGCCCATTCATGCCGAAGCATGGCTCTCCCACGGTCTCATCTCCTCCAAGAAATTCGAATAATAATGTGCTCCTTTCTGAGAGCGCTACCGAAGTTAACAAGAATTTAACATTTTAAATCAATTCTGAATTCCGCACACGGCCTACAATGACAATTAAAATTGGAGATAACTCAATAAACAAACGAATAACGAATGCAAATAGCTTCCACAAAATGCCGCTAATTTATTACGAACGCTAGCGTCATCGGTATGTGGAATAATGTGGATATGTTTCAATCGGAATTATTTCGCGGCAATTAAACTTTTAGCAATTAACATTAATGCGGGATGGGGTTATGAATAAATCCAAGGATTCGGGAATAAGTACTTCTATATTAAAATTATAATCTTCTTAGCTACGGTTTACACCGTCTATATCTCACTCTCGCACGTCATTCTATAATTCAAACATCGATATCTTACACGTTCCTTACAATGCATCTACAGATCACCGATCCCACCTTAACTTCCATTATAAGGTTTTTCTAAGACGCGTTACGTGTACAGAGGCGTCTTTTGATATACCTAGAAATTTTTAAAATGTTAACGTGCTTATAATTCGTATAAAGGCGAGACCGCTGACTCATCGAGACGAAGTGACTTGTCACAACTTCAAGACAGTGCTAGTTAATATTTTAGCCCGTGACTAGACGCATTATTTCGCAAGGGGCAATGGAGAGGTAAAGATCAGAGGGTGACATAATGACATGTCATGTCCGCGCCTTAGGTGTACATAAACTAATCGAAAAGTTGCCGCAGCACAGACGGTTCATACGTTCATAAAATGTCCACGGTGTTTCTGGGCGCACGCTTGTACAATAACATTCGACGCAAAGTTTTGGCAAACAAACATTATCGTTTACATTATTTGCCTTGATACTGGTTATCATTCATACCACGAACGCGTCTGGTTTTATAAAGCGCGTAATATTGAACGCGTTTAAGTGAACGCGCAAAAAGTACACGGAAAGCGCCATCAACACCAAAACAACATCGCTGAGGTTTCCGGAAGCGAGGTCAGGTCGAGAGGGGCAAGTCTTCAGCTCCATGAATATTGTATCTGCCGCTTCTACGTAGTGATATCAAATATTCTGTGGTATTGTTCCTATTCGGGGAACAGAAGCCTTTGTAAGAAATACAAGCTAACATTGTGTAGGTAAAGTAAAATATTTAGTATTATCGTGTCGGATAGCAACGTATCTTTTCAAACCGCACCCTTAGGGCTTACGTAGTTATGTAAGATTATGAAGTAAGTAGTAGTAAGTTAAGTAGTTTTGCTTAAAAGGAAACTATATCAGATTCTCCTTGTCGATTAATAAACTAAACGATATTTTTCGAATGTTTTTTTTTGTACTGTGCTTATTGTTATAATAAAATTGCTTCTATGTTATTAGCCGACTCCATTTTGATTTTCGGAAGGAGGAAAGAGACAAGATGTTTTTCCCAAAATCCTAACTCTGAAGGAATCTCACTTCCGACTTTCAGTATACTACAAAGTTGCACTGTTGTTACTATGGTTACAGCTTCATTGTTTACAAGATATCAATGTTGGCCAAAGCGAAGACAGTAACAAGATTCCGACTCAAGTTTCGAAGTCTTTACTCATCAGAGGGTGAATTTACAAATTATATTCCCAGCGCTGTAACAGTAACACAGAAACTTGGCCGTAACCGAGTGACTAACGAACTCTGAACCGAGCGGAACGCCAACTCAAATAAAACACGAAGCGGCCGCCGAATTATTGCGGATTGCCGGAGAACTTCCACCGGTTAGTGCGGCCCCAATAGAGAAGACTATCGACAGTATTGCGACTTCGATAAATAGTCACAATATTGATTTTAATAGAATAAATAAGTTAATATTCAGTTACAATAACTGGCTTGGTGGCGCAGTAAGGACGCAGAAACTTGAACGTAGCTGACTCACTGGCGAACTATAAACTGAGGGGTACCTTTTTTTTTTTTTTTTTGTAACGAAGGGAAAATGCATTAGGCACCTTCCCGTCAGGTCGGGGGACCTGACGGGGTGTGTGGGACTCCCAGAGGTTTACCCACTAAAAACCCTCCGACGCTCGCTGTTGATTTATAGGCGAGGCCTAAGCTAACTCAAATGAACCAAAAACGCATTGGCTTATACTTCGAATATCGAGTATTGTGAACTCCTAAAATTAGTCACAATATCATCATAACAACCTGTCCCGCCTGAACACGAGATGAAATTTTTAAGTGTGTTATTTACTTAAGAATAAATCGCATAAGATTGCTATAAAATATCAACTATTGATTAAGCAGTCTCATCTTAACTGGTGGTCAAATATTTGTAATAATATTTCCACTGGATATTGTAAATATACCTACAATATTGATGAGACTATCGACAGTCTAATTATTTTAGTGCAATAGTATTATTTTTTATTTCATGACTCAGACGATGACCTGCAAAGACGCAAATCCTTACTTATTTAAAATGTCTTGATCAATTTTTCATTTACGGTCTTAACTTCATTACAATCTATAAATAACTAACCGCCACTCATCCGATAAGTAGAAGGAAGGTGATTGAAGAAGAACGTGTTCCGTCTATGGAACTCCCTACCTTTATCAATAAGACAGTCTCCATCATTAAACATTTGACTCGAGCTTTAAAGCTCGAGTCAAAACTCACCTTTTAAATAAATAAATAAATAGAAATCCGTTTAAGACTTTACAGGTCCAGTCATGGGTAGTATTCGATGGTCCGTCTAAGATCCTAAATTAATTTATATGAATGTATATCTAGTCCTTTATATTATTTTATCCACGCATAACATATTTATTTATTAGTATATAATATTGTGTTTATTTATGTATTAGCATTATAAATATTTTAATATATATACTCGTATATACAGTTCACTTTAATTTCCCCTTTTCAATATTGCACCACCTACCCTTCCCTACTATCAAATGTCCTTTGCCTGAAGGTTGTCTGGTAGAAATCGCTTCCAGCGATAATACCGCCGACATTGTACTATTAAGTTTTTGTAATGCCTAGTTTTTTTAAGTTGTGTTTTTTTTTGTGCAATAAAGTATATCTATCTATCTAACGTGACACTATCGATACTCCGGCAACCCTACCACCGGCTATGAATACGACAACCGGGTGCACTCATTATGGTGCGAGTTGCGACCTATTTATAGAAATTGTGGTGAATTCGGGGAATTCGGGAATGTTGCGCGAAATACTTGGCCCGCTGCGGGGTAATGGCACTACCATTACGACAGCTTCGGAAACATTTTAACAAATCTTTTAGAGGTAATTGTATTATTTTAGTTAGCAGTATCATCATCATCTTCAATCATTACTGATCCACTTTTGGATATAGGCCTCTCCCATCTTGTTTCATGCGTAGCGGTTAGACGCCTAAGTTATCCATTTTACGCCCGCGTATTCCTTAATATCGTCAGTCCATCGCTTGAGTGGGCGGCCTCGCGGTCTGGTGCGCTCCCACGGTCTCCACTAAACGTCCCGCCTCGTCCAACGGTCCCTGCTCATCCGCGCTACGTGTCCAGCCCAACTCCACTTCCCCCTGGCTATCTCAACGACGACGTCCTTTAGGCCCGTTGCTCGGCGAACTCATTCTTTGGATGGTCGCGAAGTTAGCGGTATAAAATATATTAATATTTTTATAAGTAGGTCAAATGGCAAAATCTCTTCAATGTAATTTGATGGTCCTACTTCGGTATGCATGGGCCGACTTGACCGGAGTACCACCACGACCTCGCCGTCATGAAGCAGCCCTTGCATTACATTTCGCCTAGTAAGTGAGGATACCGGAAGTCCAATAAGCAAAGCAGGGGAGATAAAGTATTGGCAGCGCACTTATGTTTCGGACTCCACCTGGAGTTGCGAATAGTTGCGATAAGCGATTGCCGCTGGCAGTGGACGGGATGGGCGGTCGATTTAAACCGCTGATCGTGGTTTACGCAAACCCCGTAAGTACAGGCACGGGATAAAGCGATACGAAGAAGTCAAATAAGCGCGTAGGCATGCGAGTTAAGCTAAGGCCTATTTAAGCCTAGGGCCCACTATCCACTTTCATTTCAAGATGAAAAGGCAATCTATTCTTTTTACTATCATAAAAAACCTCGCATAATCAATACCTCTTCTACTTCGCACCCCTAGTGGAAAAAAACCATAAGTGGTCTTACATATTATCACATTGCCAGTGATGACATACGGAACCGAAACGTGGTCGCTTACAATGTGCCGATTAAGGAGGCTCAAAGTCACCCAGAGAGCAATGGAGAGGGCTATGCTCGGGGTTTCCCTGCGTGATCGTATCAGAAATGATGAGATCGGCAGGAGAACTAAGGTTACAGACATAGCCCAAAGGATTGCATGCCTCAAGTGGCAATGGGGCACATAGCGAGGAGAACAGACGGCCGTTGGGGCGGAAAGGTCCTCGGGTGGAGGCCACGTACAGGAAGGAAGTCGCAGCCGTGGCAGGCCCCCCACAAGGTGGACCGACGATCTGGTGAAAATCGCGGGAATCCATTGGATGCGAGCGGCACAGGACCGATCTGTGTAGAGAACATTCGGGGAGGCCTATGTCCAGCAGTGGACATCTATTGTCTGAAATGATCATGATGGTGATTTTATCACATTTGAAAAGTATAATTAAATAATATACATGTTGAATTATTTTCATATTTTTCTTCCTTAATTTGACGAATTAATGGAAGAAATTCAACAAATGGATCTTTAAACGTACTTTTAGAATATGATCAAATAGGCGATTCGAAGTAACACCACTTATGCTTATTTTCCACTGGGGATGCGCTGCATACGTCGTTAAACAGCTTTATGTCGATGACCATTTCTCTCATCAAATCCATAATATTTAATCACAAATCCTAATTGCAGTATAATTTCAGTTAATGCCTCTTATAGAGCCTATCTCATCAGCATAAACGCAATAAGCATTAATTGGATTCTAATGATCCCCGCATATCCACTCTCAGTACTTAGGTACACTAACCCAGCAAAGTGAGTTAACGGATCAATATGCATTCTCATATATATTACTGCCTCGATAGCGCAGTGGTTAGTGGGTCGCACTTTAAAGCGATGGCTGCGCAAGAGGTTCCGGGTTCGATTTCCGGGTCCGGCCAAAAAGTTGTACCTAAATTTCTGGTAAAGAAATTCTTAGTGTCAGCACGGAGTCTGGAAGATGGCGGCCGTTGGTCCTGCGCCCGATCCCTTTCCGGTCGTGTCACACTGGTGTCCCATCGGAATATGAGTGTATGGGAATAGAGAGTGCACTTGTGTTTGCGCACACACTTGAACACTGCGTACGTGGCGTATCGTTAAGATTAGCCGCCATTAGCCGTAATCGGTTGGAGGATATTATTATACATGCTGTTATTGGATATGAACTCTCAGTATTTTTGCCTTTAAATTTACAACAACAAAAGTGTTTAGCAACGTGGTAAATCTAGACTAAATTATACCAAAATATTCTGTAAAAAACGGTATATTAGAAAGCCTTTTCTAATACACATACGATTCATTTTTATCGTATTACATATCGTCTGTGGAAACGAAAACATTAAAACCGGCCAAGTGCGAGTCGGACTCGCCCATGTAGGGTTCCGTAGCAGCAAGTAAGATATTACTTAATTGTAAAACAATGAGTTGACTAAATGGAAGGTAAATTACGGTTTACAGTTACGACGACAACGACAATGACACATTTTACCACTTTGGAAGCGTCTCTTGCGCAAAGTATTAAGTTTATAAAGGAAAATTATATTAGAAACCTCAACATTGGTTTTAGAAACCCTATACATACATAGATACCCCAGACGTATGGGTTTAATGAAAAAAAAATGATTTTCAATTTTAAGTATGGGGGACCCCCAAAATTATTTTTTTACCTATTTTTGTGTAAAAATCGTAATGCGGTAAACAAAATACATCATCTATTTACCAAATTTCAAGAGTATTAGTTGTTATAGTTTCGGAAAAAATTAGCTGTGACATACGGACGGACGGACAGACCGACAGACAGACATGACGAATATGTTATTTGGCATTTGGCTACGGAACCCTAAAAAATGAAACTGAAAAAGAGATTTAGTTACGGACCGTATGTTAATGCCCTGTGACCCACAGCTATTCAAAGGCAGACGCTCCGCACCTCATGAAACTTTAAAATACATTTCGAGGCGGCCACCAAACGGACCGTCAACTACAAAGTAACCTAAGAGCCGGCGTTTTACATATTGGTTGACGTCAGGACTCTGGGGCAGCAGTACAAATAGTAAAGGTATGCAAATAAGGCATAAAATCAACATCAAGAACGTATCTGTATAGAGATACACTGTATACTGTATAGTGATCTATTGACGTAGTGCACAATTTACGTCATCGATATTTTTTTTCACAACACTAGTGAATGCCTCCGTCGTCTCTCATCTTAGCGTGTATAGTTCGCGGTTGCGTCAAAGTGGTCGCTTTCAAGACCGTGGTATGCTTAGACCATGATTCAGGATTTGGGGAGTCTGGTAATTACAATGAAGCTATTATGCCGTCTGATCTAACAGGGGAACCAGACCAACTGAATCATGGTAGCACGTTTTTTTTAATGTGATAGGTGGCAGATGAGCATACGATTGTCTTATGGTGAGCCGTCGCCTATGGACACCTGAGACACCAGAGTGGAGTCACAAGTGCGCTGCCAACCTTTAAATCCCCCTGTCCCCCGGATTGTTTCAGAAACCATCCAACAATGTTTTCCCTCACCACTGAGCTAATTATAGGAGTGTAGAGTACGTTTTAAATATGTGATAGGTGGCAGACGAGCAGACGGATCACCTGATGGTAAGCGATTGCTACCGCCCATGAACACCCGCGACACCAGGAGTCACAAGTGCGCTGCCAACCTTTAAACCCCCCTTTCTTTCAGATCGGGCCTCCGGTACCCTCACTCACGCAGCGAAACACAGCACAGTGCTACTTCACGCCGGTTTTCTGTGACACCGTGGTCTCACTCCGGTCGAGCCGGCCCATTCGTGTAGAAGCGTGGCTCTCCCACGGTCAAAACGTTAAGTCATTCGATTCCTTTAATCTTTTGTTAAAAGCTCAGATATTTTTGATAGGTTTAAACGCTAAGAACATTATAATGCTGACTGTACCGGAGTCTCAATTCACGTAGTTTTCCTTCAAAACAGACGTAGGTAAAATCCCACCCTTCACTTGTATTTAGTGATTTACGAGCTTAGAACTTTTAGCTTCGAAAAACCGCCTAACATTACTTTCCAAGTTTAATTTAATCACTGCTTCTAATAAATAGATATTTTTCAAAGAGGACCGGATTAAAATGGTAGTATAATGAAGAAATTATGGATGAAGGTGGGTAATAAATTATCTATCTTGATAGATACAGATTCAGTGCGAATACAGTTAGCAGCACTTTTGAGATATCGAAATTCGCTCATTATTTTCATTCGGAATAGTAAAATCGATATTAAGGGCGGAGTTCACCAAAATTTCAAGTTACGGTAATCGCACTTTTACTGTGCTTTAACCGCTCAGTGATGGTTATTTATGTTCACCATTAAAAAAGCAGCGGTTATTTACTACTGCTTACCAGACGTTTACCGACGGAGGTAGTTTAACGTCTCTTAACTGAGGTTTTTTTTTGTTTTAAACTGAAAATGTCCGTATTACTAGCTGTTGTGTAATGGTCGTTTTCCTGTTTTTGTAACTGTCTGTTATCTAGATTTTGGAGAAGTGCGCCCTTAGAATTAGGCTGAGCTCATGATGTTAATAAGAGTGTTAAAATAACTAGTGCTTTGACATTAGGCATTTACCTTGGCATAAAAGTCGGTCGTTATTCTGAACGGGCCGTTTATCCTTTCGTTCCGACCAATGACAGTGAGAGAGAATAGAGGACGTTAAGCCGTTCCACGTATTCGGAAAGTACGTGTCACTGTGTCCACACACAACTCTTAAGTTTCCGTTCACAAGGCCTTCTGAACGGCGCTCAATGAAACCTTTTCTTTTTTTAATTATTGGGGGTAGACGAGCAGAATGGCCGTGTGGTCCCGGCAGAGTAGAATAGGCCACCCTCACTCTTACCGAGGTGTCGTAAAAGGCGACTAAGGTAAAGCTGCTGGCATAATCATCAGCACCCAGAGAAGGAAAACTCTGCATTCATATCAAAACCCTCGCCAACCCGTCTGCCAAGCGTGGTGAGTATAGCAATTGCCCCTCATGTGATTGAGGGAGGCCCGTGCCCCAGCAGTGGGGACTTAAATGGGCTGATGATGAGACGAGCAGAATGACCATGTCTTGCCACCGCCTATCGTTACACTGTGGTAATACAGCTTGACTATTAAGTTCAGAGATTTAAGGCATTAATGAAGTTCAGCGAAAATGGGTCATATAATTTGCATAATCGATGAAACAATGGGGAAACCGCAATTATTTACAAAGTATCAACATCATATTTCACATTAATGATCGAGGAGATAGGTCTGGTGAAAACTTTGTAACAGTATGAAGATAAATTGTATTGTTAATAAATGTAGACACATTAAAGACGTAGTAAAGAAAAAAAAGCAAAAGTCAACTTCATTATATTATTTAAACTTATTCAAACACCTCTATTTCATCGAGTGACTGACGGCCGCACTCAGAGACGTCATTTAAGCTAATGTTAATTAACTTTAGTATCGATAGTCTTTATGCGTATCAAAATTAGTGTCAATATTTTTTCTTAAGTAGCCGACTAGTTTAATCAACGACTCCGAGTGTGGCAGTGAGACTTTGACCGACTTCGACTGTTGACTACCCACTTTGTCAAAATATCACTTGACAATGCCAGCAGTAATTCTCAGTCGAGAAGTAGATTGCTAAATAAAAAATAAGAAGTAGATAAATTGTTACATTTTAAAGGGTATATACCCGTTCTGTCCCTAGACGGGAGGCTCAATTTACATGTTCGACGAACAAATATTGACAAACTTGAGTTTCCCTTTACTAGGGATGATCTATATCAGCACCAGCTGAGTCCTTTTGCTTTGTTTCAATATCCATGTCTTCAAAATAAACTGTATCTATTGATTTAGATATAAGCAACTATCATTGTTAACTGCTGGACTTATTTTCACGTGATAGGAAGCAGACGAACAGACGGATCACCTGATGGTAAGCCGCCGCCCACAGACACCAGTGAAGTCACAAGTGCGCTTGCCAAACTTTTAACAAATATTGGGCGTCCGGTACTCTTCACAAACACAGCGCAGGAGCTCCATTACGCGGTTTTTCTGCGAGGCCGTGGTATATTTCTGGTCGAACCGGACCATTCCTGCCGAAGCGTGGCTCTCCCACGGCAAAAAAAAAAAACGATAAACGGTAGTTAAAATATGAAAGCAATTATTATTCAAAAGGACACCGAAGCGGCCATCGTCAAAACTTTCCTTGTCTCGTTACTAGGAACTTTTACACTGTGCCAGACCGATTACCACAGACATTTCTAGAATTGGCATGCACCGAGATCAGGGCCGCAAAGAATAGCATTAAAGGTCACGTTTGCATATCAATTACAATGACAACCAATGCGTCACGGTTGGACGGGCTACGGTACTCTACAATGGAATATGGCACATAAATGCATAATAAATACCTGCAAGTAGAAGTAATATCATTGCGCATTGAATCCCATGAAATGTTGCATTCTTCTAGTCATAGAGTAACTTAATTCTAGAAAGGGATAGCACTTTTTGGTGAATTTAAAGAATTTAACCCCCCTATATAATATTTTTTATTCTCTTTATCAAATAAAAATTCCCCGAAAGGAGAGTAAAGACGTCTTAATGACATTTAAAAAGTAGATAATACATAGATATAAATATTATAGTTTCTATGTTTATGTAGTGTACCCGGACTCAATGCACACTGATAGACTTAACCTAGGGTTAATTAGAACTCCAGTAATATCCACCCGACTGTGAACCTTATTATATTGACTTAAATGTTAATAGTCGAGTGTACGAGGTCCTGCAGCTTCCTTTCCTAATACCTAACCTACCCCACACTGCCTGGACAATGCAGATTGGTAGACTAGGTAATAGTTGCATTGTCGTCCCTGTAATTACTTTGCCTTGCCTTTGTAATAGCTAAATGATAAGCGACAGTATCTTATCTCATTCAATTACAGCCTTTATTGTAACAACTCTTACTGAAAGCACCAATGAAAGCACAATAAAATTGTATCTCTCCACTTTATTATTTCACTTAATCTTTTTTGAATTCATCACTTCTGATCAAATGTCGAATGCACGAATTCATCACTTCACCCTTGATCAGAAGTGATGAATTCGTGCATTCGACATTTAAGTCGAAGTAGGGATTTGTATGGACGAATGTGTGAAAACTCTAAATTCGACATCAATGTCCAGTACACGAGAATTGCCCCTTAGGCAGATAGAGTCAGTAGTTGAAATAATCAAAATAGAAAGGATAAGTTTTAGACACAAAAGTTGTGGCTCTATTGATACAAATTCAAACAAAAGTAGATTTACAAATAATTACTTTGAATGAATAAGATTTAAATAAAACTGTCACTAAATTTTGTCTGTGGGTTATATACCCAGTGGATTAGAAAACATATGATTTTGACCTCCTAAATAACTGATCCAGTTGTTTATCACAAAATTGTGTTTTTTCGTTTTATTGCATTACAACCCCTGGTTGAGGGTTGTTTGTTATGTGCCATCAGCAAAGTTCACTGGTAAACTTCTAGAGTTTTTATGAAACTTAGTGTTTTATATTATACTGGGCCTTCATTTCTTTTCGGGACATAAGTTCCACTTTTTACCACTAGACGGTGCTAGGTGTCGGTTAAATCGCGCAAGCGTTTCATGGTTTCTGATTACCTATAAGCGTTAGCGCTGTCTGTATGGATTTACCTCTGTATAAATAATATCTATAATTCACACAACATCTCATACGTTGACCTGATTCCGTACTAAGTATGTAGCTTAAGCACTTGTGTTACATATATCAGACAACATAGGAACACAAATATATACTTAAACACATATATTACACCCAGACACCGAACAAACACAAGTGTTCATCGCACGAATGTTTGTCCAGGGTGGGGATCGAACCCACGACCTTTGGCGTAAGAGGCAGGGTCACTATCAATTGCGCCATCCGGTCAGTCAAATATAGATATAAGTAGAAGATAGATGTATACTTACTTGCTATATCCCTTATATACTGTGGCGTAGGAACCCTCACCGAGTTGCTCTAGTTTTATGTAGGCTTCGGACTTCCCGAACGGAGAGTCACCCTGCGGACAAAAAACAAAAATAACCATTTGTCACGTTGCGGCTACGCGCTAATCCTATGATTTACGACGGAGCCTGGCCTCTGGGGATACCAGGATCAATCAACAGTTCCATGAAAATTATCTTGATTTCATGTTGGCATGAAACCGATCAGGACAAAAGTCTCACCTATGAGTTGATGTGTTATTTGTAAGTATTGTTTTTACAATAATGATTCTGATGAGAAAAAAAATCTCATCATACAACAAACTCCCTGCCGGGGTCTGTTTTTCCTGACCACTTTAATCTGGACATCTTTAAGGCAAGAGTGAACAGGCATCTTTAGGGCAAACGCGTATCACGCCTCGTCCTCATCGTCGTTTTCCATCAGGTGTGATTGTGGTCAAGCGTTAGCCTATTGACCAAAAAAACGATATAAGTTTTATCGTCGACTTTGCTCTAAACTTACTCTTACTGTTCAAAAGCAGTAAATTACAATTTTATATACAGCCGTATAAACAATAAATAATATAGTAGTAGATAAAACAATGTCCGTTTTATAAAAATAATATTTGTCTATACTTTTACGTACAGATAGTTTATAAAGTAAGACTTGTAAACATTTGCATAAACTCTTCAAGGAATGATTAATACTACCGTCGAGCCAAAGTGAATGTTTGAATAGCTTCCATTTTCTACAAAAAAATATTAAAAGTATGAAATGTAAGACAAAACTTTTCCCTTTTCACAGAATTAGCTATAATTTACGATGTAAACACAACACAAGAAGTTTTTTTTTTCCTGGATCATTGGAAGTGATTTATATGAAAAATTCATTGCAACGCAGCTTACGCTATCGCGGCATCGCATTCTCCCCGCCATATTTTATCACATCTTATTATCTTGAAAACTAAGTTAGTTTTACCCCAAGTTCTCCAAAGACGCAGAGTTATGGGCGAGTTGCGAAAATCGTCTTACGCCTGGTATCCCCGTATGTAACTCTCCGATAGGGTCATAGCTTAACAGGGCGGGATTATGCCCGGGGCTTAATCCCCTGCGTTGTGCAGCCCACGCAATCGGGCCACGCAGGCAAATAACCAGCCTTCATGTTCGGAATAACTGGCAAAACGTAACACAACTTTAACATTTTATGCTTCTTTTATTTCAAATAGAGAATCACTTAGTGACCATCTGACCTAATAGTGACTGGTGAAAAAACCGATGATAAAGACTTTCAAGACCAAGAATATTTTAGAGGACATGGCTATGTTTAGAGCGAATAAAAATCGAAAAGTAACGTAACGTTGGTAACGTACTATTTAGATAACTACGTCGTCGTCAGCATTCCTAGATTGCAACAACCTTCGTGTGATTGAGTTCTGACTAATAACAAACCTTGTTTAATTATTATTAAAAAAGATTTGTAGTTTAATACAACAAAAGCGGTTGAGCAATGGACAACATTTCATATTTTTAACATGTCCATATTGTTTTTTTATATGAAAGTAGACATAAAATGAACAGACCCATATTTTTTCTTTTTTCAAAATTTGTCTATTTTCATGCATAAAATAATTATTGAAATTCTTTTTATTCTAAATAGACGTAAGCGCCAAATGACGTCATTGGACTCCTGAATACAGCGATATTCCTTTGCTTATCATTGTTTTAATAAAAAAAGGTACTACTGTCAAAGGTAAATAATACTAGTGTCAACATTGTCAACGTCATTCATACATTCAACGTTGACAAGTTGTCTTTTTTTTGACAGTTACATGTCATGGGTTTGGCATTACGTAAATTTAAAACTATAATTTGCTAAGCAAAGAAATATTTTACATTCTGCCGTCCGATGACGTCATCTTACGTTTTTTAGTTTTTAATTTTTTTCTCAGTAAATAAGCAATATAAAAAATGAATAAATATATATTCGAGCAGCGGAAAAGTAAACAAAGAATTGGTATTTTTTGTTTCAGAGCTTAGCAATTTTGAAATGTTGTCCATTATCACCTTTATTGTTTAAGAGCCTACGTGCGATATTGTTAAGACGTTTGACGATAATGCTCAAAGTCGTAAAACTTAAAAATTAACAGCAATTCGCTGTGTAATGAGTAGTTTCGCGACATAAACGCTAACGAGGCTCCATTGAGCTGCGGTTCGGGCTAGACCCATCGGAAATAATTGGGAATTAGTCGGCCATAAGGATGTGGTTTACTTACTAAATTAACTACGCTTTGTACTCAAAATTTTAGCTAGTAAAATATCCTCGTATTACTCACGTAGTTAACATAATGAACACTATTTTACAAAATAACAGTGGTTTTGTAATACCCCCAATTGACGTTCAACTTTTTCTATAGGAATTAGGTCGGTAAAAATAAGTTATAAACGAGAAAATTAGACAAATCGTTCCTAACTAGACAAATATGGACAATATTTTTCATTACATCGCATCATCTGTTTTTTTTTTTGCGACGAAGCAAAAAGGAGGCCTATTATTTTGATCTGTATGTATATATGTTTCAACTTATATCTGAATGGATTAATGTTAACTGACTAACATTTGCGAGAAATATTTACAAAATTTAAGCTACTAAATCTTAGTTCGCCAGTGCAATGCCGGGTAAAACTTTAGCATTAATATTCCCGCGCCGTTTTAGTTTGCTACACTTACAGTTATTGCCATTGAAAACCATTGCCTTAAAATGTATCTTATACGCCCGCAAGTGGTATGCAACCTGCGGTGTATAAATTTGTATAATCTAAACAATGAATTGAGCGGGACGTGTAAAGCGCACTTTATGCGCCCAGACGCTATTACCGTCGTAGCTGAGAGTGGGGCCGGGCGCACTCAAACGGTTGTTTATAACGATTAGTGTGATCGTGAAGTATTACCTTTCGTGCCATAATGTACTTAGGGTATCTACTTCGTACGTAATAAACCTAGTGGTAAATATAAACAATACTAACGTATATCGCGTATTTCGCTCATCATCATCTCATCGAGTTATTCTCCGAAGTGTCCCAAGCTGCCATTTTAGAGCCCGAGGCACAGTCAGCTGCAAAAATATGTAGCTATACACTTTAGAACCTTGTCACAATACTATACATTCCCTATAAGTAAGTAAAAGTCAGAATTAGCTATAATGACAAGGTACTAAATTGTTTAAATTTCCTTTGCAGCCGACCCATACGATTAGACCATCATACAGGATTTGGTGAGTCTGGTAATTAAATTAAGAGACTAGCGTCTGACCTTTGCAACCCTTAGACAGGGGAACCAGATTAACTGAATCTTTTACACGTTTCAAAAACTTATCCGAAACATGCTGGTTTCCTTCCTCACGAAACTTATCCGAAACATGCTGGTTTCCTTCCTCACGATGTTTTCTCTCACAGTGCAGAGCTAATGTTAGAAATATGCAGAACACCAGAGGTGTATGCTCGGAATAGAACCTACGTGGTACCTATCATGAGGTGTTAAATAAATAAATAAACAACATCACATACATTGATCTAACTCCGAGATAGGTACCTAGCTCAAGCACCTGTGTGTTGTGTTAAGAAATCGCATGTTCTTCACATTTTCTAAATGCATCGGCCTACGGATGAACTTGGACAAAACCAAGGTCATGTTCAATGAACATGTTCTACCGGAACCGATTGCAATTCACGGTGCCGTCTTCGAAGCTGTTCAAAAATACGTATACCTCGGGCAGACTTTGCAATTGGGTAAAAACAACTTCGAGGATGAGGTGAATAGGAGAATTCAGTTAGGTTGGGCAGCATTTGGAAAACTACGCCTTGTCTTCGTATCGTCGATACCACAGTGCCTAAAGACGAAAGTCTTCAATCAGTGCGTCCTACCCGTCATGACATACGGAGCCGAAACGTGGACACTTACGGTACGGCTGGTCCACAAGTTAAAGGTCGCTCAGCGGGCTATGGAACGAGCAATGCTCGGCGTCTCTCTCCGAGATCAAATCCGAAATGAGGTGATCCGGCAGAGAACCAAACTCAACGACATTGCTCACCGGATTAGCAAGCAGTGGGCTGGCCATATTAGCCGCAGAACCGACAACCGATGGAGTAAACGAGTTCTAGAGTGGAGACCGCGTCTTGGCAAACGTAATGTAGGGCGCCCTCTGGCTAGGTGGGGGGACGATCTGCGCAGGATGGCTGGCAAGAGCTGGATGCGAGAAGCCATGGATAGATCACAGTGGCGAACAATTGGAGAGGCCTACGTCCAGCAGTGGACTGCGATAGGCTGATGATGATGATGATGATGTTCTTATTTACTGAGCTACCATCGTTAAACAATCGCTAATTTAGAATTAATTCTCAAACAAGACCAGACAGCATCAGTTTTTTTTTTGCTATTGGTAGTCCATATTTTTCTGTTCCAAATTTAGGTATTTACTAAAAATTAAGCACAGAAAAACTGGAATATCTGACTGATATGCATTGTACTCGTAAACATCAACAACAATGCAGAACTGCATAAATCTCAATAAATTTAAACACTGCAGAAAATATTCCAATAAATTGAACTTGAATAATGGATTCACTACATCACAATAACACACTTCCTATTTACTACATCGAAAATTTCGCATGTCATGTAAGGGATTAAATTGTCATTTGTTTAACAAATATTAATTCTTTAGTAAAATTTTCAGTAAAAATATCCAAGGGACATTAGCGTCACATCATTCAAAGGATTTCTGTTTCCTTAGTGATGAATCAATTCAGATACTGATGCAGCTTTTGCTGTTTGAGTTTATTGCATCACATTCAAATCTTATAATTATTTCACGGGTCTCTCTTACTCCTAAACAAGACTAGACTGGAAAGAAGTTCTAAGAGGATGGCAACGAATCGGCAACCTTTCTGCTTTCGCTTATGTTCACGGAAGGCGATGATTACTCACTATATCGCCCCTCATAAAAAAGAAAAACAATTTTACCACGTCTGTATCAACGCTCTTCTCTTGATCACTATTTCGTAGCCCTCGGGAAATACTTCTTCAGCCAAACCTTGAATGTGGTTTGAGTCTTTAAATAATCTCACCGATCGTGATCCCATTGACGACCTTCGCCGCTCCTTGTACCTCATCAACTGCAGCATAGAATCGGATACTTCTTCCATCAACATTCTCACTTTTTATCTTATCAGTATTAGGAAATCTTCAGAAGGCTAATTAAGTAGATTTTTCCGTAAGGATTCACGGCCTATGCTCTCAGCTACAGCAGTTTGCACTTTACACAGATTTGCTTTCTTCATCCACTCTTAACCGACTAAATATTGAACGTAGCTAATGCACAGGCCGATTCGTGGTCGCATGCGACTGCACTGTTAGGTTTTCTATAAACAACTGCACTGCACATGTAAACTACCATTATACCACTGTGACACAATTTAATCTTGTTATTTCTATTTGTTGACGGATATTATTAGTCGGTATTGCATGATCGATCAATTGAGTGTCAAGGAGTTTAGTTCAAATTTGCACACGCAAAGTTAGAAGCACCTTTAGTCATTGATTTTTTAATAAGTTATCATATAGCATTATGATGACCGAATTTGCAACCGGCACCTATTCCGGGTCGAGTTCACACCGAGTGCCCCTAAGGTACATAATTCAATATGGAAAGAAATGTACTTTTTTACTAACCCTACTCATATGTTTTTTAATTTCTATTAACATGGGCCTAACGTTGTCTGAAATAAAGAAATTGGAATTATGATGTAGCATTTTGATATACTACAAATGTGTTAGCGAAATGGTCATCATAATCGTCATTAACAATTTAATGCAGAGCTTATCGGTACTTGAAGTATGAGTGAGCTCTGCGGTATCTTTATTAAATCTTTCACTCATTGAACCATGTCTATTCCCGTGATCGCAAAGAATCATGATGAACCGTCTACGAAAATTATTAGGTTTTATTTTACTTGTGTAATGACGCGCAATTCCCAACTTTAACCATTCGTAGGCGATACTAACAGAATCGTAAAGATAGCAGTTAAAACGTCCCATTTAGCTATTAAAATTCATTTTACTGTAAGTTAAACAACAAGCGTTTCCGAACACTTAAAAACGGTAGGTTTATTTTTTATAAATCCGTATCTAGACATAAAAATCTTTATCAACATAAAAATGCACATCCGAACCAGTAGAAAGCGGACCCACTGACTATGAAAATGGGGGCTCTAGCGTGTGAAAAATTCGCTAGATGGCGTACTGTCAGACTAAGATCCAACTTCATCAGCATTGTAGTCATTTTGACATATCACGTTACTATAATACGCAATCTAGTAGGTTTTTATACACACGATAGTTCACATTCACTTGACTGTCCTTTGTTTTAAGTATCTAACTTATTTGTTTTCAAACATTCATGCTAAATTAAACTAGGCTTGAGACGGGTCAGCGTTCCATTGGTCCGAGTGGACGAGTCCAGTGCCACCGAAACTGCTACAAAGATTCAATCTTAATCGTACAATCTATCAACGTCAGGGTGGCAGCTAGCCGTATTTGTATGGCACGACGCCGCGAGTGAGGACCAGGGCCCATTTATCATTATTCCTTGTAGTTACCATACATGAGACTTTGTTCCGAGTGACTGCGCCCGGGACAAATGTGTTTGTCTGAATGGCAACCAGGAATTTCTCGTTAAGAGCGTGTAAGTAGATCCCTATTTTGGGCTTAAGAAGGTAGGGTCAGCAAACTCAGAATAATATAATTTCTTTTTGATAATAATCGCATGTATGAAAGAAAAAAAAAAATTTTTTTTGCCCTCTCAAGGTTAGAATGATACTGTATATACTAAGAAGCATTGAAAATAATGCACTTGGCAGCTGTTTACAAAAAAAAAACTTATAATTAGAACATTTTAAGGCACTAAGTCGCTTGGTGCGTCAATTGGAATGGTCGTGCGGGCCTATAAAGACCTCCGGCTTGGGCCTAGGCGGCCTCTCGGGCCTCATTACCACACATCCACACCCAAGAAAATAGATTTTGCAGCTGATTTCCAAAATAAATGAAACCATTCCTTACCCCAAAGGCACTAAATCGCTTGGTGCGTCGATTGGAGTGGTCATGCGGCCCTAGAAAGGCCTCTGACTTGGGCCTAGGTGGCCTCTTGGGCCTCATGACCACCCGCGCGTCCTCCCTCGCGCCCTCGTCCAGGAGCTTGGAGTCGGAGGAGACGGATAGCTGTCTCCGCACGCGGTACTCGCCGTTGCCTCCGCCACCACTCCATTCTGGAAAAACACAATTTTCTATTAAAACTAAAGTTAACGCATGAACTTGCGGCAGACGGTAAGGTTTTACAATCATTAATAATTAATGATATATGAAAGTCATGTTGTTCAAAATGTATGAAGGTTTAAAGGGGAGTAGCTGAAAACCAGCCCGGGATCACATTCTCGTAGCAACATGAGCTGAGCTCCTTCCCTTTGTCTCATCATGCATGAAACTTGTATCTTTATATTTGATTCTACTTCTATGTTAAAATGTGTTTTAATGTGCAATTACGAAAATTAGGGCAAAAAAATATTTGTATATTCATAAAAATTCACTACCAATTTTCAAATTGATGGATAGGTACTTATAACTTTTTGTAGCAATAAAAGTTATCAAACACACTCAAATATATTCTATTGCAAATCCAACAAAATATAAAATTAAATGCGTCAGTAAAATTTAACATCTACGGCTTTATAAAACCATTGAGCGTAAACGTCAGTCGGTTGGTCCCTCATTTTTCCCTATCAGCGAATCTACGCTACGCAAACCACATTCAGAACGATACAAATTTATCAAAGCACTCTCGAACACAAACATTCCCCATCGGCGACGGCAATTGACAGGCTTGGAATCCTGGCACAATTTCCCCCCGCACTTAGTAAGCAAATTAATTCACGAGAAAATAAAAAGTGCGCAGCGAAATCGACTTGGTTGAAAGGAGCTATTTTTCTTCGCGAGTCGGAGGGGCTCTCTGGAAGCGTTAGCGTCACAAAGAGCCGATACCGACGCGACGTGAACGATAAACGTATAAATCATCGGCAGACGGCGAAATAGGTTGTCGCGTACGAATCGATTAGGGGACAATCGATCAACGCGATTAAAAGATGATCGGGAAAAACGGGAACAATGCTTATTTTCACACGATTTTTGCTATACCTAGTAACATCTAAGAATAACGAATCTTTTTGCCAGTGTGTTCTTCGACGTAAATTAAAGTATGGATCGTACATATCTGTAACGTACAGCCATTCATGACACAGAATGAGCCTGGCCAACCTCAAGCCAACGAGGCTCAATGTAGCTCGCCAACGCATCTGTATTTGCCCGCCAAGTAAAGCCCCCTGGTAGTCGTCAATCGCATGAGAGGTAAAGCTTAACTCAAGCTGCCGTTCAACTGACATTCAATATACTGATGTGGAATCCGCAGATGTAAATATGTTTGCTCACTATTATTGTCTTTTTGCTCTTATCGATCAATTCAACAACATTCAAATTATCATCAAAATCAATTCGACGTTTAGTAGTGTAGCATTTGCATTAATATTAGTGAATGTAGATAAAATGTTTGCTACTTTCTATAGTGTACCGATAATTTCCATACAACTCTGATTTCGTGATGAGAAGCATGCACAAATGATCTATAAATCACGAATATTGCGATATAGTAAACACGGATAAGGTGTTTAAAATGTGTGCGTAAGCTTATGCAAATGGCTACATGGCTTTGGTAAGGATAACTGCGATGGACATGTGTTTGTTTAATCCCATTAGCGTACCGGTCGATTGGGTCGGGTTAAGTTTTGCTCGGTCAGCATAGTCCGGTAGTAAACCACTGGCGCATATTATTATAACCAAATATTATGAATGTAGCTTTCATTCACATTCCTCTTCGAGTTGGAGCGAACGTGGGTTATTATTATAGTAGATAGTTTAAAGAATAACACTCGCGATTTTCTTGTCTTTAATAATTAATAAATAATAAAAATAAATAAATAAATATTTTACAACATCTCATACATTCATCTGACTCTGAGATTGGTAGCTCAAGCACCTGTGTTACAGATATCAGAACCAACAGATTGTGACATTCATCAAATCAGATCCGGCAAGTAACATAATAAAAATATATTGCCCGGTTCATGTAAATTATAACGATATGCTTACACATTAAACAAGTTTAACTAAGTCAAGGCAACGCATTAGCGATCTCTCTGATTTGGCGGATGTTAATTGGGCGGCGATGATTGCTTTCCATCAGGTGACTCGCTTACTCGTTTGTCGCCTCTAGCTTAAAAAAAAAGTTATTAATGTACGGCCCGCCATATTTTGATGAATTTCCACCATAGATACATGACATAATTGAGAGTGAAACTACATTTTAGTCTGTGGTCATGTGGCGATGCATTTGACCACAGATGTCTGCATCCATAAGTGCCAGCCTGTAATGAGATCATTAAAGGCAATAAACTCATTATTGGGAACCTTCCCACTGAGTCACTGACGTAGACAAATGTGAAATAGGTTCTTTATCTAAAATATAAATAATTAATGTTAACTGGTTAGACTCCTGTTGGTCTAGTGGTTTGAGTACCGGGCCGTGATCTCTGGGTAAAGGTTCGATTCCCGGGTCGAGCAAAAGTATGTTTTAAATTTTTCGAACATTGCTCGGTTTTGTGATCACCAATAAGCATTAGGCAAGCATGGTGATTAAGTCTAATCCCATCATAGAGGCGATAACTTTCTATAGTGGAGGCCCTGCAGTGGGACAGTACATAGGCTGAGCCTTTACTTCTTTACTTTACTTTGCTGGAATAAATGTTTATGTACCTATAAACTACAGGCATCACCCTCACGTGGAGGGTAAATGGTTAACGTAACGGTGATAAGGTTCACCAGCAGATCAGCCTTATCAAGCTAGCTCACCGCAGACTAGAAGAATTACCACACGCATGAGAATTTCTATGAAGTTTTCTTCTCCATGTTTTCCTTTACCGAAAAGTTGATAAACAACTCAAAGATGCGATCGGGCTAGATTCGAACTACCCTCGATTTCCGAGACTTAACCCTAAGCCATTCGATCACCACAACTTGAAAAAATAGGTATGCCGTGAATGCATGCTTAAGTACGTAACCGAACCGAAATTGTTTAAAATAGATCTGGTTTAGTCACCTTAAGTGGAGACCGCGACTCGGTAAGCGTAGTGTAGGACGCCCTGCGACAAGATGGGATGATGACATTCGAAGGCTGGCTGGCTGGTGTGGGCTGGATGAGAGTGGCCGAAAATCGGGAGCAGTGGCGTGCATTAGGGGAGACCTAATGGTCAGCAGTGGACGAGTGTAGGTTGCTGATGATGACCTTAAGTAGTTTGATCATTTACATGATCCACACGTGTTGCCGTGTGGACATTCCATTATTATTTATTTTACAGTTTTCGGGATGTAAACGACAAAAAAAATAAGGTATTTCTCATGGATTGACCTATTTGTGGAAAGAAAAATAAATTACACGCATATTGTGTAGTTATGGATGCAAATTTCAATTAAAAACATCGGTTTATCACTCTTATCATGTTTCATGCCTGTATGTTTTAGCCTGCGGATAACGTCCTACCTTATTAAGCAAACGTATGTGACTGATCCCCTACAAGAAATTGTAGGTAAAGGCCTACGCATAAGGCTGTGAAAAAAACCTGTTTATAACGGCTATTGCAGACTGTCTGAGAAAAATAAAATTTGAGTCTATATGTAAAACTTATCGGTTGAATAAACCTAATTCCTAAATGCCAGAGTGAAGTTTTTTGCATGAGTGAGGGTACCGGAGGCCCAATCCGGGGGAAAGGGAGTTTTAAAGGTTGGCAGCGCACTTGTGACTCCACTGATGTTGCGGGCGTCTATGGGCAGCAGCAATTATTTACCATCAGGCGATCCATCTGCTCGTCTGCTCGTCTTCCACCTATCATATAAAAAATGACAATTCGGGTAGCGCCTTCCGAGTTAAACCACGCTATCAACACACTATTGATTTTATCGATAAACGTTTATAAGCAACACTACACACTGCCGTTTACGGTAACGTGGGCCGCAATCATCGTAATGCTCGACATTGCACCGACTTGTGTCACGCGAAAATGACAATTTCGCGTGCCGCATCCGGAAACTAAATAGGTCACTGGGTTTAAATGCCGCGTCTGAAGATTAGGCGTTACGGGTTCTCTGATTGGTCAAACAGAAATGTGATGAGTAGATACAGAAGCTGACAAACAACCATGAACTGTAATGATAATTTCTGTTAATGTACGAAATTGTCACTTTTGTTGCATCTTGTGGTCCCTGGGTCAAACTCCAATTTTGATTTTTACCGTGGGAGAGCCACGCTTCGGCATGAATGGGCCGACTCGACCGGAGTGATACCACGGCCTCACAAAAACCGGCGTGAAGCTACAGTGGGAGAGCCACGCTTCGGCATGTATGGGCCGGCTCAACCGTAGTGACACCACGGCCTCACAGAAAACCGGCGTGAAGCAGCATTGTGCTGTTTCGCTGCGCTGCGTGAGTGAGGGTACCGGAGGCCCAGTCCGGGGAAAGAGGGGTATAAAGGTTAGGCAGCGCACTTGTGACTGACTCCACTGGTGTCGCGGGAGTCCATGGGCGGCGGCAATCGCTTACCATCAGGTGAGCCGTCTGCTCTCTGCCACTTATCACATAAAAAACAAAAAAAAACTAGATCGAGTAAAAAATCTGTATGTAGATGCAATATTCGTTTTTTTTAAGGAAACTGAAATCTGCGTTCGTACTTGCACGGGAAATGACAACTTCGCGTGTCGCATCCTGTGATCATTATGTCACGAGTTTATGAATGACAGAGATGGACTCGAAGCGATAAACTCAATGTTCATGATTGTTATACATATATAGGAACTTTAACTTATCACCCCACGTGGTGCCTGGCTAGTGACACACTAGTGATGTAATAAAAAACCCCATCACTTGTTTTCTATTTCGTACATTCTGTTCGATACGAATTTATACTCTCGAGATACATATAGCTACACACGGCATCACGTGGAGTTACGCTTGTTGGACTTTGGAACCATCTATGACTAAGACACAAATGCTATTATTATGTCACTGTGGGGGTGTCACTTAACCTGACGCAGTCCGTACATTCTAAATGAGCTAAGGTACATCATCCATCAAAAGCCCCAAACGCTTAATCGATAAGGCCTTATTTTAGCACGAAGACAACCAATTGAGTTGGGAAAAAATTATATTTTTGAGTGCCACATCCTGGCTAATGTGGGTCACTAAGGGTATCATAACTGACATGACCGAAGATTGATTGTCTTGGCCGTTGCTCTCATGAGCGCTCTCGAGAAACGTAGGTACATTTAAAAAGATATCAATTTTAATGACATGTCGGGACTGCCGCGGTCAAGTGTTCCCTGAACCGATTAGCACAAAAGTCAAAGCTGAGCTTACAAGAGGGGATTCGGCGGGTAGGGCTAAAACAAGCCGCGTGGTTTATTGAGTGACTGTGACTTTGACTGACTTCGAATGTTGACTACCTACTTATTCTCAATAAGTTACTTAACAATTGGCGAATTATCTTCGGGTAGAGCCTATATTAAAAAAAAAACTTTAAGAGGAAAACCCAAACTAACTAAAAATGCAAATACCGTACGTTGAAGAAGCTGTACAAGAAGGGTATCTTATCCTTAGTCTTTTCCAAATGAAGTTATTTCGAAAGTTTTGTGCGATTTTTGGGTGAGATACCCTGGAAAAAACCTAAGTCCTTTAGACTAATAAAAGTAAAATCAGCAAATCACCTTTTTATTTATACTCAATATAAATGTCAATGGATACTCAATTTAAATTAAGATCTTTGTTCAACATTATGAGAAAGCAATAAAGATATTGAATTGAATTGAATAACTTTTGCATGTTCCAATTTAAACTTGAAACACGTCGTGTAATGTCGTGCCAATATTTTAGTTGGTACATACTCTCGCCACAGAATATACCGAAGAACATAGTGACACGCACGTTTATATCGTAAAACCGTAACGGCCAGCCATGGCATTGGGCGCATTCACCGCCACACTCGTCAAATTCTCGTGTGCGATACGTGGTGCGCACGAAACGTCAATTTTGCGTGCTGGCTGCCGCATCCCTTGCACAGTGCCTGAAGTTCGCAGTAAAACAACATAATAGATACCACTCAATTTTATTAGAAGGCTTTGTAATCGTGATTCGTATTTAATAGAAAATCTCATTAAGTATTGAATCCACGTTACCATCCTGCTACACGTGCATTACAATTTGTAAATATTACACGTAATCAGATGATTAACATGTCGCAGCGGAATTTTAAAATAATTTAAAGGATTTATACTATAGTTTTGTCATATGAACCCGTCATATTTACTGTTCGGGGAAAAACATTTGACATTACTGCAACTGCCACCAGGCGGAGTCAGGTCATCCTGATTGGCACTTCTATGAAAAAAAACTGCAGTTGTTATTATTAGGCTGTTTATTACACAATATGAAGTTAAAATAGACAACGCTGATACAAGCTACCTTTAACTAACTTCACCACCATAACAAGGGTCAACATTACTAACGTTATATAAAAGTAGCGTTTACACGCGCAACTATCAAAGTAGGTTGTAAATAAGTCGAGGCGAACATGCCTCACGGCTGTTTACTCCCTTGCATCCCGGGCGTGCAAAGTAGGTCACCGGGTAAGGGATAGGCGCGACCCTCGTTACCCACCCGGGCTAGCGGCAATGATAATTTTATTGATAACTGCCCTTATAGACTAGTCCACGGAACCAAAAAAATTTAAATTCCGCCTTATTTGTATAAGAGTATTTTACATGACAAAGATATTAAGTATGCTGGCTGGTAGAATGCAATAAGGTTATCTTTTTAAAAGCGATATGGTTGGGTTTTATGGTAAGTATGCTTTTTATGTTGGATCACTTACGACACCGTTACCGAGTGGAACCGTATATCAAAATTATGGGTACTTACATTTTGGGTCGACTTTCATGTGAATAAGTGAAATTGATCCATTCCAATTCCATTACTCCCAAAATATGAAGCAACGTTAAAAACTAATATTTTTGCATGTTTTCCTTAAATGTAAATAATATTATCTCGGTACTTTCTTCGGAACAGTTTTATTAAGGCTTAATTAAATTACGTAATTGGAGAGTGTAGGATCTGAAAACAAAATTTACGAGTGAGTGGAAGATAAACAGCTTCGCGCCGTTATTTAAACAGTAGATCCGATGACAAGGAAAAATCTATCTTAAAAACACAGTAAACTGGAGTGTAATAAAAACGCCGAGTTTCGAATAAACTTATACAAGTAGTCGTACCGCAGACGTTTGGGGTTGTCAAAACATTCTAACAGCGCCATTATACACGTTTAAAAGGGTTTTGGTCGCGCTCGGCATTACCGTATTTTATTGAAATAGCCTTTGACACCGGCCCGCATATCCGTTCTGACCGACTTTTCACGGCCTACGTGTCACATTCTGTGACGTGTGCAATATAAAAAGTCTATTGGTCCCCCGAAGAGTTCACGCTGCTCAGTCCCGACGCCCCCGGCCGAATTCCGTGGCATTTGCCTAATTAAAATGGACGTTATTTGCGTTGTGACAGTTATTATGACGCCGGAACAAAAGACAATTAGCCTAATTAAGTAGGTATAGGTTGTCGCAATGCGTCTTGAAACAACGGCTCTCACATCTTCTGCATGTCTTTACTTTGTTTTTGTAACAGCCTGTTACCGTCTTGGTAATTTTCTTGTAAGTCTTAACAAAGTAAAATCATTTAATAAAACGCCTAGTTTTATCTTTCTAAGGATTTAGTTGAGAATATATTTTTATTTGAATAAAACCTGCAACTTGTCAATGTGTTAACTCATTCGAAAAATAAATAGCCGTGATTATAACGTAATTATTATGTTTGTAATCTTGGCGAAGGCCGTGTGGTGCCCGGCAGAGTAGAATAGGCCACCCTCACTCTTACCGAGGTGTCGTAAAAGGCGACTAAGGTAAAGCTGCTGGCATGATCATCAGCACCCAGAGAAGGAAAACTCTGCATTTATATCAAAACCCTTGCCAACCCGTCTGCCAAGCGTGGTGAGTATGGCAATTACCCCTCATGTGATTGAGGGAGGACCGTGCCCCAGCAGTGGGGATTTAAATGGGCTGATGATGATGAATCTTAGCGATGGCGTTATGTAGTAGCCCTGAGCTCTAACTTCAAAGGCATTGTAATCTACCTAAAACTGATATTCAGACATGTCACGTCATAAAAATAACCAATATCCGTTATACATAATGCCATCAGATTTATCATACGCGAAAAACCTCGTTCAAAGAAATTTTTTAACCGATGCTATATTTTGAATCCCTCAAATAAACCTCTGTCTTTACGCCATATTGACGGGCGTTGAGCTGTGTCACAGAGTCTGTGTAAAGTGACAAGTGTCAGGTCGCCGGGGTGTGGTGACTGCGCGATGTCGATTATGTCTCTGATATACGATGGTTGTACGTGACAAATCACCACATAACAGGCTTGTTTGAAATTAATGCACAACCTGAAGCATGTGAACATATTAAGTTGACTTGGCTTCTGGAACTGCTACCACGAGGCTACGAAATAGACACAAAAGACATTTTCTTTTTTAGATTTATACATATATCTAGTATTTGTCTACTTGTGTAGCATGTGTAAATTCAGCGTTAATTACGGTAACATGTGGTCTAGACTTCAGGTAGACCATGTTTGTGGTTCAGAATAGATCATTGGACACAGAAAGAAATTAAATAAGTACTTACTTACTTAAATAGATATAACAAGAAATAAATTAGTAGTAAATAGGCATGAGCAACGATTTAATAATCATTTTAATATAGATTTCTATTAATTCAATAGAAGGCGTTAAAAACAAAAGATGTTTTCCCGACAAAATTTTGTTTTAAACTAAACTTATTTTCAAACAATATTCACACTTAGCTGTAGGTAAGCAACCTACAGCCAAGTAAGTGTAAATGTTTATAGTAAAAAGACACTGCGTTCATTCATACAATTAGGGCGATCCCAAACTTCCGTCTATCCTTCCGTCTCGTCCGTATGTCACAGCCACTTTTTTCCGAAGTGATAAGAACTATAATATTGAAACTTGGTAAATAGATGTATTTTGTTAACCGCATTACGATTTTTATACAAAAAAAAATATTAGGGGGTCCTAAGTCGGTAATTTTTGTCGCTCAATATTTTTTTGAGATAACATTTTTTGCTTTATTAAAAATTTACTGTTCGCAGCGACCCTTATCACCAACATTAGGTTAAAAACGAAAGGTATAAAAGAAACAAAAGCGCCTGTGTTCAAACCTGGACCCCAGAGTAATTACTTCCGACTCTAATGAGAATAAAATACACTGAAAACGGGAGTCGACGAAAAATTCCCGGGCAATTTTAAGATAGCCTTCAAAACATTATAATCATTTACAAAAAATGTTTATCTTCTCCGGGAATACACGCGATCAAACGAAAATATTTCCACATTAACTGCAGCGACTGACATAGCTAAACGAGAATCGAATAAATATTGGAATCGCGAAAGATTATTTGAAAACCAATGAAATTGAACGTTAAGATTTTTTATTTTAATGTTATTTATATAAATTGCTGTTTATTTATTCACTCAGAGGCACTTCTAACCACCCATAACATAATTTTTCATAAAACCGTTTCACTTTTTGATTTATGAAGAAATCCACTTTGCATTTTTACCTAACACGACCCTACATGCTATACTTATGATAAAGCATTACAATTAACCAAAGAAACCTTCCAATATTTTTTCAAATTTATAAAACCGTGATGTTATCTTGGGTGGTACCTATTGCCTATCTTTTGCCGCCCTCAAAAAAAATACCGAAGATGTTTTCTGAGATTTCTTACTTTGTTAAGGAGACATTTTGTACGAAAACTCGGAAGAATACCGCTGATTTCCGTCCATCTGGCAACCCTCTGGAACATGATTCAAATCCAACTAGATATATAACCTAGATAGAAAGATAGATAGACGATCTAGATTTAATTAACAAGCCATAAACCACATTAACCAACACAGATAAGTTCTAACAGCGCTTCGCGTGATTAAATTTTGAACTAGCTCTCACAGAAGATCAATACTCATTCATGTATACGTTCAGAGGGTTAGGTATCATCGGAATTGCCCACTTATCCTAATTACTCCGTATGCTACTCGTAATTGCCTACCTACATTTCATTTCACGAGTATTGCTTGCATTAGTATAGTAAGCGATTAGGCGTAGAGTACGTTGAATAGAATTAATTACCAATGGTATTTACATACATTTGAGTTTTTTGAAGTTCAATAAACCTCTTTGATAACTAAAAATAAACTGTTACTATAATTAGCAGGAATAACTTTACTCGTTACGCATTAGCTTAATAAATAAATATTTCACAACATCACATACATTGATCTGACTCCGAGATAGGTAGCTCAAGCACCTGTGTTACGGATATAAGAATCAACAGTGGGATTACAAATATATACATATTATATTTTTCTTTTGTAATTACATACTTATAATACATAGAAAACACCCAGACCAAAACACACAAACATGTTCATGCACACAAATCTTTGTACTGTGCGGGGATCGAACCTGCAACCCTTGGACCAAAGGCAGCGTTTACTACCACGATTGATATAATTCGATCAGATCAGATTCGTCGAGCTTACCTAATACAAGTACATAAGACTCGCGTACTTCAATACTTAGTTAAGTTTACTTACGAGTACCTTTGTCTTGTTTGGATAACTGTATTATGAATAATGCGCCGTGTGGTCGCCGGCAGAGTAGAATAGGCCACCCTCACTCTTACCGAGGTGTCGTAAAAGGCAACTAAGGTAAAGCTGCTGGCATGATCATCAGCACCCAGAGAAGGAAAACTCTGCATTTATATCAAAACCCTCGCCAACCCGTCTGCCAAGCGTGGTGAGTATGGCAATTACCCCTCATGTGATTGAGGGAGGCCCGTGCCCCAGCAGTGGGGACTTAAATGGGCTGATGATGATTATGAATAAGCTAGATTATTACTTTCTTTTTTACTTTCAGAAAGCTCTAGATGTTCCCGTTCCCGTTTTTGTACGCGAAAAATTGATTACCGCCAAAAGCGGCCACTTTTAGAGTGAATCAATTTTTCGCGTACAAAAACGGACCCAACATTAGTACATGGTTATTTAATAAATAGTGTGTTTGCCAAGACGTTTTTATTTATTTTATTTATTTATTTATTTATTCAATTATACAAGTATGCTTACAGCTAGCTACCAAAGCGCACACAAGTCAATTCAATAATTACATTGTAAACAAAAATATTCATGTCAGTCTTAAAACGAGTCAGTACAATAAAATTTACAAATTAAATAAAATATAATAAATGCCAATTCAATTAAAAGGAAGTTAATGTCAAACAGAATAGTACAATATCAGATTATATATAGTAAATGTCAAATAAATAGAAAGGAAATCAATGTCAATTAGGATAGTACAATGTCAAATTACATAAGATTAAATCTACATCTATAAACTATCCTTAATTACATACAGAAGAGCTCTATAACATAGCATGGCGAAGCTATCAGCAAACAAGTCAATATCCCAGTCTTGGGCAAGCATGTCGCCGATTAGACGAAGAGCACGGGTGGTAGGTGCGTGCTCGGCAAATCTAGTGCGCGTAGACGGTCGACACAAGAGTCGCGGCCGGCGCCGAGGCTCCACCGTACCTTCCTTATTCCAACTAAGACGGTTGGGAGCCAGTAGTCCCACTTTACTTAGGATGGTCGGACTATCTATTTTATTGCGCAAGATTGCCATATAGTGCGTTATCGTCTGCACAGTCCTCCTAAGTTTAAGAGTGTCCAATCCCACCATGCCAGATACAAATAATGATGGATATAGGTAAGGGTAGTAACCGTATTTTTGTTTGTACAGCCAGCGTGCAAATTTACGCTGTATCTTTTCAACCATAAGAATATATTTCTGCTCATATGGATTCCAAACGATGGCACCATATTCTAGTTTACTGCGAACATATGCGCTGTAAAGTACCAAAGCGACTTCCAGCCCTTCAAATTGAGATGATGTTCGAATAACAAAGCCAAGCATTTTGCTGGCTTTTTTACACATACTTGTAATATGGCTGTGGAAGTCCAATTTCGAGTCCAATATTAATCCAAGATCACGAATTTCACTAACCCTTGCTAAGGGCGCGTCAGATAATGTATATATAGCATTTAGTGGACAACGTTTACGCGAGAATGAGATAATCTTACATTTGTCAATGTTTAATGGGAGATGGTTTTGTTCACTCCAATTCATAACCGCGTCTATATCTCTTTGCAAAGCCTCACAGTCAGATGGGTTGTCTATTCCCAAGCTTAATTTGAGGTCATCTGCAAATAGCAAGCACTTGGAGGCTCCCACGCTTTGAGGCAGATCGTTAATAAAGATTGTGAAAAGCAATGGTCCAAGCGTACTGCCTTGACTTACCCCAGATCTATTAAAAAAATCCTCAGATACGAATTTACCGACTCTGACAAATTGACGACGATCACGTAGGTAATTAGAAAAAAACTCTACGAGTTTAGGTGCAAAGCCAATTATCGCTAACTTACGCAACAATATATCATTATTGACTAGGTCAAATGCCTTTTTAAAGTCAAAGTAGGCAGCATCTACCTGTCTGCCAGCATCCAATTCTGCGAAAACGAAGTCTAGATGAGCCACAAGATTTGTGGTAGTAGACCGAAAATTCCTAAAGCCATGTTGACCATCATGTAACAAGCTGGCAGTTTGTTTATTAATTTGCTGGCATAACACTATTTCAAACAATTTTGCAAAAACAGATAAAACTGCGATCGGTCTAAAAGAGGATACACGATTCCCACCCTCGGCCTTAGGAACTGGAGTGACCCTAGTAATTTTCCACTTATCCGGGTACTTAGATTGGGATAATGAGAGATTAAAGATATGTAAAAGCGGAGTCACCAGAGCTGATATGCAATCTTTAGCCAAAAACACAGGAACTCCATCAGGACCACCGGAAGACCTAGGTTTAAGTCGCTTCGCAGCTTCTTTCAAATTGGAAGCGTCAACCGCATTTACAGTAATACAAGTTGCATTACATTGGCTATCTGCTGCTCGCATCGATTCCTCAGGGTCCAGTGTAGGCACTTCCTTTAGGTACACGGAACTAAAGTAATCCGCAAAAGCGTCGGCAGCTGCTTGTCCGACAACCTCAACATCGCCCGCCATATACACGTCAGTACACTGTCTTGTTTTATTCCTTTCTTTAATGAACTCCCAGAATTTAACAGGATCGTCAATCAAATTTTGCTCAGTCGAAAGTAAGTGCTGCTTATACGCATTGTCAATCAAATTTTTTACGTGCCACCTGTAATATTTAAATAGTTCTCTATTGTAGATTTTACCTTCAGCTTTGTACCGTTTCAAATGGTAATATTTCTTACGTATATTACTAATAATATCACCGTTAAACCATTTCGGATAAGTATATTTATAATCCAATCTAGAGGAAGATTTTGTTGGGACGTATTGACCAATACAATTAAAAAGGTGATCATAAAAGAAGTGTACTGCATTATTGATATCCTTTAAGTCGCATAGTTCCGTCCAGTTCAAGTTACATATAGCTGAATATAGACCCTCGTAATCAGCCTTGCGCCAATTCCAGTTTGGACTAGCAGCTGGGCGCTGGACAGGCGGTATAGAGGACAGCGACTGTACAGGCGCTAAGGAGAAGCTCATAAGCACATCAAGCGACGGATGGTACTCATCTATAGGGACTAAAGGCTCCGCACCCGCGGACACAATGATCTTATCAGAGTTTAAATCACATAGCACCAAGTCTAACATACCACCACGACTGTTATATATAGTATTGTATTGCTGTAGCCCGCAAAAGTTGCAGAAATAATTAAAATTTGTCTTAACATTCTCACTACTAGAATTTAAATTAAAATCTCCAAGTATAATGACATTCAAAGATGAATATGAAATAATCGCATTTTCAATACAAGTTAAAATGTTCAGATATTGATCGTCACTATAACTTGGAGGCAAATATACAACACAACATAAAAACTTATTAATACCTTTCCCACTAATAACAGCAAATATTAGTTCCATACCAGACGTAAGAGCATCGATATCAATAATTTTCTGTACCGTATAACAATTACGCACGGCCAAAAGCACGCCGCCCCATCCTGCGTCATTAATCCGGTCTTTGCGTACTAATACGTATTCTGGAGGGAACAATTCCCCGTCGGATACGGAACTGGTCAAAAAAGTTTCAGTCAGAGCTATTATATCGAAATTACATTGAGTCACATTTTTCATAAAAATATGAGTTTTAGAACGTAATCCTCTGACATTTTGATAACAAATACTAAGTTTATATTCACGCACTTTTTTCTTTGGCACGAAAGTTCTGTCGCCACGGCTTAACACATATGTCTTCAGCCCAGTTAGTGGGTGACATTACCTTATCGGCTATCTTCGAAGGGACTCCCAGCTTGAACGAAGAGTAACGCCCCCTGGATTTCAACTCGTCCACTGTGCAGTCGCTATCACGACATATGGATTGAAGATGTGCGCGCACTTGTTCAACTTTAGTGCCCTCTTGCACATAGTAGAGATGCAAGTACCTCCACGGTTCAGATGCACGCAATGTAGTAGTTCCTGGCGCTGCAGTACCACGAAGCACGCCGGGTAAAGATGTACGCCCTCGCTTGGTATGTCCCACCACTGTCCACTCGGCCTGACCCTCTTGGTCATTGCCGTCTCTGGACTCAGATGTGCCCTTAGAGAAGTATCTATTCTTGGACACTGCACCGGTTTCGGAAGTAGAGGAGGAAGCGTAAGTAGGAGCCACTTTCGAAGTAGGGTTGGGTGCGTTGGTAGGTTGAGTTCCCTTTTTCTGCTGCTGAGGCCCAGTCTTTACTTTTGGTTTTATTTTAGGCTTAGTTTTCTCACTAGCCAAATTGGATGAGTGCGTAATCTCTTCTTGGATAACCTGAGTGTGTACCTTATTTTTTTTATCCATTGTTTGTATTTTTTGTTCCAACTTATCAACTTTAAAGGTTAAATTGGAAATTTTTTCTAATACCGTTGTCTTAAATCCATTAAATTGTTCAGTCAGTAAATCGTAAATTTTCGTTGTAAGACGCGTTTCAAACTCATCCTGCATTTGTTTTATTTCCTGTACCACAGGTGTCATATTATGAGGAATGTCGTTAGGCTGAGTCAGTAATTGCGCAGGTTGCGAAGAGCGCTGTCCGCTACGGAACGTTATATTATTGGGACTATGCATTGAAACGTCCAAGCAATCACTACTAGTACCCTTGTTATGACTGAACTGCTGTCGCACTGGCGTATTCGAATTATCATGCTTAGGTAAAGCGCTTCGGCATTCAAAACATATCCATGTCCTTTTAAAATCAGATGACAATTTAGCAAAGGCATCTTCACTAAAATTGGCACAAATAATGTCAAAATATTGCTTACATTTAGCGCACCTCATAAAAGCGCTGTCCTCAGTTATTACGCCGCGGCATCCCGCACAGCTCACTTGGCGCGCCATAATCGCGAGTCGTAGGTAGTAACACACAGTTGGAGCGGTAGGCAGCGGCCGACCGGCCCGGGATGGACGACGACGCCGGTGACGGTGACTCACAGCAGCGAGAGCGCTGTGAGTTGAGGTAGGTCAGTTCTTAACGGCCGAACAGTTTTTTTGGGAAAGTTTTTCACTCGTAACTTGAATGTTATTACATTAATTGAAAAACGGATTTCACCACTAGCTAGCCCAGAGCACAGGCTTTAAAAGTATTATACACTCAACACTAATAGATTATTTTTTACCAGCGTTTTCTTATTTATTCGAGGAGCAAATCAAAATAGTTGTTTACTTCTCCGCTGCGCGGGGTTGTAACCCTGAAATTGTTTAAAATAGATCCGGTTTAGTAACTAAAAATTCAAATCCATTGGCGTCGCTAGTGTGCCCTACCCGTCACCTTAACATAGCCTTAGAAATATATTATTATCAAAATACATTTGTATGTGGGCGTTTTTCATTCAATGAATGAAGTTGTCGTTTACAAGTGTGTACTCTATTTGATACAACATAAAAAGAATCCGACGTCCCTTTTGAATGGTTTCCCGGCCAACCGCTATCTCCATAACAAACATAAACAGAGCTGTACGCATGGAGTCCCCTTGGTCCATATAAAGCAGTGTCCGGACTAAAATAAACAACCCCATATTAAGCGTTTATTTATTCAGTGTTTATAAGATTCCCCTCGGCGTTGAAACAATAACTTGTTTACACGAAGAGATGAAATGGACCCACGAGTTGGTCTTCCGAAATAACAAGGGGTTAGTTTTACAGATACTGAAACACATAAACTTGTCTAATAAATCATTGCACAGGGATTGATTGTTTGTCATGACGACATCTACATACTTTTAAAAAATTAAGTTTAAAAACTAAAACCCGACTGCCAAAAAACACGCTCTAAAAATTACGAAACAAGAAAATTGCTGAAATTATTATGCCACATTGCCGTGGCCGTATGCCACATTGATTTTATTTTATTATTATAATGAATCTGTTTTACTATAGTAGGTGGCATACATATATCCATACATACATAGGGGTCAAAATCATAGCCCCCCTTTTTGCTTCGCCGTAGTCGGATAAAAACTATGAAAAGCGGTTTAAGTTAAAAAATAAGGTTTAATCGCAAATTTCTGAAATTAGTAACAAATTATTATCGCGCGAAAATAGACTGTCTGACAGGTCATGTGTCAGATTGACTAGTGTTGTGCGTAAGGCTAGAGATTTCCTATGCCTATCGATATTCTTCGTCTAAAAATACTTAGTTCTTATTCTGGAATATTCGGTTGACTTAAGATAAGTTTAGTTCGCATTATCCACGAAGACGCCTAATCGCTGACAGAGCAAGACGTGCGCGGATAAACGCTATACTCAACGCAAAGACATGTGTAATATATCATTCATTAATTTTTAATAATACATTATGATGACACGAGTCTTTGATTCGAGTATAATAGTAACTTCCTTTTAAACCTTCTGACCATATTAACAACTAAATTGTCATATGACACCGTCAGCCAGGAGTATTTGTGTAGTAGTGATACAGTTCTACCGATGCATGTTTACCGGTATTATAGAACATTCATTATCATTTCAGCCAATAGACGCCCCCTGCTGGACGTATGCCTCATCAAGGTTCTCTAGACCAAAGAGTCTTTCTTGTCTCAAGAAAATTAAAAAATAATCAAATAAGTAATATAATTCATTATTACCACTTGTAACTCTCGATATGTGCCTAACATGGAATAAATATGAAACAAATATCTATTTCCAAATGATACAAACGTCCCCCGTCTCACAGTCCAGATCTTTTCTTTTTCACTTTTCTTGGTAAAAACTAAAAGCGATAAATTTCACAAATCTTCTAAGAAGCAAGTTTCATGCGGGGTCTAACAGTTTCTACACAAGGAATAACCGTAAATCAAGAACACGTCTAACAAGTATGACATCGCTCAGCAACTTGAACAGAAGCCTCTACTGAATCATAGGGGCGTTGAAAACACAAAACGTACTCTCTAACTTGACATATCAACTATTCAAGAGTTTGGGAGTGGATGAGACTAATGACGCACTTCTGGTACCAGTCATTTGTTTAAACAACTGCATGGAACTATTTCGATGGAACTTATTGTTTAAATATTTACTGCTATGTGTGGCTGTGGAATACGATTTGAAACTTCGTTCAGGGCAAATCAAAAGTTTGAAAACAAATCTAGAATGAACGTCAACTCAAGCACTCTGGGATCGACGACATGCAAAACAATTACTCTACCATAGATTCAATTATATAATTACCGTATCATATTTTTACATTTTTGGACTCTGTCGGATCAACTTATTTCGGATCAGAAATCGACATAGCCCCAGGATTATCAAGCTGAAGTTGCAGTGGGCTGGGCATGTCAGTCGTAGAAAAGACAACCGTTGGGGTAAGCGAGTACTGAAAGGAAGATCGCACAAACGTAGTGTAGGCTCTGCTCAGGCTACGTGAAGAGACGATTTACGTAAGATGCTGCAATGCAATAGCCAAGAATCAAGTGGCTAAAATTTAAAGAAGCCTTGATCAGTACCTAGTGGATTGCGACTTCGAAATATTCCATTCCTATCTACGGCAATTGAAATTCCACAATTCCAGCCATCAATCGAAGCCGCAGCACAAATCATGTCCGTGGTCGTTAAGCCAAGGACCCTCATGTCGCATTGCGGCCCAGCAGAAGGACGTAATCGAGTTAATCGCCGTTCCAGATACATTCATGTATGCCTACACTGGAGTAGTAGGGATGGGAAATATCGATTATTTAAAAATCTAATAAATTATTCAAATTGTGTTTTAAAATTCAATAAAATAATTTACATACAAATAAAATTACATTTATTATTTTGGACATCACATCACAATACTGCTTAGGTAGGTAGGCTCATGTTTTCCTACTTAAATAATCGTATGATTAACTTTTTTTTGCCATTTCCACTTTTAAAATGTAAAAATAAATAAATAAATATTTAAAATAAACGCTAGTATATAAAATATGTAACAAAGAGAGGCGTAATTTTTTTTTAAAACAATACCTAAAATTCGTTATTTTTTTTTATTTCATAGATTTTTATTGATAAAAATATTATTATTGTTATTTCATACATTATGATTATTGCTTTATTGCTAAGTAATAAATCGATTTTTCACGTAGAATGTCACTTAACATCCCTAGACTACCGGTGTTAACATCGATTTGCATCTCGCACACACAATTTACATCGTATTACGCCTCAACTGGTGTCACGGCGTAATGTCGATGTACTAACCTGTCACGATGCGTGTAAACTGAGCTGGATTGTTGTGTAGCAATAAATACAAATGGTAAGCGAAAAATTACAGAAAGTACTGCTGGACAATTCTGTTAACTTGAACTTGGCTTGACACGCTACTGCGCGAATAGATTGGTTAGCGATCAAGTTATATAACTTGTATAGTCAACGCAAGGACTCGCCGCAGACTTTGTCTTAGGCTGCAGTATAGTTACTTCTCTTTAAACCTACTGACCATTTTGAACAACTTTCCTGTCATGTAGGATATTATTTTATTAATGAATGAAATACTGTACCGTCTGCCCTAAGTCATTGCGTTGAATATAATTAGTGGTCAATAAAAACTTAGCGTACGACGCCCTGTATCCTGCATCACAATGTTAATCGGGAATGACGATTTGAGAAAAATGGCAGGTGTACGTTGGATGCAGCCTTTGCAAGACCTCCGAATGGCTGGCGCTCTATGGAGACTTAGGCTCAGCAGTGGATGGCGATTGGCTGATTTCTTGGTTTTAAGGACTTAGATGCTTTTGCTGTTTTTAAAGATAATAAGAATGATTTCGCATGGCTTCTACTAACTTTATTTTAATCGAAGTTCAAACGGTGAAGCTAATCTAAAACTACAATAATAAGATTACGGTTCTCTAAAATTCTACCAGAAGAAGAATAATTTTAAACACCACTTTGTGAAGCAGGAAAAGTGTCAATTTTGAAAAATAAAAACAACAGTTTCTATTGTTATATTTACGAAAAGAATTATCTATGAACTTGCTTGATTGAATAAATTAATGGTCCCTCAAAAATACAAGTCCAAATTCTTCAGACAATCATTTCTCATTCCAATTTTCTGTATGTATTGATGAAAATTTAAATTGCTTTCATAATTCATCAATTACGCCGAGTCGGCAAAAACGTTTAGCTTGTTTCAATAATCTTTGGACCCGTGGGCGGTGTTTAATAAATACTGGGTGAAAAGTGGTTGTAAGCGACCGTTAACGTGGATCAGACTAATAGAACCAGGTAACCCGATTTTAATAGCGGTCATTCGATATATGAAGATATCGAATTCGACATTTATATGGAAAAATGTATGGGAATTTCTCATTCGAGTTCTATTTCGCACGACAATAGACCAACAGGTCCCCGAAGTTGTCAACACATCATATATGTGCTTCTAGTTTGATGAATAACATTAAAATACAACTATTTATTTTGTCAAAAAGTATGTACTGTTTTCATGCATTCATCAAGTTTATACAAACACACAATCTATTCATGTTTACAAACCGATTAGGTAACGTTTGTAACAGTAGTAAAGCCATTCAACAACCAATTTGACATCACACACCCCATATTTATTTAGAAGTGAATGTCGCATACACAGCTCGAACGCTCTGGACCGAACAGCAAATGTTTACAAACAGATTTTACGAGTGTTTTACAATAGACTTGACATTAATATCTTATTTAGTTGATATACTTACAATCATTAAGGTATTATATAGATATTATAATTGGTCGAAAGTTGCTGATAATGTAAAATCTTCGACAATATTATTATTTATTTGTTGTTGTACATAATATTATGTTGTAATGTCACCCGCAAATTGTAATAACAGCGCGTATACTATTCTTGCATGAGTACTTGTTAATGCAATTAGACCAATAGATACGGGTACGACATACATCACTTTCAATAACCACCACCGCAGAAGATTTGAGAAATTCTTAAATTATTCTCTTAATAAAATCATTGACTTCGTGGACAACATATTTATTTAAAGGCCAGTGTCGCGTAAAAATCTTGCATCGAACGCATATAACTTTTGCTGTTCGGTGGAAAATGTTTACAAACAGATTTAACGCCTGTTTTACATAACATGTGTAACTGTGGTTAATCGTCAGACTAGCCAGACTGTTTGAAATTCCTTTTCCGCATTTTGGCACTGTTGAGTCGGCGGAATTATTGCATCACTCCGTGTGCACGGTTCACGGACAAACATTTTACTTTAAAGTGGTTTGTTAGGTGCAATTTCACTCCCGAAAAGGTCTTTATTTCCGCACTCATATCTCGACGTTGTTGCAAAGATTCTGGCGTAAACTTTTACAGTTTATACGAAACTAGTTTAAAAGTAGATAATTTTAGGTTTGCTTCGCTAAAATATTCAAAAAATGTCAACGTTTTAGTTTTATTATTTCCATTTATTTTTTTTAGACCTCAATGTCGCCTTCCATCGTCAAGCGTTTAGCATAGTCCAAAAAATAAATATTATTATCCGGCAACAGAAAGATGGAGAAATTTCGAGGGATGTCGATAAAATAGGATGTCCTCTTTTCGGGTCCAAGTGCCGGCCTGAAAAATGTTTTGTTGTATTCTGTAGGACTTGTCCCCCTGAGTATTTATTACAATGGCACGAAAGCTGTAGGGTTCATTATTATTTATTTATTATTTATTTATTTATTATTTGGAAGACTAACAGCTAAATAGATGGGGTGAGCCCTGCGTCTCATAGCCACTGCGACCAGTAGATGATCTATTGTGGCAGCCCCGTAACCTATTACAGCACCTCATGTAGCTCCAGTTCCAGGATAAACCCGAGAATGGAGCTGATGGGGGAGCTCTTGATCTCGTCAGCTGAGATCATGTGTGCTCCCAGGTGCCGGCTTCTGCAGCGGTGCAGCGCTATGCACTCGCCGAGGACGTGGATAATCGTTTCCTCGTCCTCGCGACAGAACCTGCAGATTTTGGTATCTGTAAGGCCCATGTTGTGCAGGTGCTTATTTAATTTGCAGTGCCCTGTGAGGGTCCGAGTGAGTGCCCTAACATGTCCTCTACTCAGTTTTGTTATTTCTACAGCTCGTTTCTGATCGAACGCCTGTATCAACGCCTTAGACTGTTCTAGTCGAGGTAGTCTTTTCCAGAATTCAGTGCTTTGTTTTTTCTCCCACTCTTTTAACTCGAACCTGAACATGCATGCTGGAACGCCACTTATTGGTTCCGGTCCGAGTAGTGGGCTCTCTGCCCCGGCCTTTGCTAGCACGTCAGCGACTTCGTTGCCTCTGATATTGCAGTGTCCCGGTACCCAAATCAGATTTACAATGTTGGCATTGCCAAGCTTGTTTAGGAGCAGGACACACTCGCTAGTGAGTTTGGAGTCAAGTTCACAGGATGTTAACGCCTTGAGGGCAGCTTGACTATCTGAGAAGATGAATATCTTCTTATTCTGGAGATTCATTTGTAGACTCTCTTGGACACAGCCAATTATTGCGAAGACTTCCGCTTGGTACACTGTGGTATAGCGACCCAGGTTGGCGAATTTGCGTATTCCGCAGCGATCATTACAAAATCCCGCCCCAGATATGCCCTGCTTCCTGGAGCCATCTGTATACCAAACGATGTCATTCTGCTTAACATTTCCGGGAGTTCCAGCCTCCCAGTCTTGTCTACTTGGTAACAAGACTGTAAACCGCTTATCGAAGCGGTGTTCACGGACCATGGAGTCAGAGGGCATATCCATGACCGGAATTTTCATTAGTTCATTGTAGAGGCCTCTCATGACCCTAGAATGCCATCTCGTCCTCCCTCTGATTTTCGCTCTCGTGATAGCCATCCTCGCTTCCATCTGCACGTGAATGTGCAGAGGTGGAATGTTCAGGAGGGCATCCAGTGCTGCAGAGGGAGAGGACGAAAGCGCGCCAGTGGCTATAAGGCAGGCAGTTCTTTGAACTTTGCTGAGGTTCTCTACGCAGTTAAGTTGGTGCGTCTCTTCTTATACCACACACAGCAGCCATAAGTGACGATCGGCCTCACTATGGTTTTATAAATCCAGAGTGCGGCCATGGGCCGTAGCCCCCATTTTAGCCCCACCAACCTACTGCTTGCCCCCATCGCAATTTTTGCCTTTCTAGTGATGTAGTCGAGATGCTTGTTCCATGTTAGTTTTTGGTCTAAAAAGACTCCGAGATATTTGACCTCGTTGGACAAGCATAGCTTCGTACCAAGAAGTGTTGGGGTGTGTAGCGCCTCTAGTTTCCTTCTTTTGGTAAACGGGATTAAGACCGTCTTACGTGCATTGACTGTTAGCACGTGTCTCGTGCACCAGTTTTCTACTATTCGTAGGGCCCTTTGCATAAGATTGGAAATGGTGCTAGGGCATTTTCCTATGACCATTATTACTATGTCATCTGCGTAACCCTGAGTCAGAAATCTGGCTTCATTGAGCTCGCAGATGAGACTGTCAACAACCAATGACCATTGAAGGGGTGATAGGACTCCGCCCTGTGGACATCCTCTGGTCACTCTATAATGTAGGGTTTTATTCATCAACGTTGTTGTTGCAGTCCGATTTTGTAGCATGGATCCCATCCATCTGGTGGTGGTGTCGTCGATTCCACGATTCACCATACTACGTGTTATAACATCGAAGTTGGTGTTGTCAAACGCCCCTTCGATGTCAAGAAAGGCACAGAGTGCAATTTCTTTGTCTTCTATGGCTTTCTCAATTCTGTCCACCAGGTCAATAAGTGCCGTTTCCGTGGACTTGCCTGTTTGGTAGGCATGTTGTCTTGCACTCAGGGGTTTTTCAACGAGGTATGTTGCCCTGATGTGACTGTTCAACACCTTTTCCATCGTTTTTAGTAGGAATGAGGTGAGACTTATCGGTCTGTAGGACTTGGGCTGCAATTTGTCTTTGTCCCCTCCCTTGGGAATGTAAGTGACCCTCGCCCGAGTCCACGCTGATGGCAGATAACTCCAAGCAAAGCTTGCACGGTATAATTTTATCAGCGTAGAGATGATGATATCTTCGCCCCGCTGCAACAAAGCCGGGAAGATACCATCGACCCCACCAGATTTGTAAGGCTTGAAACTCCTAATGGCCCAAATTATCTGCTGGGGACGAAAAATAACGGAAGCTCTCCTCCAGTCTTCATTCCTCGGTCTCCTGTCCGGAGATTTACTGACCTGGAGTTCTCTTTCGTTATTAATGTACACGGATTCCGGAAAGTGCGTTTGAGCAAGCAGTCTCAGTGTTTCCTCCGGAGATTCTGTGAAAGATCCATCCGCTTTCCTTAGCAGGCCTAGATGGGATTCAGGTGTCTTGGATAGTATTTTGTGGATCCTGACAACTTCATACATTTTCAGGGAATTATCTAACAATTTTTTTTTTCAAATCTCGACATTTCAACATCAGGGGGACGAATCCTAACAAAATACAGCATTTTTTTTGCCTGCACTTTCATGTTTAGACCCAAAATATATTAAAGTCTAAAGATCTCTTTTGACCCAAGAATAAAACAAACGGGGTAAGTTAAATAAAACCGTTTAAAAAACATTTTAAATACCAATCGTAGTCGCAAATAGATGCATTTTGTCTTTATTAACCTAGAATATCTTTTCGTAATTTAATAAACAATCTAGTCCTATTCGGAATATTAAACACAGTTGATTAACAATCAATCAGCAATAGATGCTGCTGCTTGATCAAGTCGAACATTCCCCGAAGCATATTGAACAATTACATCCCTATTAGCCCCATTTCTCACAGCTCCGGATATGGAGACGAGTAGTAATGAACCGATTCTGCTGCGACTCCTGACACAGATACGAGTGCACGGATGCGATCCGATCGAAATAGCCAAACGTGTAATCTCAACTTTATATCCATTCAGAGATCAGAGCTTACCTTTAGCTGAGTAAGTATACTATACAAGTAGCTATGACATAGCCAATCTTTGAACTCCACACAGTCTACTTTGAATAAGAGTTTTTATTTTAACTACGTAGAAAAAGTAAGAAAGAAATCTTTACTTTGGTGTGTGCACAGTGGCGTGTGAGTGGGCTTTCGACAAGATTAAAAAATACAAGACGAACGTAGGTTACGTCACAAGTTGCCACCTAGAGTAGAAAATTATGGTATTCATTATCCCTATATTCCACTTCAAACCCCAGGTCTGATAGTTACATTAGATCCCTCTATTTGTATTTCACTACATCGTCATCGTCAGCCCATTTAAGTCCCCACTACTGGGGCACGGGCCTCCTTCAATCACATGAGGGATAATTGCCATACTCACCACGCTTGGCAGACGGGTTGGCGAGGGTGTTGATACAAATGCAGAGTTTTCCTTCTCTGAGTGCTGATGATCATGCCAGCAGCTTTACCTTAGTCGCCTTTTACGACACCTCGGTAAGAGTGAGGGTGGCCTATTCTACTCTGCCGGGAACCACACGGCGTATTTCACTACACTATCGAAGTATTGTGGAAACCGTGTTGATAGCCAATATAAAATTGAACCACGCCATATGAGATATTTTCCAATTTAATAGTCGTATACAGGGATTTTATATCCTTATCGTGCGGCATGCTCTGTTTGAGGTCGAGGCACTCCTCGGAGTAGACGTACGGCAGTAGTACGGCAGCTTAGCCTTACGAGTTGCGCAAACCGTCCGAGCTGCTAAGAATTGGCAATATAAAATCGAACCGCGCCTGCCTGCACTTTACGGGAGCGCCATATAATTTCCCAATTTGTAATTAAACAAAAGTTGTCTAAAACTCACCGTAATGCGGCTCCTTATCGTGCGGTATGTTCCCGTTGGGCTCGAGCCGGTCGAGGCACTCTTCGGAGTAGCCGTTGTACGCCAGCTTGCCGCGCCCGCCGCCGTTCTGCTGGCGCCCGCGGCACTCGCTGCTGTCCCCATCGGGATCATCTTTTGTTGCTGCAACAAAGAAAAGGTAAAATTAACAATCTGTAAATATAAAACTAATAGGAGTCAGATATTTGATGGCGATCCACATCTTAGCGTGTAATTCCCAGCTGCGTCTAAAGCTGTCTAGAATTCGGGAAGTCTAGTAATTACAATGAACTTCGCAACCCTTAGGTTAGACAGGGCAACCAAACCAACTGGATCACGGTTACACCTTTCAAATAATTTTGTATGTATCCGCAATTTTACGAAACTACCCGAGAAATGCAGGTTTCCTCACGAAGCTTGACGAATGAGCTTGTGGCAGAAATATGCACAAAGATATGAAAAATTCAGAGGTCCATGCTTGGATTCGAACCCCCTCCTCCCGTAGGAAGACGCGTTCTTATCCACTGAGCTAACATAGCTCCTAAGATAATTGACACCAATCCCTAGTCTCAAATTAATTAAGGTCTTCCAAGTACTAGATGACAAAAGACGTAGGCGTGAACTCGAAACATATATATAAACAGCTCGTTGTATCAATTTCCTTGTTGAAATTTGTAATCTGTAACCTTCCGCTTTTGAGCATTACACTTACGCCACGATTAGTAAAATCCCTTAGGGATTTGGAAGGTAAGCACTTAAAATTTTGGACCTACCAAGCACTCTCCACATAACAGATGTTACTTTTTATCTGTCTACAGCTCATAAAACTAAAACTAAATTTCTGGTAGATTTTTAGTCTATTTGTAACTTACAATTAGACAAGAAAAACGTAAAATGCTTGTTACACATTAATAATCGGGAATGAATATCGCAGCACAATTGCACGTGTTATACCTAATAGTACCTACAACATGATCACATTTGTAACAAAATAAACAATTTACGTCATAATCTATAGGTAGAATATCATTGAAATGACAGAAGTTGATGACAAACAATGATCTAATAATAATGGCCTTATAAACCCACGCTACATTTATTCAATTAGTCAACATTATCGACATCAATAAATTGAAATAAGTACGCACAGTCACACATCTCACTTTAATGTCAAACACGTTTGGTTCAATATAATTCAAAATAATAAGGCCCGCTACGACCAATCTTAGTCCGTTGATTCAAGCATCATATTTTTATAGAATGACAGTACTTTACCATCAATTTAGTATCTGACATAAATTGATCGAATCGGGCCTTAGCAGGAATGTATTGGAGAAAACGATGGAGTTTCTAATTGGCCTCTCAGTCCTACAAATGTTGGTAGTATTGAGAGGCCGAAAAGGTAACAAGAAAGGTAACAAGTCTTTGCCCTGCACAGTACCGAATTTTGAGCCCAGCCTTAATTCCAAAATACTTCTTATAGTATTTTCCGCTATCAGTCGTAACATAATAGGCATCTACCTACAATATTAGTATGTATATCATAAAACGTATGTGTTTACAAAGTTTTGTAAACTTATTAAATGATAGAAACCCAACCCATTAAAAGATAAAATAATACGCAAATGAATTTCCCACAGATGGCAAACCGTAGCACAGTAATGTCAAAAACATCCATCGTATTGGCACAGTATAACAAGAGCTGTTGGTGTGGAGCAACCCCTATTAAAATTGTAAAGTTTATTATGAACTGCCACCAGCAGATGACTATAACACCCGCGCTTTGTGATCCGAACAATGAGTATGACCAACTTTAAGCAATCTTTTACCATAATGTAAGCAATTAAATGCATCGGACTTGGATTACATACAAAGCTAAGTAAGTATATACAAATGTATTGCTTTATACTAAGAAACAGAACAGCAAAACTTTATTTTATATACACATTCAAATAGCGACCTAAATATTCCAGAACACGCGAGAACGGTTTTGGCAGAAAAACCTAGTTTTATAGCTGTTTAAAATTTCCTTGACGATAACTAAGTATTTTTTATTTTAAACACATGTAAGTATATCACTTTTTACCTGAACGTTCTCAAAGAAGAAACCATATACCTACGTTTTTTACATATTACGTTTAAGAATAACTAAATCTTCACGTTTTTAGGGATTTCTGCTCAAACAGGAACTCTATAAATATTAATATTATCTCTATTGCTTTTGAAAGTCGCAAAGAGATCAGAATCGGACATAACTAATCAAGCGTCTCAGAGTTTTGAGTTCTGGAGAAAATTACAGTTTAGTGTATCTCTGTATTAAAGCTGATCTTTTAATGGCACTGTAACTCATCTTTAAATAACAAACAACAGATAAAATAGCAGTAAAAACAATAAAGGGAACTAACGATATGACGTCTAACTATCACAGCGAGATCTCTAACGTGTTAAATGGAAGCGATTGAGAGGCGATTACAAACAGAATAACCGTGTTACTATTGTCTCTTTATTCGCACATAAAAGCTTATTACTGCTTGCTTGTACGAGTAATTTAAAGATACTTCTGGGAGCTTAATGAGACCTATTTACCACAAAACGTTGCGTTGTTCAAAAGACGTTGTTCGGAAGTTTTTGTTTTAAAACAACATGTAAGGGCTGTATGATGACATTGTCGACCAATGTGAAGACGTTATTAAAATAACAGGAGAATCGATTAACATACATTAATACATCACTATGAATGGTACAGTAACATAAAGTGCATCAAGGTTATCCATACAATGGATTACAACCACACACGTGTATTGTAGATAAAGGAACTAATGTCCAGAAACCAAAACAATGGGTCTATTTCTATGGCGCCAGAAGAAGCCTTTGTTAGAAAAATGTTCTGTTATAGAGCTGTATTTTGAGAATAAAATAATTTACAAATCGCTCTGACTGTACCTCGACACGACGCATTCAAGCTCATAGCATTGAGAACAACGTGGCTTGTAAAGTTGAAGTTGAATAATTATACTTGCGAGAAACAGCGTGCCCCAAAAATTTCCTCACGTACACATGTCAACAAAGGAAATTAAGATATTCGCCCGGTGAGAAGTAGCAAATAAATTAACAACTGCGATGTGGGAATTTCCCGCTTCCCGGGTATTGTGTTACCCCGCTCCGGTTTGGCAGGTTAATTTATTGAGCACCATCAAAGGTTACATACAATGACACCGCGTGGCAAGGTTTAATGATAATTAACGTTTTACATTCAAAAATCATATATGAATGGAAAAGTATAAGGGATGTCTCGTAATGAATGCTGTGTGAAACTAAACTGTACTGGTAATAAATATTCATTTAATCATTTTTTATATGTTCTTTGAGAAAATCGCATAAAAATAATGTCAACTTTTCATAAGTCGGGAACGTTACTTGTTAATTTTATATGGGGAGTCAAAAACATTAAATATTATTTATTCCAAAAGGCGTAGAACAAACGTTGTTCAGAATGGTTATAAAAAGTAATAGTAAAAGGAATATACCTAACTGTTCACTGATACATCCCGTGTATTGCAGACGTTCAGAGGGGATATTCTCGTGCTCTCAACATTTAAATCGAATTTAGAGATCTCATACAATCTCTAACTCGACTTCCGTGTCGAGAATAGGCCTTCTGGTTGGAAAATTGTTCTATATTCTCTTACAAATCATCATCATTATAATTTATCTTCATTTGATAAGTATCACTATGTACATATGATAAGAAATAAGCAGTAAATAGTGACTCAATCTGAAATGTGGTATCAGATATAGTTTGCTGGTAAAGTAATTAATAACGAGGGCATTTTTTTATATTATAAGGATAACTTGAAACAAGGTCACTTCATCTATCTGCAACGGAACCCCCTATTAAAAATTAATTAATTTTTGCACTCTACCTCACTCAATCAAGAGCTTGTCCGATGGGCGGCAACGCAATAAATTCTACTCCTCGGTCTGAATTAATTGGTTAACGAAAAAATAATAAAACTTAATTACTCCTGAAATGATTTGTATCTTAGGGAAAGAGTTTGCGAAATTGAGTTAACCAGAACAATTGTCTATCAGACCGATGTAAAAGTTGTTCAGACTTTATTCAATTTACGTACTGAAGTTTCCTCTGGAACAGGAATGAAATTTTTATTCTCACAGAGGTAACAGAAGATACTATTTTATCGCTATGGTAACTGTTAGTTTGAAAGGTGAAGGTAGTGAAGGCGAGAACTTTCTGTTTGGCGAATAATTTATAACGCAAACTGTGCAAGATTCGCAAAGTAATTAGCATAACACCGCAGGATACGAAACCAAGAAGTCTCCCTGCTCAAAAGGCAGGATGTGAAGTGACAACTGCCGCTGTGGGACACCCCAACTTTAATTGGCTGCAACCCCTTTGTTATCGAGCAAATTAGACGGCAAATTATTCAATACCACATTCCTAACACGTAGAAGCAATTATAATTATTCGAGTAGCAGACAATTGTTAATATGCTTATCCATAACCGTGAATTGGGATAATATAGGGTCCGAAGAAGTGATTAACTAAAAAAGTACATACTTTACAAAGTTAACATTTTAAAACCACTGCAATGAGGATAATGGAATAAGACATCCATTACGAGTAAATTAACTGTAGTATATTCTGTGTAAAATTAATTATACATTCGCAACTGTTTCGCGCACCTCACATAACAGCAAGGCCCATCTGCCACCACGGAGAACTTTACTTTATCTTGGCAGATTTTATTAATTTATATAAAGATTTATTATCACGTACAACTTCACCTTGTAGAATTTAAATTCACTTAACTGCACATGTGGAATGGCTGTTAGAGTTTATGCACGACGTTTTGCAAAGGTGCCGGGATGCCATGCTTATTATGCGCTTTTCGGTCGGTTGTAGAAACCTACAACCGACCGTTCTAAACAGAACAAATACATGTTGTAACACGAATGAGTTGACACACGGAGCCACGACGGAAAGCGCCCACATCTAAACTTCGCGCCCTACGACTTTCGTGTTTTCAACTGAAACCTCCCGCCAAATCACTCTGCGCTAACGTTACCAGGTGCCGGGATGCCATGCTTATTATGCGCTTTTCGGTCGGTTGTAGATTTCGAACAAATACATGTTGTAACACGAATGAGTTGACACAAGGAGCCACGACGGAAAGCGCCCACATCTAAACTTCGCGCCTTAAGACTTTCGTGTTTTCAACTGAAACCTCCCGCCAAATTACTCCGCGCTAACGTTACCACGACGCACGACAGACGGCGCCAAGCGATATATGGTGATCATCGTTTTTGTGTTCTTTTGTTTTTTTTATGCTAGAGGCGGACAAAGTGCAAGCGAGTCACCTGATGGAAAGTAATCAATCAAAATGCCGCCCATGAACATCCGCGAAATCAGAGAGATCACGCGTGTTGTTTCTAATTTTTAATATATTGCTCCTTTACCAAAACGAGCCAACGAACATATTTACGCCCTAAGACCCCTAAGACTCTTCATCATCGCGTAAACACCTAATAATATTCAATAAGCGAACGCGGGTATAATATGTTCTACTTTAATAAAAAAAAACTAATTTTATTTAATTTTGTCATCTGCGCTCGTTTTCTAAGTTGCAAGGGCGTGTTTTCTTGTAAGACTCCCTGGCACTAGATGGGCTACTGACTGACCTTACCTCATACGTTCGTAAATGGGCCAAAAAAGCCTGTGACTTCTGATCCATAACGCAGCATGAAGATGGATACGTCCCGCTGTGACACACACGGTTGGGCGTACGTTTTTTAAACGCGAGTCATATAAGCGCGTTTAAGAATACGTAGTTATTTTCATTAAATTATTTTCGTTTAAATTTTGTCAGCTATTCGCCGGCTATGTGAAACATTTATCTCTTCGCATAGCGTTACCAGACACAAAGTAACACAACTCGCCACGCTCCAGGGCGGACGAATTTAATTATCGAGACGCATTTGCGAATTCCTACTTAGTAACTCGAGCGATGTAATTAATTATCATCGTTATTAATGCTACTTGCTTTTCGGTATTACGCAGCTGACTAATAAAATCACACAGGTTGTCGGTCACGAGATAACGTTGATTTTAACCATTGATGATTTTCCAAGCATATTAAGCTTTTATCATTTAACAAGATGCCAGCAAACCAATTCAATTTTTTTTTATGTGATAGGTGGCAGACCTTTTGGTGGTGGTCTTTTTTAAAAAGGCCGGCAACACATTAGCGATCTCTCCGATTTCGCGGATGTTCATGGGCGGCGATGATTACTTTCCATCAGGTGACTCGCTTGCTCGTTTGTCCGCATCTAGCATAAAAAAAGGCAAGCAGGCGGATCACCTGATGGTAAGCGATTGCCGCCGCCCATGAACACCCGCGACATCAGTGGCAGTGGAGTCACAAGTGCGCTGCCAACCTTTAAACTCCCCTCACTCTCGCAGCGAAACACAGCACAGTGCTGCTTCACGATTTCCTGTGAGGCCGTCAATTATATGTTCATAATAATTTACGTGGCCTTTTTTCTACACACCACCTTTAAGAAATTGGCCAATACAACTGGCAATACTACATCATTATTTGTTTGACTTCGGCCAAGTTTGTGGTTAATTAAAGACATAACAAATATAATTAAAATAACAATTAATCAACTTGCCACATACCGCGCATTTCAAGGCACCGCAATGCGTTATGTCCTACAGTTTCGTACAGACTGAACGTTCAGATTACGCTACGCTCGAGACATTAAGCGCTGTGTTCACACGGGCGATAATTCGTGCAAACATCCCATGAATACAGTGTAAATAGCTTGGCAAAACAATGGTTATTGGTTTTTTCCGGATCGGATTATCGTGGGATTAGAGTGGAGGAGGTGCTGGGCACGTGCGCGGGCGGCTGCGATAAGGCTTTCTGAGGCCTTGTTTTTTTATGCTAGAGGCGACAAACGAGCAAGCGGGTCACCTGATGGAAAGTAATCAACGCCGCCCATGAACATTCGCGCAATCACAGAGATCGCTAGTGTGGTGCCGGCTTTTCAAAAAAAGTACGCTCTTCTTTTGAAGGTCGTTGTTTATGGAGTCATGCGACATAGAAGTGAGTGGAGAGGGAAAATTAAATGAGATAGATAAGATGAGTTACCTTTCTCGGAGTCAGATCAATGTATGTGATGTTGTGTAAAAAAAAATAAGTCAAGTAACATGAACCCTTCTAAAGCCTTGATTTTGATCTTTCAAAGTATTGTACAGCATTAGATGTTTATGTCGCAGCTTAATTGTTAATTCATCGTTATCATCATTTCAGCCAATAGACGTCCACTGCTGGACATAAAGCCTCCCCCAATGATCTCTAAACAGATCCGTCCAGTGCCGCCCGCATCCAAGGGATTCCTGCGACCTTCACCAGATCGTCGGTTCACCTTGTGGGGGACCTGCCACGGCTTCGGCTTCCTGTACGCGGCCTCCACTCGAGGACCTTTCTGCCCCATCGGCCGTCTGATCTCCTCGCAATTTACTCTGCCCATTGTTTGTTGTTGATTGGACAAAAGCATAGACAGAATTTAATTTAAATAATCACATGAATAGCTCTATAGCTCAATGGTTCATAACGCGCCTTCCATACATGCATCTCTGGATCTTTCTAAATATCTATGTGCGTGTTTCTACCATTAGCTCGGCGGTGAGGGAAAGTATCGTGAAACCTGTAACCTAAGATTCAGTTGGTATGGTTCCCCGTTGTTTAAGGGTTGCAAAGGTCAGACGGCAGTCGCTTCATTGTAAGTACCAGACTCACCAAATCGAGAATCATGATCCCCGGGCTCCAGAGCGACAGCTTTGGATGCAACTGGGATTTACACGCTAAGATGAGGAATGAAATGAATAGCCTAGGCGAGTAAAAAAACGTCATCCATCAAAGTAATTTGTCTAGCTGTTTGATCAAATGCTTGAATATCATTCAGGCCTCTAGATAGATAGATACTCTTTATTTGCACAACATACAAATCTTATGCTAATTAAGCTACATCTATAAAATTTCAAACAAATGAAATAAGTTACATCTCAAGATACTCCGTACAAATTAGACACTAGTTCTACTGAGAACTCCTTAAGATTCTTAGGCATGGATAAAAAAGAAAGATATACGCATCTTATACACGCTGATAAAACGTTTTACGCCATTCAGTTAGTACATACCTCCACAAGCGAGGCCTTACAAATTGAGTTGAGAACAATGAGGTGCACACGTCCTCATGCCGATACCACAGTTCCGCTCCTCCTCTAACTGATGCAATTAGATAGAGACGCATTGTTTCCGCGTTTTCGCCATACCCTGTTCCGGCAGAGAAACTCTTTATCTAAGCAATATGATCAATCTCCATTTCTTGTGTCAGATTGAGTGATGCGCGCAATTTGTCGGCGGGGACTGCAATTTAAGGGCGTACTCGGAAAGATAACCAATCAAACACAGAATCCTCGAGGTTGTGGTAATGGAGGCACTTTCTTTAACGACTTCATGAGCAAAACAATTAGTAAACTTTCTCTATTTCACAGATATTTCGGCTCAGAATAACAGAGCAAACTGCATGTCGGTAACAAGCTTGTTATTTTCCAGTGTAAAATCCTTTGTCGGGGCCGTTAAGCAAGAAATGGACAGAGGAATAATGTTGGTCCCAGAAACGCCGAGAGCGCACTGTGTGAGTCATAAAGTGTAATACTGCAATCACGAATGTAACTCGGAAACTATTCGACCTGAGGTCATAACACATAACTTAGGTGTTTTATTATCGTACTGAACAAAGGCAGGCAGTAGTTGAACTAACATAAACCAGTGTTTGAGTTTTCTTGGTCCATGTACCTACGGCGTATCATAAAGGAGAAAAAGAAATTCATAGGAATGCGGAACTGGTTTATCTGATAAAGCAGGTTTTACAGTGAATTGTTCTTTATTAAAGAAGCTGTTGTAGGCAGGCATACAGGTTTAGGTTAGCTGTGAAATTATGTCACTCAACGCAAAATGAATGGGCCTAGTGAACCGCACACGGGCAGAAATAAATTATAAGGTAGAAGCGGTTTCAAAACATGGACCAATTTAAATGGGTTATCCAATTTGCTACACGGGTATAAATTAAAGCCTTAAATGAAACCCTGCCTGTAAAAGTATCATTTACAACGAGAATTTTAAAACTTCTCAGTTAAGGAAAAATATTAATATTACCAAACAAAATTATATTTATTATACCTCCATGTCAAATCCTCACGGACGTATAGAACTACATTAACTAATGTAGATACTTAACCTTTGGAATATACCATATCGAAATTCAACAATTTGACCACAGTAGGTAAAAACGTAGGTGATATAACCCCGTCCTTGCCCTTAGAGTATTAAAGAAAAGATGCAAAATAAGACAACAAAGAAAAAGATATGCATGTACCAGTACGAGCAGATGGTGCAAAACTGCATTAGACGCCCAAGACGGTGTCGGATTGCGGAAATGAATCGCATGACCGACGACCTTGTTTGTTGCGGTTTCATAAACAACCACCAAAAGCCCATATTTCATCGGCGCAGCCATTCAACACAATAAATATCATCATTACGCTTTTATGCTCACGTAGGACCTGTGGATTGAAAAGATATATAGCCTCTCAAAGAAGGAACTCAATTCTTTAAGTACTAAAAGGATTTATGATTTCGAAGAGAAATAAAATGTTACTTTAAAGGAATTCGCTCTTCCTGTCTAACCAGTGCTTTCGTAAAAAAGCTGTGGAACTTTGAAAATTGTTCCTGTATCTAACTAGTCGTGTCGATATAAGTTTTTAAGGACGCTAGTTTTTGTGAATGTTCTTTAGTTACTTGTTTTTTTGATTAACTATTTTTTTTCACTGAAGTCTTTGAAGTTATCTATCTCTTTTTTTTCATTAGGTTTGGTGAGTAGATTTTTTTTTTTTATTATTCCGACCTGTCCACCCGATTTGTTCCTATGGGGTGACAGATACTTCCACTTGATTCCTGCGTCCGTAGTACTTTTAAAGAACCTAATGACTAATATTATACCTATAGGTATTTTTGATTCTATGATGAAAAACAGGAATTGAAATATTTTATTTGTACCGATCTAATACCGACAGGGGGACAGATAAAACTTCTTGTACTATTCGTCACCCCGCGGTGACAAACGGGGTGACAGATCGGAATAATTCGTTTCTTGACACCTCCCATCTCACTCTAGCAGACGATGTATTAGTAATTATCTCACTCAGTCAACGCTGAGAAGTAATTCCTACATTAGGTTATCTGATTTATTCATTGTCCAGTCATCAAAGATTACAAGATTTTATTTGGGTTTAAAAAATGTTCATAAAACGATGTTACACAAAATAGAAATTATCAGTGACTCATCCAATGCGCTGGCTGTACATTCCAGAAGGTGGGGCTCACTGGAAAGACATCGATTCTAAAAAATAAATACAAAAGCAATGTCAATGGCCAGGTCGAAACTCGATATTTGCGATTCGAGGGCGGCAGATTCACCAGATACGACTTAGTGACGTATGAGAAGGGTTAGACACGCGTCACGCGTCAAGAATGAAGTTACTGATTCAGACCTTATTACATGTGTGTGACACATTCAGATTCTCTAAGTATATCAGACTTAAAAAGATTTATATTTGAAAATACGTGTTTAGAATTAAAAAAAATGTGTGATCAAGAGAACACAGACCGGGAATAAATGTAAAGTAAACTATCAGCCTATATACTGCCCCACTCCCACTGCAGGGCAATGGCCTTTATTATAGAAATCACGTCATCTCTACTACGTTGGGTTTAGACTTAATGACCACGCCCCAGTCAGATGCGGATTGTTAATAATCACAAACCCGTCGTGCGACACTTAAATTTTGCTCGACCCGGAAATCGGAACCAGGAATAATATTTAGTAATAATAAATATGTAAGTACAAATAATATTACCCACTTATTAGTTCCAATGAGTATTCTCCTTAATCTTAGATCAAATCAGACTTCATCAAGAAAATTCACACCAAATACCTACTAGTAACAGTTTCCGGTCCCAACTTGCTCTAACTCCAGGATTACCTAAACCTTCACGAAAGCCATTTCAGCGAAGCCTGTACCGCACCGCACGAACGGGGCCATCGTGGTCAAGGTCTATGATGAAACGGAATTGACGATCGAATCCTTATTCCTGTCTCTTTCACACACGCTGTGCGTCTTTTGTTTGGATGCGACAGCTTCTCGTTTGTTACGGGACGGCTTCGTTGTACACCCCTGCAACTCGCGTCGAAGTTGAAGAGGGTGTGGTCACCACTCGGCGGCGATCGACCAACTTCTGATCGGATCGCAACGGCTTACCTGCACCGTATTAAAACTTCAGCGCTATTACACCCCAACGGACAGATTGCTTTTGTTGAAGGATTATGACGGAGCTCTATTCGATTTGCGAATAGTTATATTACTCTCAGAAGGCGATCGAGTCAATGAAACTTATAAGGCTCTAGTAGGTACTTCATATACGTGTAGTTTTCAGAACGCCAATGAGTGCTAAATCCTTTGACACTTGTTTTCTTTGGGACTTATGAAGCATCTATGAAATACATTTTACGATAGGGTGCTTTTCTGAACTAAACCATTTACGATACGCCTTTCAAAGATGTTAAAAGAAAAGAAGTTAAGAACGAAGCTTAGACTCTAAAACGGCTTCAGTATAGCAGGTTCTACAAAACTAATAAAACATTTTTAATCAACTAACTCAAAAAGTAAATTTTACTAAATGTTCACGTTTCACATAGGTTAACATGTATCGTTATTTGTTTTATTTACACTACTGTTTATTTACCGCTAACAGTATACAAAATAAATTTAGCATATAAATACAAACAATCATCTGGTACCGCCACCAACCGAAATCAATGACATTAATAACAAGATATACATACATCCTGAAATGGCAAAATGACAGATTAAATTGGTAACATGGTAAAAATTTAGATTGCAATATCTTGTATCCTTATCAAATCTGTTTAATTTGCCGTGGGAGAACCACGCATCGGCATGAATGGGCCGGCTCGACGGGAGTCCACGGCACGAATACTGCGGCTTTACAGAAAACTGGCGTAAATCAGCAGCACTGTGCTGGTTTCGCTGTGTGGAGGCCCAATCCGGGGGAAAGAGGGGTTTAAAGGTTGGCAGCGTACTTGTGGTGTCGCGGGTGTCTATGGGAGGCGGCAATCGCTATATGGTCACCATAAAGAAATTGACCACTCGAGAAATCTGTTCACAAAGTTGACGTGAGCAATGGTTTCTTTATATGTATGTACTCGTACCTAAATGCGCGACTAACGTGCGGATGGTAACTAAATCATCCAGATATCGAATTACGTATGTTTGCTTGCTTACGTTCAGCGAAAAAGCCGCCAGCGTTTTCACAGGTCACGGAACTAACAGCATTAGCATCTGAGTTGAGTGTTTAACCCTCTGCGGCACCACAATCGGGTGGCGCAAAAAGGCTGGGGGGTACATTTCGCGACACCTTCACCGTCTGCGATGTAGGTCACGCCACATACAGACTAGTCCCGTTTGAGGACGTGACGGCTCATTTGCCGCCTTTATGCTAGATTAAACCCCTTGCCTAGAACCAGACGCAGGTACGACTCGCTTTACAACGTATATACCTGTGGTAGAGTAGACTAAAATGTAGAGCAATTTTTATTTTTGCTCGTAAAATTTCATGTCCCATTTTTAAGTCTTTTTTAAGATTAGGTTTCTAGGAAACAGATGTTAATGTCAAGACGGTTTAAAACGGACATACATAAAAAAAATGCATTGAAACGGAGGATAAATCTTTTCATTAATGGAAGGTATTGAAAAAGAGTAATAATGTTCTCAAATGAATCCTACATGAACATTTATTACGGAAACTATAACTAATCAGTTATTGCATGCAATAAACACAGTATTCAAATAAAATGAACTTGCAATTAAACTATTACACATACATAAACCTTTCTTAAACGGTAGTTACTTGTTACCTTTTAAACGTAAATCAGTTAATAAAAGTAATATGCCGGAAAGATTGGACAGGAAATAAAACCATTAGTACAAGACTTCAAGAGCAAATAACATGAATTCCGTATCTGGGTTGCATTTTTCTAATTAATTCACCTTCACGTGAGACTATTGAAGGTGGCATTTTCATACAGGTAGGGAAAATAATTATAAATCATTTGTGCACAAATTACTCCTGTTTTTAAAACTTTATTGCACATAACGATACAACAGGCGAAATTAATTATCTACATTATCTATCAGGCAACCTTTGGGTCATGCATTAATGACTAATCAATAGTTATAATAATAATGTTTTCAGGTTTTAGTTGGTGGGTTGTAAATGTCCAAACGTAACTTGCAATTGGGAATGACACGATATCATACTTCGCTGATCGCTAGTTCCTCTTTGTCCGCTCCATTCAAGGAGTTGACATATCTAAATACGCATAGTCATAAGTCACCCATAAAGTGTCTTTCCATAAGTTATATTCATCTCAGTTTATTACTTGCGGATGTGTTCAAAGTCATCGCTTTGGAGCCCAGGGTAAATGCTGGATCCAGGATTTGGGAAATCTGGTAATTACAATAAAGCGACTACCGTCTGTTCCCGGTGTGCCTTGTGGTCCCGGCAGAGTAGAATAGGCCACCCTCACTCTTACCGAGGTGTCGTAAAAAGCGACTAAGGTAAAGCTGCTGGCATGATCATCAGCACCCAGAGAAGGAAAACTCTGCATTTATATCAAAACCCTCGCCAACCCGTCTGCCAAGCGTGGTGAGTAAGGCAATTACCCCTCATGTGATTGAGGGAGGTCCTTACCCCAGCAGTGGGGACTTAAATGGGCTGATGATGATGACTACCGTCTGACCTTCGCAACACTTAGACGGGGAACTAGACCGAGTGGATAACGTTTCATGTAACTTTACACATTTAAAATCATTAGCCCAACAATTGAGGGCATCAACATTTTAAGAAACCACCCGAAACGCGCAGGTTTCCTGACAAGAAATACATTTGACAACATTGCCATCTTTGAATTCTTCCAGGTGCGGAATTATTCTCGGATCGGCCAAGCGTAAATGATAGCTTTGGTATTGTAATCATGTGGCTATTCACTATCTGACCTGAACCATTTGTTACGGGAAAGCGGAGTGAGTTCGAAAGTGGCGACGGTTGGTTATTATGTCGTTCGTCTTAGCGTTTTCGCCATTAAATCATCACTTGTGATCGAGATTATCGCGATATATCAACACGTTTAACAATGCGCCGTATATCGTATTCGTGTGTTTGAGATTTTTTCCCGGATTCTGTTTAGCCTGACATTAGAACTTACGTCTGCTTGTAATCACGAACTAATGAGAAAATTAGAAGTCTTCAACAGACCACTCACTTCACAGCCTTTTCTAAATTAATAAAACCAACAAAATGTATCTTTCCCATTAAGTACTTTTAAGGTTTCATATTCTTGATGTAAAATTGAATAAGCGAGGCAACGACGAAGGTAATACAAATAAGAAGCAACAAAGGTAAATTGTTTCCCGTATCAACCGTTTGTTTGTTACCTTTAAGTATAAATCGCGCGTCTCTAAAGAGCCCTTCAGGATTTCTCGCACACAATAAAATCGGGCTTATCGGGATCTTTACGTCGACAATACAAATAATACTTGCCATGATATGTAAACGTTTACACAATAAGTAAGTACACGAAACCCTTTAATGTCTATGAGCGGCGGTTACCGTTTAACATCAGATGGGCCGCAAGCTCGTCTGCCTATGTTAAGCAAAAACAAAAGAACATTCATTCCATGGCTCATATTAAATGCATACCAAATTAAAATTAATAAAATTAAAGCAATACGCCGGCTAGACATACCGATCACCTGGACTCAACTAAGGCATTAAGTGTTCACATAAAAAGCGAAAACGCCACTGTCGTAAGCATTTACTTAGGACATTGGCATTTTTGCTTTTCAAGACCACAAGTACACTTATAACGAGCGATAAGATGACGATAGCCGGGGAAGTCCCCAAATCACCCAGACTCTATACAATTTAGAAAATCGATTGTTAAATTAAGCCGACGAGAGGGCCTTTTGTCGAATGAAATCTGTAAATTCGACTTCAATCTCGAGTGCACGAGAACTGCCCCTTAGAAATCGAGCCTTGCGCAACACCTTTGCTACCTAGCGCCATTCAAGTCTTCATAAAATTAAAGACAATAGTTATTTATTATATTAAGCTTTTAACTAGCTATCGTTATGCCTCCTGCCAAAAAAATATTAATACTGATTCATTAATTGAATCTAAAACCGTTGCGATACAAGCCTTTAAGTATTATTAAATAACAGTAATATTCTAAAGTAACAATTATTCAAATAATGTAACCTACACTCGTAGCATAGACCGCGCCGTAACCTTCTACTTCGCAGCACCAAAATCTATTACGTAACCGAGCCATTCCGCCAGGGTGGAATAGACCCCGGGTGTCGTAGCGAAAAGGTTAACTTCCCACAAACGTCTCCTTAAGGTCGTAAGACGTACTTTTAGAACGAGAGGTAGCGAATAATTTGGTAGCGATAATGGAAACAGGAGTATTTTGGCGTACACGCAAGCGAGAAACGCTGGTAATAGGGTTTCTGGATACCAGGGGTAATGTAGCCAGGCAAGTGCAGGGCATCTAAAAATCTCTACGTAAAAGGGAGTATAGACGTAACACAAACAAATGCCAATGAGTACATTGTATCCGTACATAATCTTCTATCCTTACATGTATCCAATAAAAACAGCTATCCAAGTTCGTTTTTTGTAATAAACTTATAAGTCCATACCAGTCAGGTTTCCGGCCTGGACACAGTACCACCACCGCACTACTGAAAGTCACTGAGGATATTAGAGCTGGCATGGAGGAGTCGAAATTGACTGTTATTGTATTGATCGATTTCTCCAACGCTTTTAACGTTGTCAATCACGACATCCTTCTTGCCTTACTGTCGTCGAATCTTCGTGTCTCGCCACCGGCTCTAGAATGGTTTACCTCTTATCTTCGTGGTCGACAACAGGCTGTTCGTGTCAATCAGGAATCCTCTGGGTGGTGCGATCTTGACTCTGGCGTACCACAGGGCGGAATCCTTTCCCCATTACTTTTCTCAATATTTATAAATGGAATTACATGCGATCTGGGCAATTCTTACCACCTTTATGCTGATGACCTGCAGCTCTATGCACAGACGGACGTTGAATCCTTTGACAAAACTGTCGATGCTTTAAATCGTGACCTAAATGCTATCCTCGAATGGTCATTGAAATTTGGCATTTCTGTCAACCCGACAAAGTGTCAAGCCCTTGTTGCTGGTGGTCCACGCCAAATAGCTAAACTAAATCTAGCTAACTCAGTCCTCATGTATGCTGGTACCCCCATTACCTATTGCTCGCACGTTAAGAATCTTGGTTTGTTTATGGATAACTCACTGACTTGGGATAAACAAATTACTGAAACCAGTCGAAAAGTGTCAGGCACGTTGCGCACTCTTTACCGTTTTAAAAACTTCCTACCGTCCTGCACTAAAATTCTGCTGGTTCAGGCGCTTGTGATACCGTTATTGGACTATGCTGATATTTGCTGCACGAACCTGTCCCAAGTTTACCTAAACAAACTTGAGCGCCTCCTTAACGATTGCCTCCGATTTATCTTCTGCGTACGTAAGTACGACCACATATCTCCGTACCGTCATCAGCTCAAGTGGCTTCCAATCCGCCAGAGAAGAAACCTTAGACTGCTCTGTTCCCTCTTCACCATTCTCAGAGATCCACACGCTCCTGAATACTTAAAGTCTAAATTTAAATTCCAAAGCGAATTCAGTTCCCGACATCTCCGTCCAAGTGGCATGCTTAAGCTATACACACCTCTTCACAAGTCTGCTAGTGTCTCTAACTCTTATACTTTGTCTGCTATCAGGCTCTGGAACTCGCTGCCTGATGAAATTAAAAAGTCTCCCAGCAAATTCTCTTTCAAGCGGTCAGTACGAGAGCATTTTCTTCGCCTAGTTTCAAGCTAGTTCAATCACTCTTAGACTTAATAAAAATATATACATGTCGAATTGAGAACCTCCTTTTTTATTTTTTTAAAGTCGGCTTATAATGTTGATAAATTGATTGATAATAATTAAAAAAATATCTGCTTTCCGTGATGCTAATAATTATATTTATGTATTTGATAATGTGTAAGTATGTATGTTTAAAGTCTTCAGATTATTACTTATAATACCTTCCATATATATTATATATATGTATATATATATTCCATATTTGAAATATTTATTAGTAGTTATTAATATTTATTATGTAATATCATATTTTGCCGCCACAAATTTTCTGCTTCGCCCAATGGTTGACTGGTAGAGAATGCTGTAAAGCATTAAGTCCGCCAATTGTACTTTTTTTTTACTTTGTGCAATAAAGAATAAATAAATAAATAAATAAAATTCTTGCTTGGTTGCCTCGGATACAACTCCCTTGAGGTTCGGCGAGCATTTAACCAGATAATAATGGCATGCAAGTTATTTCGAGGCCTTATAGATGTTCAAGATCTGCATAATCTACTTTGTCTAAATAAATAATATTCACAACTTCTTTGAAATTAGCTCATTAACACAAAAAATAGAAAAAAAAGAATACCTCGATTCCAAGTACGTAAATCGGGAGTTAATTATAGAGCATTGTTCTTATAGAATTTAAAATAATTGAAGAAAATAACAAAAGTTAAAATGTCAAGTCAATGTCAATGCATCTCAATCATAAAGATTCTAAGAAATATCATAACATAGTCGGGTTGGGCTTTTAATTTTTTATCACTATCGTTATCAAATATTATGTTGGATGTTGCCCCCTGTACTATAGGTAACCCGTACACTATCGAACGCTATATGGGGCTTATCTAATCGCACTATTTTGGGATGACACTAAAAATTTACATAGGCTTCCAAAATTGCGATTATTTACTATGATCGTGTTTAGTGAGGAAGGGAATCTTTTTATGGTGTATATTCTAGGTAAAGACTTGTAGCGATGGAAGCTCAGTGGTTCAGATCGCGCCTTCGGACCGGGTTCGAATCCGAGCATACACCTCCGGATTTTTAAATCTATGTGCGTATTTCTACCATTAGCTCGACGGTGAGGACTAACATCGTGAGGAAACCTGCACGTTTCAGAGAGTTACTGGTGTAATAATGATTTTAGATGGTCTGGATCCCCTGTTAAAGGGTTGCGAAGGTCAAACGGCAGTCGCTTCATTGTAAGTACCAGACTTCCCAAATCAAAAATCATGGTCCAAGCATACCCCGGGCTACAGATCGACAGGTTTTGATGCAATTGGGAATTACACGCTAAGATGGGAGAGATTCTAGGGAAATAATGTCCTTTTGGCCAATTCGACTACAGACATATTTATAAATTATAATAATGCACAGAGAATTTCTCGGCGGAAGAACAAGGTACTTTCCGATTAACCCGATTTGAGGATGGAAACTGCTTCACTGAATCTGTTTGTAGATAAGTTAAGTATAGAATGAGTGCAATAAAATTGTCAGCAATTCGATAGAAATGAAAGTCAGATAATCAAATTTAGTATAACGATCATTAAGGTTACGGGTAGGGCACACTAGCGACGCCAGTGATTTTAATTTTTAGCTACTAAAACGGATCTATTTTTAACAATTTCGGGGTTACAATCTCTCGGCAAACACCTATACTATTTAATTTATATTTATAGTTAACTATTTGGTCTGCTTTTGCACTCGAATTTTGGAATACCGCCAAAAGTGGCCGCTTTTGACGTGAATCAATTTTTACGCACAAAAACGGACCCAACGTTGCATGGTTATTTAATAAATAGTTTAAGTGTTTGCCGAGAGATTGTAACCCCGAAATTTTTTAAAATAGTTCCGGTTTAGTAGCTAAGAATTAACATCGATTGGCGTCGCTAGTGTGCCCTACCCGTCACCTTAACATCATGGTCTGACTTATCAACTGCTTCCATTAAATCTTTTGTAGGGTCGTAAGCAGAGTTGTGTCAATGAACATATATATGTACTAAGTTTTACGCCATTATGATCAAAAGATCGAATCCCATTTTCATTTTTTTTTCTAAATTTGTTCAATGATACGTTAAAATAACAAAATAAAGGTGTTAATATGATTTTTTTGGGTATAGCAATATTTTGAAATTTATTCTTAAGTAAGTTTGCACTGCCTTCCCTTATTACGAATACGATATTTCTTTCCTCTACCCAAAGGATGTCTGGAAGAAATCGCTTCAAGCGATAAGACCGTCTCATTGTACTGTCTGTTGCTGTTGTTGTATCATGCTTGTATTTTATATTTGTGCAATAAAGAATATCTATCTATCTATCTATCTATCTAAATAAATAATGTACTTAAAAATTTCTACAGTCTTCGGGTGGGACCCGAACCTGAATCAGTTCTTTTGCCAACCGGGCAACTGCTTTACCGCCTAACTACCGGAGGCCTAAATTGGTATGTCGAAGAATTTTTAAGTGCTTTTTGCTTCGTCGTGAGCCGATGATAGTTTCATCAATATTTGTATATATCTACAAATATCCAGTGGAAATATTATTACAAATATTTTACTAATTGCAAAACCATTTCCAACTATCCAAACAGACCCTAAAAACAAAAACGCCTAAGATTGTTTTGTGATAGCAGGCAGACAATCAGCGAAACACAGCACAGTGCTGCTTCACGCCGGTTTTCTGTCTGTGAAATCGTCGTATCACTCCGGTCGAGCCAACCCATTCATGATGAAGCGTGGCTCTCCCACGGTAAAAAAAGAAAAGCCCTATTTTTCTCGATAACACGAACTCAGACGTTCAAATTCCGGCCAACGCGCCCGACCACGCCGAAATGATAGGAGAAAATAATTTATGCCCTAAATTAACGACCGCAGCTGTCGCTTAACAGAGAATGTATCAAAAGCGTTATCTGCCTCAGCTTGTACCTAAATTACATAATCCTTTCGCATTGATAGTCTTAATATTCTGGATTGAGCCTTAACATTAGTATGCTAAATTAAATCATAAAGCTCGTTATCTGTTTTATTTGAAAATGGGCCGGTCATGCGAAACGAATTCAAAATTAATTTTAGCATCATAGTTTTATTTTAAAAGCAACATAATCAAAGCTGATTTTAAACCGAAAAATAGTATGATAAAAAATTCAATAGAACCGCGAGCGGGGTTAATTCATCTCGCTTTATTTATCAAAGGGTCTTCGGGGCAACCTTAAAATGTTTATTCAGCGTCGGTCATTATTTATCGATTTCAAAGGGAAAGGTTAAAGGTTAGACCTAGAGATACGACACTGCAGGTATTAGTATCGCCTTTGAAACAAGTTTCCACTAGGACGTATCTACGCTCCAATGGCTCGGAAACGTCTTCTTACCACTTGTGTTATATCTGATGTTATCCATATGGATATTCATACGTCAATGTTTAATCGGAGGCAGTTCAGATTTCAAAGATCCGTTTCTATTGATGAGCGAATATTGAAAGTTGAAGCGGCACTGTTGATACGCTTTTAAGCGCTACGGGATCGATTTTCTTGGGCTTCGCAGCTGGCCAGTTTTCATGGAAAAACAAATGATTCACCCCGCTAGTACCTACTGGAAATATTGATTAATAGCATAGAAGTGGCGTACGTGTCTTACTTAAAGTCGATAACTTTGTAGAATTCTAAACAAAAATGAGATGCGTAAATTAAAAACAATAAGATTGGTAAAGACATAATTATTTTCTGTCATGCGTTTCGAAGAAAAAAGGCATTTGTAAAGATGGATTAGAAAAGAAAAAAGATTTTGTCTATTAAAGAAAGACAAAGGCGTTCGACGACAATTGACGAATCATAAAAATAAACAATGTCAACCTCCTCCTCGGCGTGAGAGTGGAGTCAGGGCCAGTCATTAACCCGCAGTTAAGCAATTCAGGGCAAACAATCATCCCGATAGGGAGCTCAGTTCAAACAAACAGTGCAGGCAGCATGTGTGACTCACGACAATGGTGTCAGACTCGGAACCCAGACGTCCGCAGCGAGACCAGACCTACTCTCTTGCACCCGACAATGAAGTCGAATTAGAATTTCCATACATTCAGCCATATCGATGTCGAATTCGATATTATGTCGATCGCACGAGAATAGGCACTCGGGGGACTTGTCATGAAACGTACAAATTCGTTCGTCGTTACAAATAATACTCAACCGATCGTATTTTATTTTGCTACTTCTGATACATACCTACTAATTAATAAAAATGTTAAAATCGAAACTAAATATTACTAAATATGTGAACCCTGAGAACATACCTACATAGTTCTGTTTCTTTCATTGTTTAATAATTTTATTATTTCTGTCACACAAAAGAAAAGTGACTTCAAAGGTTAGCAGATATATGATCGAAGGTTAGCAGCGAACTTTGACTCGACCCGGTGTTCCAGTGTCCACATAAAAAAGTAACGATTTTTTCATTTAAATAGTATAGTTGTTTTGTTTACATAATGGTCACTTTACGTCTATTTTGAGAAGCATGATTTTTGAGAAATTATCAAATGTATTTTACAAAGAATGTAACTCTTACAAATAGTATAAACAAAGTCTATTGATGCTTCAATTACAGAGCAAAGGCCTACTTCATTAAAGCCAAGTCAACGATGACATCAGGGGTACCTAATTACCATGTTTGAGAATGTAGATTGGTAATAATGAGTTACCTTTGCAAAAGATTATTACTTACTAGGTAGTAAGGTTAGGAGGAGGAGTGTTAACTACTAACAACTTAAGGTATTTTTAAAGCTGTTTTCTTAAAGTTTGTAGCGACTACGCTCAACGTAAACTGTGTTTATGTAAATAACTTTACATAGTTTTCCATTACTAGCTACCTATTTTTAACAATAGATATATCAGGTTAGTAGGTGATAGCAGGTTGATAGATAACGATAACGCTAATTTAGAGAAAAAAAACACAGATAATTTTCTTAGAATCAACCCGCACGAATTGCATTCATGTCATGGTGATCACATATTTCAAAGGTCAGTGGTAGTCATAAAATGAATAATAAAACTGATTATGATTTATGTATAAAACATAATGATGGAATTAAAATAAATCTACATATAATAAGCAGGCATCTAAGTAGCCGTCGCATGGAGCAATATACGAATACACAAGAAACTAGAGCAAGTCTATGCGTAGTACTATTTGCGCCAATGTCTTAACGTAATTTATGAAGTCGTATTAGTGAAGCTAAATATAAATTGTATCGAGACTAATTTCAAACATAGCTTGATGATTTGCCAAGCAAATATCACATCTAGTTCATATATTAAATGGAGTTCAACGAACCAATGTTATTAAGGTTATAATTTATCAATATAGTTACGATTGCATATCTATTTATTTAATTATAATAATTTATTACAAGAGATAATAGCGTCCCAATATTAGAGCAATATAACATCGAACAATACTTGAATGACCAGCGCTTATTGCTCTGTGGCAATAAACGTTTATCATTAGTTGAATTTGAGTTATACAGAGAAGAACATTTTAATAAAGAAACTATCTTCTGATTAATGCAATAATGTGATTCGTTGCAATCGAGAGCATAAGGTTGATATATTACTCGCAGCGCAGACGCATTGCATCTCAGCCCCACTTTCGTCTAGTTCGGGTCATCAAAAGTGATGTCAGTGCAACGAACCCACATTACAAGGTGCTTACGTAATCACCCAACAGTTGAGCAACAGACAATTGAAGCAATAAAGACGAAAACATTTTCAAGTGGGCAAGAATCACTATTAATGTAACATTAGGGGCAGGGAACAAGTGCGTCTCATCAATTGCAGAGAATAGAAGGTATTGAAATGCACCGCAACATTACAAGGAGATGAAATTAACAAGCCAAGCTGAACCATGACAAAATTCTAAAAAGGATAGTAAAAAGCAGTCGACGCCTTCACAAAAGTATTTGAATAGATGGGAGACAATGGGGCGGGTCGACAAAAGGCCGTCCAGACTTCATGGTTGCAGTGCGGGGTAACAATACAGCGTTCCTGTGCGGTCGAGTGACTCAACAATTCAGCCCGCATATTGTCGTAATATGAGGTGGATTTTACAAGATGAAAGTTTCGCAGGAAAAACTGTACGAAAACTTTCCGGGTTTATGAGGGAATGTTATACCAAAGCAGGGTAAAGTAAACAACTTGTGCGGTATCTCGAGTTACGGCCTCCAGAAATAGCCGCAATCCGATACGGAGACGTCGAGGAAACAATAAAGCAGAACTGTATCAAGTGTACGAAGAATGTAGGTGTGGGTTGGGTACTTTAGTACTGTGCGTAGGGCAAATAGGGCAAATAACTATTATCTATCAACGACCCGCGCGGAAGTCTGCTATCAATCAACGGACAGATAATAGACACGTTGAACCCCTGTGACGCGTGCCGGAATACACACACAGTCTATTTCGGGGGATTCATTATATAGCGACATGATAATAATGCGATAATGATAATATCGCGTAAGCACAATATGCAGACCATTAATCTTCGCTAATGATTTTTTGTAAATGGCGCACTTTGACGACGAGCTGACAGACATCAAAGGCATAACCAACGTCGTGCCATGTCGGGCCAAACTTTTTTAAAAATGTTAATATTATATTTTTCATGTTTCTCTAAATAAATTGTTGGTATAAAATACTTTCTTCGTTTAATTTAAATGAATGACAACTGACGGGTCTGGCTCAGAATTAGAGTCCCATGCGCAACGCAACTTAAACTGACCATGGACCTAGCAAACGCGCGCTTTAAACGAAATGTGCCATTTTCGGAAAAAGCGTAACAGACTGTGAAAGAGATCCAACTTTCCCTGACGCAGATTACATACAGGTGCGGTAGAGAAAGAATGGCAGATTCGGCGGGTAGGACAGTGAAGTGCCGAAAAATGATTCTAATAATAAGAATCGTTGGATTGTATAGTTATTAACACTGCTATGGTGTCGGTCGAGTACGTTGTCTCGTGACAACTTGCTTGGACCTAATAGTCTTAAAACCCGCGATTGCTTTTAGAGTGATATCCGCTGAATCCTTAGGTCGATAAAACGTAAAAACACCGGCGTTTTATTGAGTGACTGTAACTTTGACTGACAGCGACTGTTGACTACCTACTTATTCTCAATAAGTTACTTGACATTGGCAAATTATCTTCGGGTGGATCCATATTAAAAAATAAGAGAAAGAATGTCGCCCAGCATTCAGCACGTCACCCCAGTACTAGCGGCTTTGCGCGGTTTTTCAAGTGGCTTTCTATGAAAAGTCACAGCCTAATTAGAGTGCATGTCTATGAAACTGACACAATAATAGAAGTTATTTAAATGTTATGACAAGTCTAAATGAACGAGTGACAACAATGAAACTATTATCGACATAGTCTTCATTAGTATGAATCAGATTTGAATATTAATTGTGAATTAAACCTTGTGATCTTCTATCAGTCGGTGGTGTCGGTACCAGGCTACGAGAAGTCATCAGGAGATCCATTTATGGCGCTGCCATGTCTACTGACGACTGCAAACTGGTTGATTCATACTGCGAAGGTCGCTCCAACTGAACGCTTCCGTCGTGTCGTGATTACTCATTGTTTTCGTTTATTTTATTGGCCAGTTTTTTTTAACTACGTACATATTTAGTTCGAATCATCTCGTTACTATGTTCTTAATGGATCGGCTTGTGATACCGACTTTTAAAGAGTTTGTTGCTTAGATATTTTGTGAATTAAATTTTTGTGGATCGTAATGTGACTGCTCTGGTGCAGGGATTGTTCACGGGCGGCGGTTGTCACTATCACCAGGTGATGTCTGCTTGTTTGCCCTATTTTTTTTTAGTCAGCCTATAAACTGTCCCACTGCAGGGCAAAGGCCTCCATCATAGAAATCAAGTTATCGCTAGTAGGTATGATGGGATTAGGCTTTTTCACCACGCTTGCTAAATGCGGATCGGTGATCACAAACCCGAGCTATGTCCGAAAAATTCGAAACATAGTTTTCGCTCGACCCGGGAATCGAACCCAGGACCCTGAGATCACGGCCCTATTAAATTAAAAAAATATATAAGTGCTCTGTTTAAAATTTTCGGTCTGTGTTCAGTTATAAAAAAAATATTAGAGAACATATTTTGTGGAATAATGATTAACAAGTTAATTTTCAAATTGACATGTTATAGCAAAATTGTATACAAAGTTCTAGACAGTGTCATACAATGTTTTATGGCGTTATTATAACTACTGTGAGGGAGCACCATAATTCAGAAACTAGAATTCAGGTTAAATTTATTAAACTTTTAACATTGATCAGATACAGTAGACTGATCAACTAAGTCAGTAGACAAAAACTGATAGGTATATGTATTAGCGTGTTAGTCTAAAGTCTAAACGATGTTATTTTAGCGCGTTAGGCATGCTTCAACAAACTGAGTGAGATGACTCATAGCATTCACTCAACGTTGCACTTTGTCTAGACTAATCTAAAAATACTAAACATTTTTATTTAGACCAACTACCGTGATAAGAATAGCTCCGGTTTGTAGGTGTACGAATTTAGATTGCTGAGGTGAGAACTGCTTTTTTTGTGCGCTGCCAACCTTTAAACCCCCTTTGCCCTGGATTGAACCTCCGGGACCCTCACTCACACAGCGAAACGCAGCACAGTGCTGGTTCAGGCCGGTATTTAATTGTAAAATCCACATCTTAAACATACGCTCCTCACTAATTACTATTCATACATTGTGTAGGCATACGATTTCAATATAGAAACAGCAAAACTTCCTCAAAGGAAAATATTGAATTAACAAACAGGTAACATAAGAGGAATGTCCTATTAATTATCTCTATGATGATACAAATAGAATGGAAACTGAATATTAGCCACGAGCCGCGTTTCGCTGCGATGCTCTTGACACACATGCGACATACTTACATAACTATGTTGATTCATACGTGGATTATTGCTATATGGAGGTACAATTACAAACGTCCTGAATTGTTGACAAAATTACTCATACGTCTGCCAACTACCATTCAAGTCACTGACACCTGAGTTATGCGAAATTATACTAAGAACAGTCATTCAGTTCTATAAAAAAATATAGTATAGTATCAGAATATATACTGTCCCACTGCAGGGCAAAGGCCTCCTTCATAGAAATCAAGTCATCGCTACTAGCCTGATGCGGATCGGTGATCACAAACCCGAGCTATGTTCGAAAAAATCGAAACATACCTTTGCTTGACCCGGGAATAGAACCCAGGACCCCGAGATCACGGCCCGGTACTTAACCACCAACGGAGCGCAAAAAATATAGATTAAAAAATAGAATCCTCTAGATATAAAAACATAAATTGCAGACATATGCAAGAAAAACTTTAACAGAATAAGATAGAGAAATAAATAGCAATATGAATAGCTGTGTCTGATTTTTATTCCGACTTGAAGAACAGGGTAGTCAATAAATCTAAAGATGTCATGATAATACATAAGACTGACTGAGAAAAAAGTGTACATTGTACATATTTTCGATACGCCAAAAATTTTTGCCTTCGCTACAAACATTATTATTCTTTAAGTAGGTTATGGTTACTGCTTCCCACCAGCTGAATTGTTAATACAAACTATGGCCAACGCAACGCAACTATATGTCAGCGACATTTCCTAATACGAAATAATAATAACGGATTGTTTTCATAGAGCCACAGTTACGTCCCAGTTCAACCATAGTTTTATATGATAGGTGGCAGACGAGCAGACGGATTAACTGATAGAAAGCGATTGCCTCCGCCCATGGACACCCGCGACACCAGTGGAGTCACACACTTGTGCGCTGCCAACCTTGAAACCCCCCTTTTCCCCGGATTGGGCCTCCGGCCCGAACGCAGCGAAACATAGCACAGTGCTGCTTCACGCCGGTTTTCTGTGAGGCCGTGGTATCACGCCCATTCATGCCGAAGCGTGGCTCTAAAAGTGTACTTACGTAAACGTAACTTATACACGACAACATGTTAACGAAACACGACTAACAAAATATAACTGAGTCACGGCATGAAGGAAGAAGAAATAAAGATCGCACACACAATCCATGTTCTCAACAAATGTAAACAAAACAAAAAGCATGTCGTGGAAACGTTTTCCTGAAGAATGTACAAGAAGAAAAATCTATCGAGAGTATCGGGAATATAAAAATCTTTTACGGCTCAGAATTTGGGCCGACCCTAAAGTAGGTAACTTACCCAATGCCCGCAGATATTTATGTATAAGATGTTATACATAAAGGTTACATCGGTAAGGTTACGGTATAAAAGGTTATCACTAACACAGTATACAATCAAAGGTAAGATAGTTCCTAGATATTTTAGGGCTTCGTTTGAGATGCGCCACCACCTTTACCATTTGCAGGTGAGGTATTAAGGTCTAGTTTTTTGTTGGAATCAAAATGTGCTTTGTATTACAAAATAACTCAATATAGTAATAGTAAATATTTCCCGACAGTCTTATTAGATGAACTTTTAAAAAAGCATTGCAGCAATCGTAACCTTTCGCTACGACACACAGATATTGTATCTGTATTAAGGCCCGATTCGAGCAATTTTTATCCGTGGTATGGTATAACGTCAGGTTTGTAAAGAATGACAGCGCTATACTATAGATTTAGTATCGGATTAAGATTGGTCGATTACTGATTTTTATACCATTATACTGATCGCGTCACGATTGATGTGCGGAATTTCTGAGTCAGAACACAAAACTTTTATTAACTGTCAATAAATCTGATTGGTCCGCTTAACACGCCCTAAAATATTGCGTGGAGCATTTATAGAAGATTATGTTTCACTTTCTGTTATCCCTAAGCGACTACAAACGTAGACAATAACAAAATTTACATACGAAAAGTACCTATTTAAAATTGCATAATTGAAATTTTTATTTTCGTAACATATCCTCTACGGTTTACAACAAAAAAAAATCTGTGAAAAAAACCGCCTTCAAAAACCACGAACTGAAAAGTGTAAAATAATATTTCTAACACTTTATACGCTTCAAATAACATTTTATAACAGTACACTCGAGAAAAGGTGTTACCGATATCTTGTAATTTAATACAACATTCAATTATTGAACAGGGATTAGGCGCCGACTTCGGTAACACTTTTTCTCGAGTGACTATCTACTTTCCAACTAAAAAAGACTCATCTAAATCGGTTCATAAATGGCAGAGTAATCGGCGAACAAACATAAAAAATAAATACATGTCGAATTGGGAACCTCTTTTTTTTTTGAAGTCGGTTAAAAAACAGATAGAAAAGGATTAACATGTAATCATGTGATACTAGTCCGAAAAACCAACGAAATAATTTTATTCTGTCTGCAATCCCGCCGTACGTTCCCATTTCAAATATTTACAAACAAAAACTAATACAATTTTCTCGACGGCCAAGTGCAAAACTCGCGATAATGCGAAAAGCGTTTTCCCAATAGTCCCGGCTTCCTACACCCGATACAATCACGACAACAGCAACATTGAACCTTATTTCCATTAAATAGGAATACAGTGCACAATATACGTGCGTGACTACGTGGTACTGCCGCTGTGATCGCGTAAATAATCACGAGAACAACTGTAAACACTCTTTACAACTTTTTGGTTGACGTAACATAACATTATAGTTTGTAGCAAATCTGATCCGATTATTTTGCTAACGTACTGAAGGAAAGACTACCACCAACTAAACTTTGTTGCAAGTCTGAAATGAGATAAACACATAAATCAGGTGCATTTGTACACTCACTGTTAAACTGATTGTCACTTTCAATTTATGCAATATATCATTTGCATAATAATATGATAATTCACCTTCAGAATAAAAGAAAAAAGGACTGAATGAATGATAAAAATTGTTTGACTGCGTGTGACAGAATGGCTGTGTGTCGACTACGGCAGCATGATGACGATGATGAATGAATGAATGATAAAAAAGTATTTGATGATAATGACTACGAAATCAAAGGAATTACGCCAAGTAAGTAGGTACATACAGATAGCGTGTTTGCGTAAAGTTACATGCTCACGTTAGGTTTCGTTCGAACAGTTACGGCTGTCAATTGTAAGTCAATGTATTCACTGATTATATACCTAACATTACACGCGAGTCCTTCCGACCATGTACCTAACCTTCACTGCGGTGTCATTTAATAACCGCAAATGCGATCGTGAATTTAACTTACAAGATAAAGCAAGATTTCTAAGTAATGATTCTTCAAGTAGGTAAGTAAGTAGTAGCCGGGATCGAGGCCTAAAGTACCTGTCAACTGATTCCCTTCCACAAAGGTACAAACCAAACCGGGACCACTTACAATAAATTGGTACTCGTAGGACTCGAACTACGAAATATGGGCGCTCTAAATTAAGACGACGCTCTAGGCATTTCCCACAGAAGCTAAGATAAATACACGCCAAGAGTATCGCAGTTCCTATTACGTTGCACAAACAATTGGTGTTGTTATCGTCAATTTACCTACGTAACTACATAAGGGCGTTACTGAGTACGTACACATTAGGGGTCAATAAATTGAGCGCCAAACAACAGATTTGTACTGATTCAGTTCATTGAATAGTTAACTTCCTGTAACGGATTGGTGTGCAATGGACCTTATATTTGATTCTATAAAAATATACCTACTTACAATTACGTAATATGTATACAGGTGTGAAATTAGAAAGCTAACAAAAATGAAATAACAGTAATATTAGCTAGAATTCAAAATAAATACGCACGCCGGGGATCAAGGACACACTTTATGTACAATACAGTACACAAAACGAATATATTTTCTTCATAGATACACTTATGGGTATGTCAAAGTACGACGACGAATGACTTATGAATTCGCAGATTTTTAAAATACAAAGAAGGATAACGTAGCGTTTTCCTGCAATCAAATAACACCAACCAATAATAGACTGAGACACTAAACAGGCAATTCATTCTTACAAAAGATGAGGTGCCTCACTTTGTGTGCCAAGCTTTGTCGAGAATCTTAACGATTGATTACTTATTCGTTATTATCTCTCATTATGACGAGATTTATCGTAATGCAAGTTGATATTGAATCGCAACAGGCTGTTAGGCTTAAACGATGGCCAATAAAGGGGATCGCATTAGGGGAGCAAACAAGAGATTTGTACTTGAATCGTTGTTATGAATAGTTCACTTCCTGCGATCGTCATAGTGTGCGATCGAGCGTGAATGTACGCTGATAAGGGTCACTGGGTGGAGCCGGTTATAGGGACGTCAGACATCCGACTTTTTAATGATAAAAAGTATGAACCTATATATACTACCATATTCATCTCATATCCACTCTGTAATTAACTGCTACTAACTGTTACCCTTGTAAAGTAGTAGCGTATTTTTCTTCCGTCTTTAAATTTAGACACTGTCTAACCAAGAGGTTAGAAAGTGAAGAAAAATCTTTACATCTTTATGATGTACGGTCGGCTGCAAAGAAATTATACACTTTAGTACCTTGTCATAATAGCTAGGTACCATCTGACTTCTACTTTCCTACACGGATACGGGCGGTATTATTGTGACAAAGTACTAAAGTGTATGTACATGTCTGTGCAGCTGAGTGTGCTTAACCTAACATGCATCATTCAATATCTAATAAAATGAATTACTGGCTAAAGCTAGTCAAAAAGAGTTGACGAGACCAAATTATGTTACATTCTAAACTTATAAATATTCTAAAAAAATACAGTAAAGTGTTTGATTCTGTTCTGGAATTTCATTAATTGAAATATTGGATTCCTTAATAAGTCCCAAATGCTCTCATTAGAAACTCCGAAGTTCAATCAAGCATATTGCTGAGGATTTTTATCAGTAAATTTCATTTTTGTACATCGTCATCGTCAGCCCATTTAAGTCCCCACTGCTGGTGTACGGGCCTCCCTCAATCACATGAGGGGTAATTGCCATACTCACCACTCTTGGCAGACGGGTAGGCGAGGGGTTTGATATAAATGCAGAGTTTTCCTTCTCTGGGTGCTGATGATCATGCCTGCAGCTTTCCTTAGTCGCCTTTTACGACACCTCGGTAAGTTTGAGAGCGGCCTATTCTATTCTAAGTCCGTGCACAAACGCAAAAAATTGATTTCCGCCATTTTTGTACATCCTCTAAGTATTGAAGTAAAATTGAGATATGTCAGAGAACAAAAAATTTATGGAAAATTTAGTACAGATAATTTTTATTTTATTTTGAATATACAACACTTCAGGAAACATGATTTAATTTAGAACAATAAAAATAAATAAAATATTTATTTCAAAACAAGTTATGTCTACTAAAAAATTTGAAAAATTTTGATCAATAAATAATGAAAAACATACACAGACCGCTAGAAAAAGGTCAAATGCATAATCCTTGTTAAATCAATTAAGAGTGTATCTCACAGCTTTTAAGCGATGATTCACTTTGCTTATCTATTTGGAGATATTACGTATTCCACCATAAACCGGAATAAATCGTGTTTGAAAGAAAAAAGAAATCATAAAACTCAATTGAACGACTAAACGGCCAAGGAGTGACAGATTAACGACCCGTTCCTGTTATATAAGATTGCATAAATCTTCACACTTGACATACACATTTATTATAAAGAAAAAGTCTCAACAATTAACACTGACAAACTCAAAGACATTATTTTGACAAAAATTACACTAGCAAGGAAAATAATACATGACTTGTGCAAAAATGAAGATCAAAGATTTAAGTAACCAAAATAACACTACATATTAGTAAATCAAAAAGATGCAACTTCTATTAACACACAACTTTATGACTCGCACTATAAAAGCAAATACTTTAAAGGTCGTGAAAGTTTTAAAGATGATAATAATTTTAAGCACCCGGGAAATATATCCCGAAGATTGTCAAGTCACAGCATGTTGCATTTTGCATAGCGATGCAAAAAAATATTTCACTCATCCTAAGTATACTCGACTCGCCTATCGGCTTACAGCTTGCCCTGAGCGAACGGTAATTAAGAACTGCTAATAAAACCTGCTTCATTCATAACCGTTAGTAAAGGATGGCTGACAAACGCTTAAAACGGCTGGCCATTTCCTATTATATTAGTCCAAGAAAATCTAGATTTATGCGGAGTCTGTAATTGATAGACGCATGGAGAGAAACGGCTATTAAACCGATATTAGTAACTAAAGTATGGGTCAGAACACAAATGGCCGATGACCGTTAGTAAGTCGAGAGCACATTCTTACGACATTAGTATTTGAAGATCAGACGATTTTGTCAAATGAATCATAATAGGATTAATGATTAACCTGTACTGTAGAAAGTACATCTAAGTCAAAGTAAATAATACCGATCGGTTAATGAAAATGTTGTTACGTACCAAGTCAATCGATAGATTTTTCTTGGAATGCTGGTCAGTTTGTCAGCGGAAACTTCAAAATTAGCTGTGTGATGTTGAAAATGCCGCTGCTAGCTGAGCAGTTTTATACAAAAATACAAATTCCAATTTACATACATGCAGGGAGCTGGTGCATGCAAGGAGAAAGTTCGAGAAATATAACGGAAGTTTCCTACATTAGCAACTAACCAATACCATTACACTAACCAAATAACGCATTAATTCCTTAAGGATATTGCCGAAACTACTGCGGTGGAACAGAATGCAACGTCCGCTTCGAATTCCTAATGGTTTTCTCAGATAGACGTGTTTAAATCTCTCGAGGGCAAATGACCCTTTAAGGAAAACGTCTTCATCGATTGGTAAAGGGACGGGCTTTGTGGGATAGTGGAGGCGGTAACAAACAGAAGCCAACATTATTTACGTTCATAGGAAAGAGTTTTTTATCGTTCAGTCTGAAGATTGGTTTTAATATACAGAGTTCTTTTAAGAAGTCTTTCTTCTGTTCTAAAAATTCTACCTTTATTTTCTATAATTATATATTTTTCTTGCGATTGCGTTAAGCTACTATTTTGGCATGATGGGCCTGTAAAATACTTTACATATTCTCTTTTCTTTTTGGTTAATTAGATACCACAGACTCTAGGTCCGTGCCTTTAATGGTTACAGATTATATAGATAGATAGATAGATATACTTTATTGTACAAAACACGAATTAAAAAAAACTAGGCGTTACAGAAACTTAACTGTACAATTTCGGCAGTCTTATCGCTGGAAGCGATATCTACCAGACAACCATCAGTTAAAGGACATTTGATAGTAGAGAAGGGGTAGGTGGTGCAATATTGAATAGGGAATTAAAAGTGAAGTGTATATATATTAAAATATTTTGTTTGATTTCTTATACTATACTCGAAACTGGAATTCAAGACCAAAAAATCTATGACAGATACGTCACTGTCAAATCTATCAATGTCACGTATGTCATTGTCAAATCAAGTTTTCAGGTTTTGCCAACCTTTTTGTTATATGCTTCTTTTCTTAGTAGACGACGGTGGCCCAATTCATGATAAATTTTCTCAAAAAAAAAAACTTAATTACAACTTTATTTTCAACTCAACTAACATCGACAAAATTTTATTGTAAAGAACTAAAACAAATTGAATTACCCATGAACACCCACGAAAGTTAGGCATATTATTAAGACAGTATGGAAAAGTTAAATATAACAATTTTTTTATTAATTGTTCTGTATAATCTTCATCTTCACCATCACTCATGTCAGAATCTCTGACTACAAAATCTGAGTCGGTCAGTTGTATAAAAATCTCCACCACTCCAGTAATTAAGTCGTTTTTGCACATGTTTTAAATTTTAGGCGTTATAAAGCTAAATAACTCGTAAGGAAAATTGTCAAGTAATATTTTGACAAAGTGGGTAGTCCACAGTCGAAGCCAGTCAAAGTCTCAGTCAAAGTCTTAGTCACTCAATAAAACGGGGACGTTTAGCGTTATATCGGCCTACGGATTCTGCCGAGACTACTTTTAACGAAATCGCAGGTTTTAAGACTCTCATAGGTCCTAGCAAGTTATTCACGGGACAAGTCATTCAACAACGCATAATAGCAGTGTTAAAAACGATGTAATTCAAAGATTCTTATATTAATATCACTTTGCTGCACTCACTGCACGAAACAACAACATGTAAGTTCAAATGTTGTACCAAATGTTATTAGCACCTGAAGTGACACAAGCTCAATACCAGCGTTACTACCAAACATTTCGGATGATTAAGTTTTTACTAAAGCGCCTTGTATTAATGGGGAAATAAGACAATAAAATTACTTCTTCAAATTATAGAATTGAAATTACCAATAAATAAATTATGTCAGCGTAAGTTTCTAGAAAATAGGTAGTACTATTGTCCGATCATTTTATTGCAGTGGCAACATTGTAGTAGCCTTTTTGGTCTTGAATTCCAGTTTCGGGTATAGTTATGTTTCTCCGCGGACAAAAAATAATTTTCTTACATTAATACATTTACTTATCTGTTTTCTTGCTAACTTAACAATACCGCCACTTGTCTAAGCCACTAACAGATTCCAGATCCGAAGAAAACAGGTTTTTAATGACCGCTGCTACATATAATTCTGCTGCGCTGCTTAAGTGATTTTCATGTTTTTTTAATGTGATAGGTGGCAGACGAGCCGACTGATTACAAAAATAATATTATAAAACAATTTTAATATCAATTCGCATGGTCACCTACTTACTTTGACACTCTGGAAGTGCACATTTTTGTACTAAGTCCATGAAAAATCCTAAAAATACGCTGGAGTCTCATAACCTCTGACAATGCTCGCAGAGTGGCGTAACGGACAATGTACCTACTATTGATGGTTCGCGACCAAGAAACTGATATTGTTGTGTTGTGTCCGTGGGTGTCGAATGTTTATTTGCGCTATCTAAGACGTGTAAGCAAGTCGCCCACACATTTATATTATCACAGTGTAAAGAGTACTAGTCGTTCCATGGACCTTGAATTGATCTTCATAGGTACTTGAATGATCAGCGCTGAGGTAGAGATCGGGGCGAAAGAAGATAAGCCAATCGGCGCTTTCGGCCTACTGTGCTTTTTTACACTTCCACAATAGACTATAGATATGAGAGGGTGTGGGATGAGTTTTTTAAACATAGCTCAGTGCAACTATGACAGAAATAGCTTGGCAGGACGAGCTTTTGTACTTAAAAAGCGAAGGGTGGGTGTCAGGGATGTGTGCCAGGCCAGAGGTGTATCCGTCCGAGAGAAGTGTACTAGGAACCTCACTCTACTAGTTCGCATTCGAATAAGCTACATATCCTAGCGTCGTCGAACCGCTCATTTTCCTAGCACGCCTGGTAGAAACGCCGTCAAATCGAGAGAGCTGCCAAGTTGTCATAGCGGCCATTGAGTTAGATCACACCCATACAAAATCACAGGACCAATTCAGACGAACCTCGAGTTACAGTTTACTAGGACACTAAAACGTAGAACTCCAACTTTGTTTGCTTTTTAAAATGTTCTTGCCTTCAGAGCGGCCCCTCGTAGAAACATTCTGTCCTTCTACTGAAAATGTTTATACTATGCCACTTGTGTCAGGTTGAATAAATGACGTGGGTTGCTGTTCCTCCCTACCGCTGTCTGCGTTTATTAAAACTTGCCGTTGCAAACGAATCTATTAGTTTTAAACAAGGTATTTTGTAGCACCTCCTGATGCTAATGAAGACGCATGGTCATGAGCTGAGATCACTGCGGAACGTAGAAGACAGGTGGCGATGCTTCCTTGTTTTTTGCCGGGTTCATAGCATCGTTAAACTTTATGAAAACGAATGTTTAATGGAAGGGTATGGCTCCACATTTAGATTTTCTTTAGGATGCCAGTTAACTTCTTTTTGCGATACAACGCTATGCAACGCAAATATACGTAATGCCATATTAAAAATATTCAGCACAAAAACCAAATGGTTTCGTTCTCTGTAAATTACGAGTAGATGATACATTTACCTATTTAACAACAATATTTTATATAAAACGCAATAAAAATGTAACGTTAAAAATAAAGCCTTCGAAAAGCCTTCGGCCTTAGCCTTAATTCAAACTCGTGGAATACCACGCAAACTAGAAATTATTAAATGTTTTTCTTTTCTATAGTCACAACACGTCTGTTAAAACATCTAAAGTGTTTATATTGTTATTAGTCGTCTATTATTTTAGTCTAAACAAACTTACACTATTATGAAAGGATGGTCAGTAAACTCGAGATGGGGCAAAACTAGAGTTCGTGCCATTGGTTGGCGTTTATTGAACGTTTACCCTTGTATAACTAAAGAGCTTGTACAAACATATGTAACTGGTCTCGAAATAGCATCATTACGGCGAGGGCTTTCGGCCAATCACACGTAAATACATTTGTGGATTTCTGATCAGGTGCGCGCGCGATCCGTGACTGCCATAATCGGAACACTCGGAACACTCATTCAAGGAGCAATATTAGGTATCTTTAGCACTAATGACTTCCTGTGCAAAATGGGACTGGCCAGCAGCACTACCTGTAGAGCCTGTGGCGAACAGGACGAGTCCATATCACACCTGCTGTGTGAATGCGACGCGTTGGCAGGCATGAGAATGAGGCTGATGGGCTTAGCTTATCCTAGCCCAGAAGATTACAGGCTACTCCCCTTGAAGTGTATAGTGCATCTAATGCATTATATTCACAGGGAGATAGTAGGAATATAGGGAAATGGGGATGACACAAAAGATCCCATTGGGTCGAAGTGTCGCTGGCTATTCCTAGTCAGCCCCCAATAGCAAGATAAGATAAGATAAGGTATCTTTATCTTCAAAAAACCTTTTTTATCAGAATCAGTGTACATTAAACACTCGTCGTCGATCTAATTTTCATATTCTCTTCAATCAAACAAGAATACCTACAAAAAGTCTTAATATTTACGTTACACAAATTTGTTGATTGAATTAGCATTTCCGTTTCAGCGGTTACCATTTCACAGATCATAAGACTTATCATTATATTATATCTCTAACGTGTCAATAAGTAATGATATGACATGCGTGCTATTTTATCAGTATAGCTATCTTGTAGTTATTTCAAAGAATTAACACATTTAAAAAAAACATGTTTTAATTACGTCACGGAAAAGTGACTCTTTGTTTCGTATTTCCTTTTCTGGTATTATGTTATGTTATGTTATGTTTGTGATGTATTAACCGAATAAAATTCTATTCTATTTTAATTACATTAAAATCAAGCAGTTTGAGTTGAGAAGGTAAAGTGGATTTGAAACTTTTAGACATCTTGGTAAATCGTAGAAGAAAAATTATATTTCCGTATTGGTATTATGATAAATACCTCTAAATCGGCGTTCTTGTGTGGGGTACACACAAGAAATATGAATTCAAATTCATTCATATTTTTATGCGTTTTTCTTTCCTATAGATATATTTATATATTTTGGTAAAATCTTCACCTATTCAGAATAAATAAATAATCTTCACAGAATATTAAATTTCAGAGCTTTAAAAACCTCATATTTCTGAGACCGCTTATAAAGTTATGAGAAATACATTATTATGTTAATTTGTTTAAGTACCATCTGAATGTTACAGATCTAGATGCTAACACGGAAAATAAATCTAAAAGAATTAGGTTACTTACATAATCTACCGAAGCTAAGGGACAGGCGCTTTCTAAGCTTTTGCATTTTGCTCATAGCGCCGCCCCTTTTTTCTCTCATTGTCACGCCTGCGAACAATTAAAAAAAACATGTAAAAAAATACGTAAAATTATCTCACTCCAATTATGTAATTAGAGTATACATCGCATGATTTGGCATTGAAATAATCATCAGCTTAAAACATCTTAACAGAGTATATTATGATAACGTATCTGATAAATGCTTAGTACAATATACATACATAACAATATAGTATTCGTTTGCATTTTGAAATTGGTTTTGTTTTTATTTTACTATGCATGATGTGGTTACCTGTAATTGTAGAGACAGTTAACACTGTTTACTAATAATGCTTTGTTTTTGTGTTTTATAGCTATATCCTATGTTGGTAATTCTATAAATAAATAAACTTGTATTTTTGATCTAATAAACATATAAGTAATGAAGGTGTTCTAGAATCAAAAAGACGATTTTTAAAGAATCAAAGAGAAATAAGTCGATTTTCTGTAATTAAAAGCCTCTAAACTATATCCATATAAAAAGTAATTCCAACCTAAGGAACCGCGAATAGAGATGAGCTAGAAACATGACCGGTCAAATAGAGAGATTCACATACAGATTTACTGAATGAATAATGATGTTTATTAAATTGAATATTTTAAACACCACTGGCTTTTCGGTAATGATAGACATCTAGAGCAAATGTACATGTAAGGAAAAATAAATCCTGAAGCGTGTTTTTTTATGTGATAGATGGCAGACGAGCAGACGGATCGCCTGATGGTAAGTGATTTCCGCCGCCCATAGACACCCGCGACACCAGCAGTGGAGAAATAAATAAGCAAAGGCTGGTGTGGAACTCTTTTTAAGTGCATGTAAGTTTCTAGGAAAACTTGTTCACCTTATTCATAAGTAATTTCTATTGTATACATATAAGTAAAGCATATTCCTCCAATCGTTTACGTCATCGAGTAACCTCGTTGTCCTTAATGATCTCATTACAGAAAGTCAAAGAGTACTCACGGATATAGCCGTGGTCAGCCGTGGTCAAACGCCATCACCACAGCCACAAAAGTGGTTTTACTCTCAATATGAAATGTAGTATGATTTATTCTTTACCTATAGACACTATTGCGACGTGTAGAAGAATAAACCGACTTTCCTTATTTACATTCGTTATTCAAAATATTCGAAATAATATCAGCAACGTTCAATGTTTGGCACGAATTTGTAAACACATTCTATTGTCTGTTCTGCTGCAATTACCTATTAGGCCTAATTAAGTATACCAAAAATAAGTGTATAATCAAGAAGCATATGCTTAAATAGTTTTTTTTTTATTTTCGCGTTGCATTATAACTATAATTAATCAAGACGGGAACTAACACGATATGTATTATGTGATACAACTGACCACGGCTGCTCTAACGTAGCCGAAACGTCGAGCAAAATATGTGAGTACACAATGTTGTATCACATAATAAATATCGTGTTTGCTTATAAGCATATGTTTACCATACTGATGACTGTGCAATCCACCACTGACTTACTTCCCAATCACTTATGAATAAAATCGCACACTCAATTACTACTTATTGAACACGCACTAACCGTTCAGCTATCGATAAAAACCGCTAACCAATACTTAGCCAAACATGTATAATTCCATTATCATACGAAATAACAATTGGAAGACGCACCACGTAACGGAGTTGGAAGAAATAATAAGTGTTACGATGTGCTTAATTAATTGCGACGAGTTATATCGTTCAGTCACGCTATAGCCCCCTTGGTATTGCGCGTGCGCCATAGAGAGTAACAGAATGTTGCCTGCCCCCCTACTAAATCCCTCAAGAGGCTCATTGGCTTCACCTCGCCCTAGCGTGTAGTTCCCAGTTGCAACCAAAGCTGTCGCGTTGGATCCCACGGTAAGTACGCTTACTGCCACACTCAGAGTCGTTGTTTAACTTAGTTGGCTACTCAAGAAAAAATATTGACCCTTATTTTGATATGCATAAACACTACCGACACTAAAGTTAATGAACATTAGCTTAAATGACGTCTCTGAGTGCGGCCGTTAGACGATTACATGATTAAGGATTTGGGGAGTCTAGTAATTACAATGAGGCGACTGCCGTCCGAGCTTCGCAACCCTTTATCAGACAAACTGAGTCATGGTTACATGTTTCAGAAACAAGGGAAAAAGTGCAGGTTTCCTCACGATGTTTTCCCTCACCACCGAGCTAATGGTGGAAAGAAAGACGTGGGGCTGTCAGACAGTGAAAAAAGAAATGAACATAAGGTTCATTAAATGTTAGAATTAATTTAGATGTCCTACGATTTCCTACTAGTTTTTTATACTGTGCGTGCTTCCGGTCGGGTGGAAACAATTTGCTTTTCTAGGACCCGAATAACACCTCTTCTTATAACTTAGTAGGTAAGTATGTATCTCGTATGAACAAAAAAATATCTATACGAAGATAAACTGTATATTTAACCTACTTAACGGCTAGATATGACCTCAAACTAAAGTAAACGCTCGCATCCATCAAAACATAACCGAAAGATGTCAAAATGTGAAATTATAGTGGCGAACTTGTGGCATGTCATTTCCTGCTCACAATAAGACGTTCATATTCGATCATGACATTCACAGTATAAGAATAAGATGTTGGATTTTACATTATCTTGCTTTAAAGCGTCCCTTCGGCATATGCTGAGTGCAAACCTTTTTGGTGACACATTTTTTTTTTTTTTATTATTGCCTTTATCTCTTTTACTGTACATAATTTTATAGATGTAATAATATTTTGTAATTTTGTTACTTTATTTGTGTCACTAAATAAATATTATTTCTTTCTTTCTTTCTTTCTTTAATATAACAATAGTGGAAAACACTTGCGAACATTACTTTCAGTTTCGTAGTTTATTTAACTTGACATTAACGTGACTAGCGAAATGTTTGTAATAATAAACACATCGTAGGTACGGTTTGCAGTTTCATGGGAAACTCCCGGGAATCCACGGTTTTTTCAGTACTGGAAATTCCCGATTGCAAACATTAATCGTAGATAAATTATCTGACAATAAATGTATAAATAAAGGTGCGAAGGAAAGGTTTTTATGTTCAGTCAGGCCTCTAAAGCAAAATTTTATTGGATCGGATTGAGTAAACGGACACTGCCACAGTAGTGCATTAGAAATGGTAAGTAGGTCATTCTATTGAATTTGCTACTCTTTAATACTTTCAGCGTACCTACGTTCGACGTTCGATTTAGAGGATCAAGAGAATTCTTCAAGAGGCTTACAACGGGGAATACCTACCTAGTATCACAAGCTAAATTCAACCAACATGATCAGTTAGAGTTACTCCCATGTTGCTAATAATGTCAGTAATATAACAAACGCTAGTGATATTTCAAATGATAAACCTCTCTATTTTCTCAAGCTGTGCCTTCACCTACAATTCCGATGAACCAACTAATATTGCTGTCCGTTTAACAGGTGATCGCGTGCCAGCTAACTGCTCTTTTAATTAACTCCGGCAACGAATGAGTTCTCCGGGCAAGTCGGAATTACGCTTCAACAACCGCAGTAATCACTAGGAACTTTAATCATTTCAAAAGTCAACGAATACCTCGACATAATGTGATTTTCAAATGTAGCGTGAAGAGGGTCGTAGGCCGACGACCAGTTGTGCGACTTAGGTATCGCTGAACTGGAAGGACGTCGTCGAGACTGATCTGCGCGAGCTCCAGTTCAATAACTTTCAAGAACTAGTGCAGGATCAACCGAAGTGGCCATCTTTTGTTCGGAGTCCAAGACTGTTTAGATCGCTGAGCCAGCGGAGTAAGTATGTGTGAAGAGGTACCTCGCGGTCAGGTATGATGATTCCTGTCAGTTGAACCCGAACTCGTCTAACACTTTCTATTAGGTGAAGAAGCAAAGATAATTTTAATGTGCCTAAAATTATAAAAAGGAATCGAATATTATTATTTTACTAATTACTTAGGTATGTACTACTTTTCTAGCAATACTAAAAGTACCTGATTGTAAGCAGTTAAAGATCACAATCATCCTTGCAATTGGGATTAATTAATTAAACGAATATTTCAAAAAAAAACAGCCACCAGAGACATATTCAGAAATTTATGAAACAGTTATTTATTTCCAGATTCTCTACAACTAAACGTAGAAATTCACAAAAATAAAGCAAAACCTTGAAGTTTTGTACCAGTGCCAGATTTTTCAAGGGTTACGATCACGAAACTCAATATGTAGTCATTAAAAGGCCAAACACTTCTGTTTGTTTAGTTTCGAGTTGATGTACCAACACAAGCTACAATGTTACATCGAATTGCATTAATATTACTATTACAAGAAGAGATTCAAGTAAAGAAATTAGAAACAAAGTTAATATCATGTTTTTTTTTCTTGTGTAAACCTTAAGTGGTCCAATGAATATTAAATTGTATTGTAGCTAGAGATAGCCTAGGAATGCCATACTATAGACTTAAACATAGATAGGAGCAAACATTCAAGGAATTTATCGAATGTTCACTATCAACTATACCATCACCCGTACCATAGTGTACGTATAAACTTAACATGTACTTATCTATCCTTACATGATTCAATATTCAGGTGAACAATACAATAATGATAAAGTGAGGTACAGTCGGCTGCAATATGATGTATAACACTGTTGTACCTTGTTACAATACTACCTACCGTGTAGGAAAGTATAAGTCAGATAGCTACGAGTATATATTATGACAAGGACTATTTTGCAGACTACACTCGTATACGAGTAGGCAAAAAGTAAAATACATAACTTTATCGTTGTTGTGCAATTAAAAAGTGTGTTATCTATCAGCCACTTGTACTGATTTCATAATGCAAAAACATGTTTGTTTGAAAGTTGTGTTTACAATAATTTTATTTATTTAGAGTCCATTTCGCCCTAATTAATGATACCCTCTTAAGATAACTTAATTTTAATGTACACTATTCGTTATACTTTGTGAATGGCACATAAAAATAAACAGTTTTTATTAAAATATACTATGGTCTTAATAATCTTGTTTAATATTTCAGATTATTTACACGTTCTATAAAAAATGTCTAAACTTGCCGTGTGGTCCCCGGCAGAGTAGAATACGCCACCCTCACTCTTACCGAGGTGTCGTAAAAGGCGACTAAGGTAAAGCTGCTGGCATGATCATCAGCACCCAGAGAAGGAAAACTCTGCTGTTTTGATATAAATCAAAACCCTCGCCAACCCGTCTGCCAAGCGTGGTGAGTATGGCAATTACCCTTCATGTGATTGAGGGAGGCCCGTGCCCCAGCAGTGGGGACTTAAATGGGCTGATGATGATGATAAAAAATGTATAAGAATATAATATAACTAAGTGGTTAACTCAGCTTTGAATATATTTTTCATAATTGATTCAGACCGATTCGACCAATCTTTATCCTAAAATAATCTATGATACCTATATCACTACATTAAGTATGCTATGACAGCATTGTACCCTTTTTTTTGACGCTGGGGAATGCCTCCTTATCGGGTTAAGTCGGGTTCTCCTCTGGCGGGGGCTTCTCCTAGCGAGAAGCCGGCCAGAGGCATACCGACTAAACCCAAGCGACGCTCCCTCATCGCCAGAGTGGGAAGGGGATATGAGTACGGGTTAAAGAACCTTACTTCACGTAGACTTATTCTCGGATAAATATTGGTCTAATCGGGTCTAAGAAGGTTACAACATAACACTTACGTTATCTATTTCTAATATGTACTGCATACTGTATGCAACTGTATACAAAGACAAAAAATTCAGTAGTTTTATTCCTTTAATGCACTAAGTTTTAACGATACCGGTCGTTTCAAAACGGATTCGAACCTAGTAAATGACACGAATGGCCCGTAAGCCGCAGTCAGCCATGTTTATTAGTCTAGGTCTTAGCGGGGATATTTCGTTATTAGATTATCTACACTTTTATTTATTTTAGTCCGCCTTCATTTTGTTTCAGGACATTAGTTCCAACCTGTATCCATTGATGGCGCTGAGCGTCGATTACATCACGCAAGTGTTTGCCTTTGCAGTTTAACCTTTTAAGCATTGTCTGAAGATTCGACCTCTTTATAAATAGCATAAATAAATGTAAATTATATTCTATACTCCTCCTCACCATAGGGTGTAATTCCTGGTCGCGTCAACAGCTATTGAGCTTGGTGTACGCTTGGACCATGATTTAGGATTTACGATCTGACCTGACCTTCGTAACCCTTTAACAGGGGAACCGGACCTACTGATTCTATTCTATAGAAGATACATTTGCCAAATGCACGAGGCGCCAGACTTTGTGACTTTAATAAAATTCAAATCACACTCTGGCGTGTAAGATCCATCGAGAATTTTTACACGTTGAGCATTAATGCAGAGGGCGTCACATCAAGAACAACCTAGACAAAACACTGTGAATTAATGAACACGACATGATAGACACTCCTCGACTTAGGGACTTTTTGCAGGGATTTGTTTCCCTGCAAAAACGACTGTATCGCGCGATTGTATCGTGATAATATTTTAGTAACGAGCAGTTGTCAGTTGCGTGTGTCGTGAATCGCATTTGCACCTTTAAAACATCGTAAAATGTCCATTAATCATCCGACGGCTACGACTTAGGGACCTTCAAGAAAAGAGCGTAGGTACTCCCTTTTTAAAAGGCCGGCAACACTTTATCTCGATCTCTCTGATTTCGTGGATGTTCATGGGCGGCGAAGATTACATTCCATCAGGTGACACGCTTGCTCGTTTGTCGCCTCTAGCATAAAAAAAACATGTCAAAACAAGTAGGCGTGCAAAAATTTACAGTTAGTACAGTCAGACAGTCTAAAGCACAATACGGTTTCTACTAATAAGGCATTTTTTCAAGACAGCTACCAACAAACAAAATAAGTATATGCTAAAGAATCTAATTCTATATGAGATACAGACCTGCAATGTCATCTTATTTTAGATTTATTATTTTCACCGAAATGCAAGAGTCAGGTAAGGAAATAAACGACCAGATTTTATTAGATAACTTTGATATTGGCATTTTGCCGAAAGATCGCAATCGTTGATATATGAACTCCTGCACAGAAAGACAGTCTGCATTGAATCGCACTGCTTTGTCCTAGAAATCGAATTACCACTTTATGAGTTCTAGCACATCGCACTTAAATGAAAACGATTTATTTTATCGACTTGGTAAATGGAAATTTTATCACTCACATCAAGATTCTACCAGAGATGTCACTGAACATATGCCAATGGAAAGAAGATATACCAAAAGAAAAGCTATTCAAAAAATATTTCCAAACAAAGCCGTTCTCCTACTACAGACGGCGGCAACGCTTATAGGTAATCCAAAAGCGCGAAACGCTTGCGCGATGTAATCGATACCTAGCGTCATCTATTGGTATAAAGTGTAAAAAATTACCCAAAAAAATTGAGGGCGGGCCACTAGTGAAGTAATAAAACAACACTGCACACACATGAATGTACTCCCATCGTGATCAGACACTCTTATATCATGTTTTCACATGGAGACCAAAAACATCACTTCACCCGAAAATTTGATAAAGGTGCAATAAATCGAAGCAACCACAACCTAACGATGCCCCTAATGAAACCGGAGTTAAAGTTCAAAATCCCATGACAGCCATTGTAGATACCCGTGGAGCTTCAATCAACAACCCTAGACTATTCAAACATGACCACCATGGACAAACATTGGCACTGACGCTATCTAATCTGGCGAGCGACAGGGACAATATGCTAGGTCTAACGTAATATTCAGATTGATGACAAGCGCTCTGTCGCCATAGCTTGTGCACACAAAACCGTAGTAATAGAAATAAACTGATAAACCGTTATCAGAGGTTTTCTTTTAACTCGTAATGAATTACTTCATAATATTGTAACGATAGCATGACACATTTCTAAACACTTACTTACTCTTGATAAGATAATAACAGTTGGCGTCTCTTCTTCATCGTTTTCTTCATTGCTGAAGGTCGTGTCTTTCTTGAAATGCCTTTACCGAGGTGGTGACTGTCTACGGGCGATATGGCCAAAGTGACCTAGTACTTTTTGGTAACAGATAGGCGACGGACGGTTGAGAATTGATCTACTGGTTCTGTTTGCGGTCCAAGGTATGAGTACAACACCACATCTCAACGGCCTCTATCTTCTTTCGATCAGCTGCGCGGTTGGAGCATGATTCGGAGCCGTACACAAACATCGAGAAGACCACAGTTAACATACTACTTTCATAATCGTTACATGAAAGTATATGATGGCCCTTGTTTCAAAGTCATAACCCATTATTAACGATGTACGTAAAGCTAATAATATAACGAGCACGGCACATTCATGAATGAATTTATGATTCATTAATTTACCGCAGTAAAGTATGTATATGCTTAAGCAGTGTAGCCAACCCTACAGTTTTAACTGTAGATGTACATGTTTTTGGTTTTTTTTTTTTCATTTTTCAATTTATGCCTCGGAATCTAGTTTTTTATTTAAGATGTTAGAGCGTACATAAATACCAAAATATAACAATCGTCTGATATCTGTAACACAAGTGCTTAAGCTACTTAGTACGGAATCAGGTCAATGTATGAGATGTTGTGAGGATTATAGATACAATCAAGGGTGGATCAGACAGTGGCGGGGGATGTCATCTACCACTCGCCTGGAAATACCCTCAACCAGAATAAAAGTAGTGAGACAAGAGCAACATTTGATGATTTATCTTATTTTACATCCACTCACTATAATGTAACTTCTACATATTCTATTTATTAGTACCATCATGCCATTACATTTCAGAATGATAAAAACAGAATTAACATACACTGAAAGTTTTCTATCTACACTTTTGCTCTATTTTGGGATAGGCAAAACTGTGCTTAAGTGAAAGCATAATATACGTTATATATGTGTACCTACATTACCCTTCTATTTTCCAAACTTCCTAAAATTTTATACATTGTAGGTAATTTCCGTAGAAACGTACCGTGTTCATTGAGATTGTTCGTATACCTCAGTATTACATAGCAGGGTCTGATAGAATATGACGTAAGCTCTCACATCGGAGACGTCGATGTACAAAAAATATTGACAAACTTTACGTAGAAGTATCAGCATTGATGGTCGAAGTATTTACATAGGACGCTCATAAAGTCCCTGTTAGGGTCGTAAATAGGATTTATACTTTCTCCAAAGAAATCGAACATGTCACGGAATTTCAAGATATAGTTTATATTTTGGAGAGTGCGGAGCGGACAAACAACCAACAGTTATTTCCAGATATTGTTGTGAAAAAATTTGAAGTGTTTCTAGATTATCATAAGTTACTGAAGGGTCAGAAGCGAGGGTCACATCAACGTATTATGTATCTGCACTATAGTTTAAATTGAAAATTATTACCATTAATTGAATTTTTATTTTGTTTTTTTTTGCCCCATAAGACTATGGTTACTTTTCATTGCCGTGTGGTCCCCGGCAGAGTAGAATAGGCCACCCTCACTCTTACCGAGGTGTCGTAAAAGGCGACTAAGGTAAAGCTGCTGGCATGATCATCAGCAACCAGAGAAGGAAAACTCTGCATTTATATCAAAACCCTCGCCAACCCGTCTGCCAAGCGTGGTGAGTATGGCAATTACCCCTCATGTGATTGAGGGAGGCCCGTGCCCCAGCAGTGGGGACTTAAATGGGCTGATGATGATGATGATGACCTTTCATCTTTTAAAAAAAAAAACAAGTCAGTACTCGAGTTTACAGTAAACTATCGATTTAAACTGACACTCTTACATTGATAACAAATGTAATTTTTATACTCAAATTACGAAACCATAGTGTCATATGCCAACGCCTCGCCTTTAATTAGCTGACCTATTTGCATTAGCCGATAGCTAACGAAACTCAACCCTCTCATTAGCTGAAAAGGGAATATTCCATTACCACAGTCACTACCGTTCTAAATAACTATTAATCACATTAGTTACGTCACTAGACTTAATGCTATTGTTACGATTTGAGTAGAATTGTATTGGAATGATATCGATTTTTTGGTGAAATGAATTAAATGTCTACTCAAATTTTGCAATGCTTGGGTTTCAACTTGCTTGGACGCTCAAACATCAGATTTAGTTCTCCCCCAATTGAGTAAGAAAATTCTAATTAACCCCTTGGGCAAAAATGGGTGACGCGAATAAGAACGCTGATAAAACAATCAAATGAGCAGAGTATACGATTAGGAAAGACTCCAAGATTTATTCGATAGCTCGAAGGACTTTAGTAAACTTGTAAAACGAATCAATTCGTATAATCCAATTTTACTCGCCTAGCTCCGCTTTTACCCACCAAGCACCTTCGCATAAGCGAAAGGTTCACTTAATAGGGTAAGGTTCGACGATTAGCGCAATAATAGCAAAAATACCGATGGTAATCGATATTCAGTAGGGTTGAAACCGAAATCAAGTTTCTTAATGAAGTCATCGTTAATCCTTGCCAAGTTTCTAACTCAACGATTACTATGGTGTATTTTAGTATGGATACCCCTATCAATATCGAATTTAAACATTAAGGATTCATGACACAATAAGACCAATTTGCATTACTTAATCCAAAATAACCTCACTCATCACTGCGTGTCGTTTTCGATTGCGTTCAAATTCACCGGCGAAATTTTGGAATTCATCATGCATTTTTATGTGTGATTGTCTGAACATCACAACAATATATCAACTGTACAAACATAAGGTTCTAACCATGTGGCGATGCCGTCCCGTAACGAACGAGAATATACCTGTCGCATCCAAACAGGAGACACACTGCGCGTATGAAAGAGAGGGAAACTCCGATTTGGTCCTAACGTCTGCTTTAAATAAGGCCCTCTGTCCTTTAGTAGCGTACTTTAATTTAAGTCCTGCTGAATAAACACTAACTGGTTAAGACAAACTACAACATCGTCTAAACGCATAATTTCTCGCGTGACCCATGGCATTTATCCTCCTTTGATAATCCGTCAGAACGATAGCAGACCGTAAATTAAATGTTAAGTACTAAAATACCAGCTATAATTACAAGTGGCTATTAAAAGATGTGTCGTTTCTAATAAACCTCCCAGTGGCACTGTTAGTAAACAGATGAGCGCACTGCGCGTGAGGCGTGCAGATTCTGAGTCGGCAATTCTTATCTCGCATTCAAATCTTTCTATTTAGTTCACTGCGAATAATCGGCTTCTGAAGCTTGTTATGATGACTATAGTTCATTCATTAGGTAATAATACCTTTGAGTAAGTTAAACTGTTCAAATAACAGAACAAATCGTGTCTAGACACAATTTTCAAATAGGTAGGTGTTATATTTCAGAAATCAAGTTTAATGACGTGTTGTTGAGTAAAATATGATTTGAGGTCTTCAGAGTTTATTGTATAGTTAACATTTACAATTGGACAGAGAGACGTGTTGCCTAACCGAGATCAGAGGGAAGAGAGGGGAGGGGGTCGCCCTCTTGACAAAAGACACTTATCTGACATTAGTTTAACATTTTACTTTTTAATCAAAATACGCTCCAATACATCAAGTAGGTACAAGATTGTTCCTAGAGATTTTGGAATCCTATATATTTTTTAATAACGAATCTTCAACAATATCCAAAATTCCTTTGGGCTGGACATTTTGGTGGGCAAGTAAATCATGTACAGGAATTATGCCAAAGGTTAGGATGCCATGTCATCGCATTAGTTGTAATTGCAACGTGGGCTCTCCTATTACTTACCACCATGTAAAGGTGAGTCACTTTACTGGGCCAATGTAAAAAAGTCATCAGAATCAACCTCTTCAGTTCTGGATGCAGACGCTTCCGCATACCACGTTTGTGCGATGAACTCGTTACCGACGCCCACGCTTAGCGTCTCCGCGGTTATTTTATTTCACGGGACATTCTCTTATTTTTATAACAATCAAGTTTATTTCAATTTGGCATCCAAACAAGAATTTCCGCGAAGAAGAATTTTTCGAGGAACAGCGGCATTCGGAATATTATTTTTTTAAATTTCCAAAGAATTTTTGCTGTAAATAATGAATTCACTTTTAGCGCTGACCCTTCATAGAAATCAGTGTACGAGGAAATATTTTTATGCGTCAAAGTAAATCAATAGACCACGAAGTTTTCTCAATATGAGTACGTAAAGTAAGTCCATAAGTTAATATTGGAACTGTTCGCAGTTTTGTTTTTTTTAATGCTAGAGGTGAACAAACGAGCAAGCGAGTCACCTGATGGAAATTAATCAACGCCGCCTATGAACATCCGCGAAATCAGAGAGATCGCTAATGTGTTGTCGGCCTTTTTAAAAAAAGAGTACGCTCTTCTCTTGAAGGTCCCTAAATCGTAGCCGTCGGGAAATACTCCTGCAGCCAGACCGTTTTGTTTTGCACTAACATAGTCAGGTTTTCGTGGCTCAGCTTACGCTAAAATAAAAAAATCCCAAATTCAATCAAATCGAAAAAGACAAACTTTTTCGTGAAGAGCGTAGGTACTCCTTTTTAATAAGGCCGGCATGACATTAGCGATCTCTCTGATTTCGTGGATGTTTATGGGCGGCAAAGATTACTTTCCAGGTGACTCGCTTGCTCGTCTGTCACCTCTAGCATAAAAAAAAACTTATTTTAGCATACTGTTGAGTGTTGTTAGTCACGATTCTATTGGAACCGTAATTCTCCAACACAACGCTTAGACAACGCCTGGTCAACCTATAATGCCGCAACTTTACTCGTGTTGAGACAAATAATATGAGAATAGCGCAGAGATAATAAATTATATTTCCGAGAGGTTGATGCGCGTGAGCATAGTGATGCGGAAAAACTATTTTTGTCATAATAATGTGATATTTTGATGCACGAGTCACCAGAAAATCATAAGGAAGTAATAAGAGTGTGCAAGTATTACCGTGTTTTTGGTCATGATGATATAAAAGCCTTTATAATAACTGTGTTGAAAATCCAATGATTTTGAAGGCAAATTTATAATGATACAATATTATTGATCATCATCATCAGCCCATTTAAGTCCTCACTGCTGGGGCACGGGCCTCCCTCAATCACATGAGGGGTAATTGCCATACTCACCACGCTTGGCAGACGGGTTGGCGAGGGTTTTGATATAAATGCAGAGTTTTCCTTCTCTGAGTGCTGATGATCATGCCAGCAGCTTTACCTTAGTCGCCTTTTACGACACCTCGGTAAGAGTGAGGGTGGCCTATTCTACTCTGCCGGGGACCACACAGGCTATGATACATTCTCAATAATAATAATAATATCCTGCAAACGATTAGTAACATTGAATACTAATGGAAATAACACGTTAGCCTCGGATCAGTTATTTGCCTTTCCTGAAAAGTTGCTTAAAATGAGTTACGTGGTATTAGAACTTCACCGACGATATTGGGTTGAGTGATTTATGGCAAATGTGGTTATCTAATAAATTACTTTGCATATTGTAAAAAAAGGTTTGTCTTGTAAATTGGAATGCCTATTGGGATCGTAAATAAAAAATCATGACCACAAAGCGTTCGCTTTATGATTAGACATCTACTTTTACAGCATATACAATTAAAAGTAACACATGTTAGCAACATCCGTTATCATTTCGACATACAACCATGGGCATGACCAAAAAGGCATATACCACATCTTAACACGTTAATTCACGTGGGCGCTTATGAGATAAAACGCCTACGGCTACGAATGGGCTCACCGATTTGTGGCATATATAAATATATGTATTAAAATAATATTTACTTGTAAGAAACTTCAACGTCTATAAATATGAAATACCTACCTGTGTCCAATTTTATGAATAAATTAAGGATCATAGACAAGAAAACCACTACAGCTCTAAATTATCATAACGTGTACGTACAGCCACACCCTAACTGTAAAATTTCTTCATTAGATTATAACCTTTATGTCAAAACACTTTTGTTTCAATACCGATTGAGGAATTTTGACAGATTGTAGTAACCTGATGTGTACCGTCTGTACATACGACTCCTCAAAAAAGAGTATTTTCAGAAATACCCATAGAAAAACCGACAAAAAGACTAGCTAATCTCAGTAGTGTAATTTACGATTTTCGTCTAAAGCTGTCGCTCCGACAGCCAGGGTACGCTGACAAGGAAAATAACATACATAGATATTAAATTTGACCCTGATCACCGAATTTATTGAACGGTAACAAAAATGTTGAATGTTTAATGTTATCGATAAATTACTCCACGCTCGAACCAATCCTATGAAGGTTACGTAATCGAAATAATTTAATAAAGCGACCGTGGATAGGATGATGTGTACTGTCCCGCTCTTATAACTCCTTCAACATTGTTTGAAGTAGGTCAACACGAGGTTTCAGTCGACTCAAGTCCAATACACCACCTCTGTATCTCCCGGAGCACCAAGTGACGGGACAATGGACATATCCATGTTCTGACGAACTACATTTACCATGCTTTCCTTTTATTTTAAGTATAGGCCAACGCTTGGCCACAGTCTCACCTGATGGAAAGTGACGATGAGGTCTAGGATGTAACGCGTTTGCCTAAAAGACGCCTGTCTGCCCTAAAGCTGTCCAGATAGTAGTGGTCCGGAAAAACAGACAGGCATTCAGCTAGTTGTATTTCCAAATATAATCGCAATATGTTGCCATTGAATACATTTTTACATATTATTAAGTACACAATTCAAACCATATGACTACGTCATTAAAATTCCCCACAAAAAGGATTAGTTCAAGAGTTCAACAGTCTGGCCGAACGAAAGGCAGTGATTGTGACAAAACCGGGTCCGGCCAGTGTTACCAATTAGGTACCGTTGCCACTACATCTAGTACTTACGATTCTTTGATGTTTAGTGGTTTTGTTAGAGGGTTACGTTAAGATTTGTTGGAGCAGCATTTATCAAAAAACAGAACTGTTAAAAGAGAATAATCTTATACTAATCGCAAAACTCGCGACTAACGGTTGAGTAAGTAATTAATTCATAAATTGAGAATTAAATATGACACCGTTTGCTACGAGTCCTTCACTCGAGTGTAACAGTTCCTTCCTTTAAAACCTACTAACCATTTTTACCAACGTAACTTTCATAAAGCATTAATTAATAATTGATGAAATACTCTACCATCTGCTGCGAGTCCTTGCATTTACTATATATCCGTTTATGGCGCGCAGGATCATCAGAAATATTTGGAATATGAAATCAAACACACAAGCAGTTATATATCAACTGGACCAAAAGCATTTATCAACCTCTAGAGACCCACTTATTGGTTGCCTTATTAACGCAGGAGATGAATATAATGGATGATTAGTCAATCAATTGGCAACACCGGTTCCAGGCTAAGCTATCGCGACTCGAACGTGCGAAAGTCGTTCGTCGACCTTGCCGCGAGCGTCGCAGCGCCCGCGCAGTCGGCCGCGTGCCATTCCACCCACTGCACACGATTGCACTATACTGCAGCCAAACAAATTGGTGCATTCGACTAAACCGCCACTTTGTACTTCCTTTGCGATGACGACAGGAACGAAATCCTTCGTGTACTCGTAACACGATGGCTGACGTTGCCTCAAAAACTTGGGAGATCTCGGCAAATCCTCCAATGGATATGTATAACACAATGTGTATTGAAATTTGGATGTGTGACAGTGTGCCGATTAAGGAGGCTCAAAGTCACCCAGAGAGCATTGGAGAGGGGTATGCTCGGAGTCTCTTAGCGTGATCGTATCAGAAATGATGAGATCCGCAGGAGAACTAAGGTCACAGACGTAGCCCAAAGGATTGCGTGTCTCAAGTAGCAATAGGCAGGGCCCATAGCGAGGAGAACAGACGGCCGTTGGGGCGGAAAGGTCCTCGAGTGGAGGCCGCGTACAGGAAGTCGCAGCCGTGGCAGGCCCCCCACAAAGTGGACTGACGATCTGGTGAAGGTTGCGGGAATCCATTGGATGCGGGGGGCACAGGACCGGCGATCTGTGGGGAGAACATTGGGGGAGGCTTATGTCCATCAGTAGACGTCTATTGGCTGAAATGATGATGTGAGACAGCCTTGAATGACCTGACATCTGAAAGGCAGGTGATTTCGTGCTTCCGAGGACTCGTCAAGCCGTGCACATTAAGGCCTGTGTTAAGGCCCACAGAATACTGACAGGGCAGAGAGCATATTCCGTAGAACAGCCGGTAACATGCATCCAAACATGTACGAAAATCTATGTCAAGACGTCAGAGTTTATGAGTAACTTAAAATAATGGCTGATATTCACTGATTTATCTTTAGGATTTTAACGCTTTCACTGCGTAGCATGACGTAATCTTTTTAAGCGAACTAGTTATGTTGGGTTCAATTGTTCCAAAAACCCAATAGCTCTACTGAACGCAACTGTTGTTAGTTTAAGCAGTTGTCACGTTTTCTTATTTTAAAAGTCACAGTCAGAACTCGGGTGAGAACGATTCTACTTAATCGATTAATGTTCATTACGAAATTATGATTGTTTGATTTTTCTTTCTCAAGTGGAAATCGCATTATAATCGTTTGCTCGATTTCCAAACTAATTACTGCTTCATTTATGCACGCGATTTTTTTCCTCTTATGTCATACCTAATTGCATTATTCACTTCCCGAAACGAATATAAATAAAGGCAAAGATAAGAATCTAGGAGCTTTTCCTTGTTCCTGTATCCGTTAATTACTATCATATGGGCGTAAAATATATGTATGAATGACTTTACTTGTTATAAAAATACGGGCATGACTTTAACGTTTTGCTAAATACGAAATTTAGAGGTAAAGATATAGATAGATGGTCTATGTCACATCATTTAATCATGTTTTTAAACCACCATGACAAACGAACACGCTGAGACGAAATTTCCAAAAATGATATCATTATATTTTGCTATATAATGATATCATTTTTGGAAATTTCTTTCTTTTATAGATGCAGATAATCAAAGAAAAAAATCTATAACTTGTTAAACAAATTGTGTTAAACAATGATAATTATATTTTCAGCGATTTAAAAATGTGGAGTTAATTATTTACTAGAGTTAATTAAAACATACTTTTTAAAATGTTTTACACCAGAAAGAACAACTGATTTCCGGAGAGCACACCAATCTTAAACTTCTTCCATCTTTCGAGAAAGCATATACACATGGCATACGAATAGCCGAATATTTGTACAGGTGTTTTTTTTATTGTGATGAAGAGAAAAGGGTTGTTGAAGAAGCCTAATGATCGGGAGGCTTATTTAAGACTGGCCATCTAGTATGAAAATCTTTATTATCAGGTAAGTATATGGATGTCATATATTCCTTATACTTGGCCGGCTCTCAAGTAGCTTCTACCGGCTGGCGCTGGCGCTATCATCGCCCTGCCTCACGCCATTAGCTCTGACATTTACTGCGCGGCCCAGTTCCCTAAACAGTTTCTATTTTATTGTCACACCGCATATAAACCGGAACAATGGTAAGTGTTGAAAATTGCCAATAGACCTTTCATAGCGGCCTGAAATATAATAGCACTTTGTTCTCGTTAATAACACTTTTATAAAGTTTCTAGAACATGACCAATTCAATGAGATTTAGGTTGATGGAGTATCTGATAGAACGTTATTAGACGACAAATAAAATGTTTAAAGACTTGGATTAAGGAAATTCTTAATGAAGACATTTACCTAGTAGATTTAATGATCTAATAGCATATTACATAGTATTTTCAGTACATATACATTATTTTATAATACATTTAAAAAACCAGCTCATCTCGATGTATAGTAACAGAACCTCTAAGAAATAAAAATTAATTTTAACGAAATAAGGTAAGTAAGTTATGTAGGTAAATCAAACACACAAAGTTAATATTTAATTTATTTAAATAGGTAATGCAATAAACAACTTGCATTGAAGCAATGAATACAAATTTATGATTCACCACAATCAGTTACTTACTTGTTTATTGATGAATACATGAATCACTTACATGCGCCATCAAAATCCTATTAATTATTTCACTATTTCTTAGAAGTCTAAATGGTTGATTTCCTTTTATGAGTGTTTTGTCACTTTTGATTTCATGTTCTAACACATTTGTTTTTACATCGTCATAAATGCATAGAGAGATATAAAACGTAAATGTTATCTGCCAAAATATCTAAAACATTTCGAATGACGACACTTGCCGAATAAATACAATAATTCAGTAGTGTGATTATGTGTGATTGTAAACAATGCACATCTATTCACAGCTGCAAGCTATAACGACCACTCATTAGCAAACCTGACACGGACCACTTTTAATTTACTCTCTCAATACTAATTTACTCTTAAAACAAGGCTAATGCTCACTGGAACGTAATTACCATATATTTACTTACGCTATCTCTTTTAGCATTGAACGCATTCATTTAAAAAGAAGATCTGAATTTGAATAAAACTATGTAAATATATACTATTTCTCATAACAATGATAAATAACTTTAATTCATTTAATATATTGCCATTCTCATTTATTCTACTATAAACTGTGATAATTAAGATTCATGATGCGGTCATCAATATAATCGTAATGTAAAAACTCGTGCAGGTGTGAAATCTGAAATTTCTGTGAGGTTCAAGACGACGCCGGAATATTAATCGAGTTCAATTTTAATTTCTGATTACATTGCAGGTGTTTCCAACGCGCCTTTCATTACATTTAAATCGGCTTCTGTATGTACCACAATGAAACATGACGAGAATAAAGACGGCATTGTTAACGCTGTACACGATGTTATATTCGATTTAAAGAGCGGTCAACGACCATTACTTCTTCCGATTAGTTTTAAAAGAGGTAGCAAAAAAAGAAACTAAAATTCTCGTAAATGTAAATAGTGCGGGACAAAAGCGTTCATTGAAGCAAAAGAGCCGAGTGCACACGACTCGTGACCTCGAACCTGTGACCCTGCATACAAAGCAAACAATTGTAATGTTAATGCGGACTTAACCCGCTGTGCCAGTCTAAGTCTGGTACCGTTTATTACTGCATATCATGCCTGCAATATTTCAACTTGACATAAAAAATACACGCCAACACGGCTAGTTAACATAAAATGATATGCAATGCAAACACAATTAAAACTAATAGTATAAGACACTTTTCAAGACGAAAGCAGAAAGCGAGACGTGTACATTTAGACAGAGATTGTCACAAAGATATCTTTCACGCAAGATAATTTATATGTATATTGTAGTAATTTAAATGTCAGTTTTATATTGCAGCGAAATATAAGAAACTTTTATGATTGCTACTGCACATCACACAATAATTTATCTTTTTATATTTAAGCAAAAATACATTACAAAGGACAGCAAAAAGCTACAGGAACTGCAAAATATAAGATTCCAAATCTCATCATCATCATTGAATACCGAAACAGTAAAAACATTGGATATAAAAATTAACCAAATTAATGAAACAACACAGACATTAACGCAATACTTATATTCAAAGGTAAATTCTCATTTTAGCGTGTAATTACCGGTTGCGTCCAAAGCTGTCGCTTTGGAGCCTGGGTTACGCTTAGACCATGATTCAAGATTTGGGGAGCCTGGTAATTACAATAAAGTACTGCCAAAGATAAATAAATGTACGAAACACAGAATCAGAATCGTATATATCTCCGAATACTGCGTAAATCTAAAACCGTTCTCGGCGATATAAAACGCAACACTGCATTTTTGTGTCTACGAGGAGATATAAAATAGAAATATTAATGCAACTGGTACAATAGTTTCCATATCGAAGTAGCTCGAGGCGCATCGAGGCGTGGTCAAGCAGCGTGCCCAGCCAAGCGTTTTGTTCTCTCCCTACAGCCATGGGTTCTGCCGCTTAATGGATTACAGAACTTACAGAACTTTTCTTTGAATCATCACAATTAAAATTTTAAAAATATCTTAACAAACATTATGACGAAGTTTATGACAAGGCAGATGTATCAAATTGTTGAATCTTAATAAAAGGTTTAATTGACTGCAAGCCACGACTTTAAGAGTAAAGTAACTGTACTCGAACATAAGCACGAACCAGTTTTTGCTGCTTCTAAAATTACCTGTAATTGCTCTCAACGACTTCCTACAGCTAGACGCAAACGCATGTCATTGACTACGGCACATACGTCAGGGTAGCCATTAAGATGTGGCCTTCCAAGGTCTGTAGCATTGTGCAAGTAGATACTTTGTTCTATGCGGCAACAAATAAATAACATCGCTCTGCATTCAGAACGGAATACTAAAGGTTAGTTACAGCTCTTACAATGGAAACTAATGTACCCACTGTATGTAAATCAGATTCTTATTCTGGGACCATTCAATACCCATTCATTAAAATTTATCGGGTGTTCACTGACCAATAAGTAAAGCAAATATCGATTCCTTGTAAACCACAGCCATATAGCAAAGAAAATTTACATGTAAATTCAAAAGCATTGCATTCATCGTGATTACAATCGAGGTCACGTTCTTCGATAATATTATGGCGATGGCGAGGTATATTATTTAGTGCCATAATAAGTAACAGGTAGTGCAACAACTTTGCAACTTCGATGCTATCCAATTGAAGCAGAATGCAACTGTTCAACTTCTTGTTAACGGCTTGAAATCGTTAAGACAGCAAAAACTGGTCGAGTGCCGAGAACCCGTCATAAAGCTGGAAACGGTATGCGGGTATTTCCAGATACAGTAAAATACAATGGTAGTATCTAGTGGTCCATCCATACTTGGTATGAAAAACTAACAATCAAGCTCCAGTTAGGAATAGTATTGTAAATACATCTTACAATCACGGAAGATAAAGATGCAAGTTCCATATGCAAAACTTATAGGCAATTAAATCAGATGTGTTTAACACGGAATTCCTTAAACAAGAATGGTTGTAATTGTCCTTAAACAATACAGATTGACTTCACGTTAAAGGAAATCGGTTCATCGAACCCATGGCGCCGAAGCACCTGTGCTGCGCCGAATGTCAACGGAATCGGCTGCGAATCAGGCGGATACCATCAAGGCCACGAGTTCTTTAGGGTCTGAATCATTGTTCCTCGCGGCAGTTAAAACCTGCCCACATCTCTCGATCTATTGTTCCGCCAGCTAAAAATTTAATCCCATTTATATCTATGATAAAATTTTAGCTACCAGCTATCTCTTATTACACGTTTCTATACCTATGCGGGAAATAATCTTAAAAATCCCTGCGAAAGACTGACGATAAAGCAAAGTAAAAAAGCATTTAATAATGCTACAAAACGGTCTCGAGGAGATAAGATGGTAATGAATGGTGCTGTTTGCGAAAAAAGAAAGTAAACTTTCACGGAGTATCTGAATAAGCATTATCATCATTCATCAGGTGTTACCTATAAGACAGTAACTTATTTGCATGAGCAAAACCCAAATAAATGTAACAATGGCGGGTTACAAAAGATTTATGGAAATGCAACACATTTTGGGATTCGGGTTTAGAGCATGTAGCATGAACGACGCACTTATTGGAAACAAATTCGTGTCAGTGAATAGATAAACGTTAGAATAAGTATTACTTCTTAATATATTCACAGCTACTTCAGATACGAAGAATGAGGTAAATGTTACTACATGCATTTTATTTATTAAGCGATTGCGTAAGTGGAGTAGTTTGTATAATATAAACAAAGTATAAGCCTAAACACTCATGTACATTTGGATGCATTCAAGAATACATAGAAACTTTAATACGTAACACGAGTAATAAGGACGAAAATAAAATGTGCACCTAAAATGCACTGGTTGCTCTACTGCATGACTCACTTACTCCATTTACTCACTTCAATGAAAACTGTTTTAAAAACACGTTATAGAAAAAGTTATAATTTGATTTTAGGGTCGCCCATCATTGTGAACATAGTTAGAAACTTGGTATCGCTAACAACAACAAAGCCATAACAAGAATAGAAATCACATATCAATATCGGTCTTCCGTTGTTAAATGATGCGCCGTTAGAAGGTATCAAGACTGTCCGTCTGTAGTTATTATAATTGTAAACATAAGCAAAGGAAAGCTTTACCTTCAGAAATTGTAGGCAGAACGTTGACAAAGTTAACAATCCCGACGCCTGTTAACTGACTCATTCACCAAAACAGAATTCTCAGCAATTAATTCCAAGAAACGTCTACCTAACGGAAAGTAGGATATCCGTGTATTGTAACAAAATCCGAAACAATAACGTCAACACTTCACACTTATCATGTAGCCCACATAGATAAACTTGCTAAATTAATTTTTTGGCACATCTGATTTCGGATCGCATTAACGTTATTTGGGGTAACGTCGCGGTCCGCTAGTTACTATGGTGTCGATTGTTCACTGAGCACACTTTTTCCATAATAAGTGAGAGAAATGACAAACTATCACATGAGAGCGCCCTAGATAGAGCGCACGATTCACATGCGCACACGCCGCGCCGTGTTTTCGGTTCGAAGCGCCGGAGCACACTGACTGAGCAGACAGACAGTGCCAACGCCCGTTCACCAGTTCACCTAGTCTTATCTCTAGTTGACGGCGAGTTCTCGACCGCTTGCTTAACTGGTTCCTTGTAAGACAGCATCGAATGAAGTGCATGTACCATTAAATTATAATGCGAGATGTCGTTCTGCAAAGAGATTTAAATCATTGTCAATAAAGTAGGTACCCGTGATTACATTAAATTGGTTGTCGTCGTTTGGTTGTGCAAAACTTGCCATAACGTAACTCACCTCGGGTTAGTAATTGCTGTTGGTTTATAATTGTTATTCAGTAATAGCTTTCTACTTTAATTTCTCTTTTCTATTATACTGGCTAGCTTTTAGTAATTGAATTCTATGATAGTCTTTAATAAAATATTTTTTACTTTTAAGCTATCTTTCATGTACGAGTAACGTGTTTTAAACATTAATAAATAGATTAATGGTCGAAGTAAAGAAAGCGCTAAACAATATTTGTTTGACAGAGTTCTAATTATAATAATAATGAGGATGTCAAAAATCATTTCAATATAATTATTTAAACATGATAAGTATTATGACAGTCATAAGAGGGTCACTCACTACAAGCTCTAAATACCTACTGCCGACTTCCAAGAGACATCGCGTGGTCGAAGCAATTAAGTAATAAAAGCTATAAATTGTGGATGTGCTAAGAAAGATGGTCAGCTTTTATTTCGCGTGACTTTTGCAAAATGTTTCCATGTTATTTTCAGTACAAATTACTTTTCTGAAAAGAAAGAAAACAGACCATAACAGACACTAAAATTACCTACAAAAATTGGAAAATGTTCTTTCTTCAACATTATTGCAAATTTGATTAATTGGATTATTATTTATGTTTCGATTCCCGTTAATATATTCGTACAGATAAAACAAAATGAATGCTTGAATAACATTTGTTTTTAATGTTCAGCTGACACCTCCTTGTGCGTAATATGTATATTGTTTATTTACATTTTGTAATAAAACTCGATAGTGAGTATAGATGACGTCTTCGTGACAATAACCTTTTACTAATAATTTTGTAAAAAGGAGCATTTGCTTTAAAAAAGCTTCTCAATACGAAAAATATAGAGATATTAATAAAGCCAACTACCTCCCTTTTAAGATTTGCATAATTATTCAGCAGTCTGACGTTTTTGGAATCATGTCAATCTGTTAAAGTATCATCACATACGCATCAAAGCAGAAAACTTAGATCAATAGGCAGGCCACAAAGGTCACATGCATTATTTATAGTCCATTATCATACATATTTAAACGTTAGGGGTTAACGCAGTACATTTATTTGTCACCGATTGTCATTAGAAGTAGTTGAAGAGGAAAATTATAAACATGGTTTTGTGCGTCATTTGAATATACGATATCGTCTCTTTCTATTTTGTGTTATCTTCGGCACATGTTTTATCATTCATAACAACTCTCTCGTCTTTCCATATCATTTGGCTCGTAGTGGCAATGTTGATGATTTCAACAGCAATATTTGGTATTCTTTGCCACTTATTTGTGATGTAGGAGACGATTTAGCTTTCACAGAAACTCTTCCCTAAAATCTGAATGTGAAAAGTGGGTTTACAATTAATGAACATTTTGAATTGAAATCTTATCAATAAAAAATAATAATCTTGGACAAACAGAAGTTATACAAGTAGGTATTTTAAACCTAAATGCATACATTAACATTGTAAATTTGACAATGACAATTCAAACAGTTATTTTAAACTGGCTGTTCTCATTTACATGTCAAGATTAAGTTCATTTCCAATTGTAATCAGTAGTATGTATTTTAAATATTGGATATAAAATAAAATAAATTTTCATTATTAGGTGTGGATCACAGATTTAGGTGTGGATGTAACGTTTATTACGCTTTATCGATTACAATCCTCATTATGCTGGCTGCTTCTCAGAGAATATTTATTCAGTCTCTTTTTATTACGAGTCATGAGTGATGTTACAAGCTGCTTCTAATATGATCTTATGTATCATAGCTGTTATGTTATGCGCTATGTTTTTTTAAATATGGGAACCTTTATTTAAGTAATACATTTTATGTGATGATCACAAACATTGCATATAGTTTTTAAGTTTGTTACTTCACCATGGAGAACCGTGACTTGAGTGAAGTAAATCTATTAATTGCCAAATGACCTTAAATGGTATTTTAATTAATTTGTCTTGTTTTAAACTAACTATTCGGCATTTACCATAGCTAATCTGTGATCACTTCATCCGACCATATAGCCCGCTCGGGCCAATAATAGTAAGACTGCCTTTTATACTATTTCAAGAGGCACTCAATCAGACGAGCCCAGGCCTGATGGAGAGTGGATTATAGTCCACTACTTAAAAATAAAGGCGGTTGCTAATATGATTATGGACCTTTTTTTATATACTACGTCGGTGGCAAAAAAAACGCGCGGGTTGGCTGATAGTTAGATATTGCAGACTATGGAGGTATGCAACGCCAGAGGACCTGCACACGCGCTCCCGACCAATTAAAAAGTATAAGACTCATTTTTAGAAGAACCTCTGAAGGCAGCTCGATCCACAGCCGGAGTGTTCGCGAGACGAAACCTTCAGATATTTCTACACGCTTATGCACGCTTCATCTTAGACCTTATTGTCACTTTCCATCAGGTGAAATGAGGTCAAGTGCAAACCCATTTAATATATTAAAAAAAAAAAAAAAAAACACTCGACTGATATAATTTCTATTTCATTAGTAAATTCTTAGTCTAATCGCATTCCAATAGGCAAATCTACTCTGCTTGACTAAATAAATGACATTAATAATCCTGACATGTAAAATTATTAATTAGAACGATACAATGAAAACAGGCCGATCTATAAACGATGGTGATGATTAATCATTGGCATTGATCCCTTGAAGCAGAATAAACTAATTATAAATCAGCAAGAGCTTACATGTAAAGCTTAAAGGTATAAGTTCTTAAGGAAAAAGGACGGGAGATAACTACGACTAACTACAGAGTCCTAAAAGTTACTGAAATGGAAGTTTTGAGAACTTAACACAAATTCATTCAGTGAGATATGACAGCTTCCCGTTGACTCGATAACAAGTTATTCAAAGTTTTTTCAGAGTTTGGCTGCTAAATGTGATCTGCTGGAATTAGTCAATAATGAATGTTTCAATGAATTTAAATAATCATATCGCTATAGAATTATACCTATTGTTCTATTTGTGAAATTCGGCAATGACATAACATCTTGTTAGTATTAGTTCTTATTTCCAGAATTACTCAGTATGAACAAAAGGAAATCATAAAAATATCAATAATTATTGAGAAAATAGATTTAAGAGAATTGAAAAAGAAAATGTTGACGATGATGATACGAAATAAGAGACAATCCAGTAAATAGGTTTAGAAGCTGCAGCAATTCAATTAGCATCATTTCTAAAGCGATCACCGCTCTATAAAGTAGCAACACGATTCTAACGAGCTAGTGTACACACGTGAAATATCACGACACGACCGCCTTTATCGATTGTGCGGTATTCAACGTTAGTGTCATTAAAATTTCATGAGAGCACCAGTTAACTCACGACATACCCCCACAAACCTCTTCAGGCAAATAACGTGACGATGTCACCGATTGTTGTTTCAAAACAATGTACAAACCGATATGTGTATTGACTATGTAGTGCCAACAATAGTATTAATTTAATACGTAAAGTCTTCATTAGAACTTTATTAGAGATCAATGTATCAAATGACATCACCATTGAGCAAGAATTGGCTATAACCGATACCTGATTAAAAACAGCAACTAAAAGCAATTCATATGAATTCGATTTGCAATACCTATTCGGCTTGCAAATAAGATTGCTGCTATCAACAGTGATGATTAATGACAAAACCTACGTGACTTTTCAATGTCTTTATAAAATTGCTTAGTTAATTTCGTTTTTATCACCAACATAAGAATACAAGTCATTCGTAGTACTTACTAAATATGCGATTGAAACAATTCAGCATCGTCATTGTTTATGATGACAATGATTACGTTCTACGATTATGTTGTGCGAATGTATTCGATACCTTCAACCGTTAGTAGCGTATGATACTGATCTTCAGACATACAAAAATCCAATTACTATCTATAATAAAGTAGGATAAAGACCTAAAAATATAACAAGAGAATAAACAATGACTCACTTCTTTTACTCGTACCAAAGCCATCATCGTGGCCGTTGTACATTCTATCTTCATCATACTCGTAAACCTTGAAACTTTCGAAGGAATACAGCTTGACGGTTTTTCTGTCCTTCTTCACTGAAACGAGCTTCAAAACAGCTCAAAGTACTTCACAGTTAATACAATGCGGATCCTTACGTCACTTCACAGGACACGAGCGTCACTACCGCACAGTCTAACAAAACTTAGATTTTGTTTACAATCAACATTGAAGTATTACGCATTGCTATTGTGAAGAAAACAATGGAACGGTCGAGATTAGATATTACGTTCGTTCGAAGTTTCGAACGTCGAATTTCGAGTTTCGAGCGCGAGTTCGCAATGTTTCGGGAGTCACGAGAGGAGGCGAGTCGAGGCAGCGTCCGTAGAGGCGACCGCGTGTCGTCTGGCTGGGTTGCAGCGAGGACGCCGCGCCGGCGCCCCGATCTGTGTCAGGGTAGACGCGGCGCCCAGCACCCTGGCTACAGTGTAGGGAGGGTAACAGTACACTACGCCCAAACAATGTCGGAATTTATCTAATGAGTTCAATTATTATTTGAAAAATATGACGTTCACTGACAGTGTGGACTTGGTGGTTTAAGGTAGAGCGCAAAGAACAATAATAGCACGTGTGTTTGAAAGTAGAAAGAAATTACACAAAAGGCTTTAAATCTGAAGCCTGTATAAAGTTAAAGACAGGTGCACAAAGCGATAACAGAAGGGTAGCGAGTGTAGCGACGAGATGTCGTTTTGTGGCAAGCCACCTGCTCGTTGATCGAGTTTTAGGTGGCCGTTTTACGAATTAGCATTTGGTAAGCATATACATAATGTTTATTATAGAAAGACACTTAATAAAGATTGATTCTGCTGTCTGCATTAACTTGTCAAAAACTAAGGCAGATCCTCCAGATATAACAGAACGTAAGGACCTAAGGAATATGTACAGATGAATTATAATGTTCAACTTACATTGCAGACCTACGTCGTAATTTGGGGGCAATTCTTCGTTCTCTTTAATCCCCTCTTCCGCATCATAATTGGACCCTGTAAATCCAATGCAACAAGGCTAATAAATCTGGAAATGGAAACTAATTGCTGTTTAAAGTTAATTAGTAAAATAAAGTTTCTTTTCAAAATGAGTTTTCTCAAAACTTTGTAGGTTGACAAGTAAAAGTCAAAAATTTCTTCACTTTCTTTTATTTACTGTGCCCTGGACTTTCATACACCTATACACGAGCGCATCAATACAGTCGTTACGGTACTGGTACGCTTGCAAATTGTAATTACCGATTCAAAAGTACTGAACATTGACCGCGCATGGCTATCTGATCTGAATGGTTGAAAATTACCAAATTATTAACAATTAACATAGAAATGCGATAAATTTCATTATCATAATTGGATTAGCTACATCATCATCATGATCAGCAACCCACACTCGTCCACTGCTGGACATAGGTCTCCCCTAATGCACGCCACTGCTCCCGATTTTCGGCCACTCTCATCCAGCCCACACCAGCCAGCCTTCGAATGTCATCATCCCATCTTGTCGCAGGGCGTCCTACACTACGCTTACCGAGTCGCGGTCTCCACTCAAGGACTTTACGGCTCCAACGGCTGTCAGTTCTGCGGCTAATATGACCAGCCCACTGCCACTTCAGTTTGCTAATTCGGTGGGCTATGTCGGTGACTCTGGTTCTCTGTCGGATTACATCATTTCTGATGCGGTCCTTCAGAGATACTCCGAGCATAGCCCTTTCCATAGCTCTTTGAGCGACTTTGAACCGGTGATTAGCTACATACGGGTAAATATTTCCAAGTATTGATTAGGTACAAAAAATCATTCAAGAACCTGTAGCCTTTCACGAATCCCTTACAAATTCAAAATCTAATTCCAAAAATCTAACCCCGATGATTGCTCGTAATTGATTCCCAATAACGCCATATTTTTCTGCTCTCCCAATAAAGTCGACACATTTATCGTTTTAGCGCTGAGAGGGAAAACACTTCCATTGATCGGAAGGTCCCCGCATTAATGGTAAATTGGGAGCCTTTCACGCCCTCCCTCCCACCCCCTCCTTCTATTTTTAGTAACAGTACCAGAAAGTTACTTGGGAACCTAGGTCAAGCTCGTATTTCAATGAGTGCCCATCCGTGAAACATTCGCGTCCTGACTTTATAACTTTTGAATGAGAATTTCAAGGTTCCATTATATGCGGCTATTGGAATTTATGGGCACCGTTTTAAACGCCCTTCAATATAGGTATATTGTTGTTGGAGAATTTATTTAACAAATGACTTTCCTAAATATTAATTAATTAATAGTTGATATTTTTATAGCAATCTTTTGCAATTTATTCTTAAGTAAATAGCACACTTAAAATTTCATCTCGTGTTCAGGCGGGACTCGAACCCACACCTTCCACAATCCGGGTGGATGTTCTATCAATTAGATCACTGAACGCGTTCCTAATCCGACGAAATCGACTAGCGCATGTCGAATCAAGCACTTACAAATTTCGTCGGCTTAGTAACGCGTTCAGTGGTCTAATTAGGTAGAACATATGCCCGGATTATGGAAGGTGTGGGTTCGAGTCCCGCCTGAACACGAGATTAAATTTTATGTGTGTTATTTAATTAATTGTTTTTTTACAATTCAGAGATCGTCCACTGATCTGGGGATCATGGTTCGGATCCGAGCATGCACCTCTGGATTTTTCAAATCTATGTGCGTATTTCTACTAATAGCTCGGCGGTGAGGGAAAACATCAGGGGGAAACCTGCACGTTGCATAGCTTCTAAAACGTGTAATCATGATTCAGTTGGTCTGGTTCCCGTGTCTAAAGAGTTGGGGAGGTCAGTTGGCAGTCGCTTCATTATAATTATCAGACTCTCCAATCCTGAATCTAGGCGTATCCTGGGCTCCAAATCGACAGCTTTGGACGCAACCGGGAACTACACGCTAAGATGAGGATTTTTTAAACTCAGTTTGTAAATATTATGCCAATGCTTGGCATGGTTTAGTCATTTTGATTTCATTCAGTGATTTTTCAATAAAAATTGATAACTTTAATTTTGAGAATATAAAAGGTAAATATTTTACTTTAATCAATATTAATGTCATTAGTTACTATTTATTTATTTATTTATTACTCGAAAAACAAAACAGATAACAATCGGCAAATTATGAATGTGTATACATTTAGTTAAGTGTAGAGCTAGATTGATATCCTACTAGTTTACACATCATTTTATTACGTAATTATAAAATTTAAAAGTAAAAACTTATAAATAGTAGTAGTGATTTAAGTAAATCTTACCAATAGTAGTACCTTAATCTTAAAAGCAATTAAAAACCATTTTTAGTTATTAAGGTGACGGGTAGGTAGGGCACACTAGCGACGCCAATCGAATTTAATTTTTAGCTACTAAACCGGATCTATTTTAAACAATTTCGGGGTTACAACCTCTAGGCAAACACTTATACCATTTATTAAATACCCATGCACAAATGTTGGGTCCGTTTTTGTACGCGAAAATTAGATTTACGGCAAGAGTGGCCGCTTTTGGCGGTAATCAATTTTTCGCGTACGCGTTGAACCCATCATTTGTACATGTTTATTTAGTAACTAGAATGAGTGTTTGCCTAGAAGTTGTAACCCCGAAATTGTTTCAAAATAGATCCGGTTTAGTAGCTAAAAATGTAAATCGATTGGTGTCACTAGTGTGCCCTACCCGTCACCTTAAAGCATTTTGGTCCTGAGTCAGTTGAGTAATTTGGATTGCATGAAAAATGCTTTCTGAATAAGTTTTTTTTTGTAATATTTGTAGTGGCTACTATAATTTATTTTTTATTTTCGTGGAAGACATGTTTTGGTTTTATAGCAATTTTTAACCGCACTATTTTATATGTGGAAATATCATGGTTCAACCGTGGTTCACGATTTGGCCTAATTGAAACAATAGTTACAACTTTCAAGGCTAAAGTAAGTAGGCATTTCTAGGTAACGTTAGCATGTTAGACCACACCTAGCTGCATTAAGCTAGCCATTCTGCTCTTTGTTAAATGCTTTTAAAGGTTTAGCGTGTCGAGGTCAAATCTATTTATTTCCAATAGGTACCAACTATTTCGCTCGATGTTTGGTCACACCTTTTTATATCGGGATCGAACTGGTCAGTCTCTAAGAGCCAAAGACTCGTGGCAATGAATGAAAATTCATAATTATCTAAATACTCTACAGTCTGCCGCTAGTTCTTGCGGTTACTATTTAATGGCATTTGAAAGCAGCCCATTTTGAAATCCAAGTGGAAATCCTACCTAAGTAAATATTGATCACTCACTCTTACCGAGGTGTCGTAAAAGGCGACTAAGGTAAAGCTGCTGGCATGATCATCAGCACCCAGAGATGGAAAACTCTGCATTTATATCAAAACCCTCGCCAAGCCGTCTACCAAGCGTGGTGAGTATGGCATATTACCCATCACGTGATTGAGGGAGGCCCGTGCCCCAGCAGTGGGACTTAAATGGGCTGACGATGACGATGAAATATTGATCTTAAATCCTGCTTTTTCACTGTAAGCTAATTATATCAAAGAAACAGCAATAAAAAGTAGGAACAATACTCTCACTGGGCGTCGTTAATTAAGTTAATAAAGCGGTCCGCCACACCAGCAATACGTATGGCTGTCAGTCCTATTGTTTGCCGCGCAGTCATTCTTCCTCGGTAGTTCCTAATGACTGTCACAGAGAACTTAATTACACTATGCCTTTTATCGTCTTTCTCTTATTGTATTGCATCTTATTCAACGCGTGAGAGGAAAACGTTCATAATTTTTTTCCGAATAAACTTAATGATATACCCAAGTCCAAACAATTTGAAGCGGTTGACATTTTTCGCAGTAGAATTCCTCCTTCTCCTCGTTATAATTGTACTATGAGAGTTGGAAAAAGCTTAAATTAACTTTGCCAGTCTACCTTAGAACTCTAAATTTTTGACGCAAAAAAAATTGAGGTCACTTGAGTTAATAACAAGAAACTTTAATGACATAAAAATCCTTATTCCGTGTAAAATGTAATAGGCATCGGTACTTATTTGCCCTGCCGTACCGCTTGAGCTACCTATCTCGGAGTCAGAGCAATGTATGTGACAAACCTCTGTAGCCAAATAAGGAAAACTATTTTTTTATGTGATAGGTGGCAGACGAGCAGACAGAACACCTGATGGTAAGCGATTGCTGCCCCCCATTGGCAACGGCTACATCAATGGAGTCGTCTACCTTAGAGCTCTAAATTTTTGAACGCAAAAAAATGGAGGTCAATTAAGTTAATAACAAGAAACTTTAATGACATAAAAATCCTTATTCCGTGTAAAATGTAATAGGCAACGGTACTTATTTGCCTTTTTTTTATGCTAGAGGCGGACAAACGAGCAAGCGAGTCACCTGATGGAAAGTAATCATCGCCGCCCATGAACATCGCGAAATCGGAGAGATCGCTAAGGTGTTGCGGCCTTTTTTTTTAAAAAAGGAGTACGCTCTTCTCTTGAAGGTCCCTAAGTCGTAGCCGTCCGGAAATACTCCTGCAGCCAAACCGTTTCACAGAACTGAGGTACGTGGTAGGCCCTGCCGTACCGCTTGAGCTACCTATCTCGGAGTCAGAGTAATGTATGTGACAAACCTCTGTAGTCAAATAAGGAAAACTATTTTTTTTATGTGATTGGTGGCAGACGAGTTGACAGACACCCATGGGCACTCGCTACACCAGTGGAGTCACAAGTGCGCTGCCAACCTTTAAACCCCCTTTTCCCCCGGATGAGGGTACCGGAGGCCCAATCAGGGGGGCTCTTGTTCTGTCATAGTAATTATGGCACTTCCGCCAGGTTACGATACCGCATCACGAACCATACTCTTGTGGGACAATCAGGTACGTTAAGCCTATCGATAAACGTAGGCCCACTTCGGGGTCGGCGCCATTATTCCCCAGCCAGCGTCAAAAAAACCGGCCTAGTGCGAGTCGAACTCGTCCATGAAGGATCCCGTAGCAGCAAGATATATGGAAGGTAAAATTGCGATTTACTCGTAGCGTATTAAAAAAAAACTTAGGTACTAGATCTAGTTCAAACCAATTTTCGTTGTTAGTTTTCATAGTAATGTATATCAATATAGTTTTTTTAGTTTAATAATTCCTTTGTTATAGAAGTTAGAGGGGGGACACACACATTTTACCACTTTAGGAGCGTCTCTTGCGCAAAGTATAAAGTTTAAAAAAAAAATAGTTTAGAAACCTCAACATCAGTTTCAAAGACCTATCCATAGAAGATACCCCACACGTATGGGTTTGTTGATAAAAAAATTAAAGTTTCAGTTCTAGGGGACCCGCAAAATATTTACTTCCTATTTTTGTGTAAAAATCGTAATGCGGTTAACAAAATACATCTATTTACCAAGTTTCACCAATAGTAATGTTCTTATAGTTTCGGAAAAAAGTGGCTGTGACATACGGACGGACGGACAGACATGACGAATCTATAAGGGTTCTGTTTTTGATATTTGGCTACAGAACCCAAAAATAGTTTACAATGCCTTAACTAAACTGGAGCGATTTACTCAAAGGATTTATTTATGAATTGCCATTAATTTACTTAACACTTCCTGAGCTGATTTCACACCTAAATAACAAAACAATCATATTTGACATCATTCAGCATCCATTAGCACACAATAAACCACGTGAGTGTTATACTTGACCATGATAAATAAAGCTTATGTAATTCTATTATCATGGTTAGCACCTTTGGTTCTAAGCCTAAAGTAAAACGAAATAGAAAAAAACAGCTATCTATTGTGTTTACGTCAGTTTATTAATGTCAAACATGCAATCTACCTCTGCTGATATGTAACAGACAGGTGAATAAACATTTTACTAATCGTTGTGTCTAAACTGAAACCACCCTATTATAAATCGCGATTTTAAGTTATTACCGTACTAAAGCTCCTGTCAACACGCAATGTTAAAAGGGGCTGACACGAGTTTTGGTCCGGGACTATCCTTAGATCTCGATTTGTAATTTAAGGCGGAAACTGTCCGAAACGTGCAGTTGTCGTCGTGTTTTACCTCACCAAAATCAAAAATGTCTTTATTCACTATAATGTATCAATACGGGGTTTAACACGATATTCATTATGTGAAACAAGATTGTGTACTCACATATTTCGGTGGAGAGGACCGATCGTCATTATCATACCAGGATAGTACGCGAAGCGATTGAGATCAAGAAGTATAAGACTTTCAATCGGGAGGATGGATTTAAAATATCATCGACATGAAATCCAGTAATTAACAAGTGCAAACCCCGTGCTAGGCCGTTACTAACGCAAACAAACACCGATACTGTTAGTGTAGTGTGTCGGAGTAGCTTCACTGACAATTCATCTAGAGGCGAATTAATATCAAAAAATGTGAGGGTGTCCGAAGATTCACAGCCCGGCCCCAGCAGACGACGACGCCGTGCTCCGCCAGTCCGCTCGTGACCACGGCTACTGTAACGACGTAGCCGAAACGTCGAGCCAAATATGTGAGTACACAATGTTGTTTCACATAATAAATATCGTGTTAATCCCCGTATCGATACATTATAGTTATAATGCAACGCGAAAATCTAAAAAACGATGTCTTTATTCAATTTAAGTCCATACATAACATTTATGAATGTCAAATATTATGTAATCTACCGCTGATTCGGAATGTCAATTTCTACCGAGAAGAACCAGCAAGAAACTCAGTAGTTACTATTTTCAAATAATATGGTAATTACATTATTCATTCTTATACAAATTACGATTACAGTGACAGTATGATATACAATGCTTATAATCAATATCGTTTAGATAAATCGTCAAAGAAAAATTCTGAAATGAATCATACATTAGAGGACAGGCGAAGAGATCAACATGTCCAGGAATCCTTATCATTCAAATAATCTTCTATTTTATAGTAGCCTACGGGTAAATCAATGATATTTTGAGGTAACTTATTAAACATTCTAATGCTCAATACTACAAATTAATTTCCAGTTTTTTTTTTTTTTTTTTTACGTGAGAGGTGGCAGACGAGCAGACGGATCACCTGATGGTAAGCAATTCCGCCGCCCATGGACACCCGCAACACCAGTGGAGTCACAAGTGCGCTGCCAACCTTTTCCCCTTCCCCCCCATTGGGCCTCCGGTAGCCTCACTCACACGGCGAAACACAGCGCAGGCGCTGCTTCACGCCGGTCTTCTGTGAGGCAGTGGTATCACTCCGGTCGAGCCGGCCCATTCATGCCTAAGCGTGGCTCTCCCACATTGAAACGTTTTATGAAGTCTTAGATTTGGGACAGCACCACTAAGCTAGTGGTAAAAATACAATAAAATAAGTAAGTAAAACATTTTTTGTCCAAGCCTCAGCACGTACTGCAACGACCAGTGTGACAGTAGCTATAGGATTAGTTAGCTTTCTAGCTTATTAGACACAAATTCAACACGTTTTATCAGTGTTGGTTCAATAAAGAAAATCAATTCACCTCATTAAACCTTACTTTCATTAAAACTTAATGAGTTGAAAATATCCAATCAGAATCCAGAGAGCTTGCAAATTTAAAAATAATAGCAGCACAAACAAAGCCAATAATTCCCGCTCCATATTAGTTTCATCTGTGCATATCTGGAACCACGGTACTGGTCAGCTATCGGTCTGCATATCGACCTCTGGCATTTAGAGCCGAGCCCAGTGTGGCGCCTTGTGTTATCAGCTGAACTAGTTCACTTTACCAGGTAAGGACAGCCTATCTGCTCGTCACGTCGTAATATAATCACTGATCCCCTACTAAGTTTACCTAAGCACTTCTGGAACAAAAAAATAATCAACTGAGGAATTACTAATATAATAAATAAATAAAATAAATATTTCACAACATCACATAGGTAACATTGATCTGACTCCGAGATAAGTAGCTCTAATACTTTAAATACGTAGGTACTTTAAATACGTACACAAAAAAAAATGGACAAAGGTGTTGATCACACGAATGGTTTTCATAACGTGGGAATCGCAGCCACGACCTCTGGTATTTATTTATTTATTCTTTTTGCACGAAGTAAAAAAAAAAGTACAATTGGCGGACTTAATGCCTTACAGCATTCTCTGCCAGTCAACGAGTCAGTGGTATGAGGCAGGATCACTATCATATGCGCCATTTTTTTTTAATTATTAGAATAGCCAGACATTTGGCCACAATCTCACCTGATGGTAAGTGATAATGTGGCCGAGAAAGAATCATGTCGGTCTAGTAATAGCCTATTCACTCTTTTCTTCTAATCAACTAGTTCTATGGCAGATATAAGGAACGGATCGGACAGGCAAACATACTTGGCGCTGAATGGCACTATCTATCATTTAGCGTTGTTTGTTAATCTTGTCACCTGAGTGAACTGTTTTCAGTAAGTCTAGTGCGGAGGGGCAACCACCCAGGAAACGTTTCAACTGGGACAAACATTGAAACTTTAATGAAAATACATAGAACAAACACCCACGTAGTAGCAGCTGTGCAGTACTTTTAGTTTCGATTATAAATTCTAGTTCGTCGATTACTCGGTAGATTTTGTAGTCAAACGTACCTGAACTAACTAAGGGTATATCATTATAAATTGTACAGATTTACCAATATATTTACCAGTATACATATAATAGTTTTGAACCTATTAGTGCGATGGTAGCTCAATGGATACGAACGCGCCTTCCACGCAGGTGGTCGAGGTTCGAATCCGAGCATGCACCAATGGTTTTTTCAATTCTATGTGCGTATTTCTACCATTACCATCTGCTCGGCGGTGAGGTAAAACATCGTGAGGAAACCTGCACGTTTGGGAAAAAGTTTCTGAAACGTGTAACCATGATTCAGTTGGTCTGGTTCCCTTGTTAAAGGGTTGCGAAGGTCAGACGGCAGTCGCTTCATTGTAATTGCCAGACCCCCTCAATTCTGAATCATGGTCTAAGCGTACTCTGGGCTACACGCTAAGATGAAAAAATAGTTTTGATCCTATTATTGGTCAAGTTACGTATAATCACACGAAAAACCAGAAGGTAAGTTAAGTATTATCAAAATAACGAGTAAAGAAATGAACACACACTGTCGTAAACTTTTCTGGTAAATATAGCCTTTGATAAATGGAAAAGAAAAGTAGAAAAATGTACATTTCTTTTTCAAATAAATACCTAGTTCCAAATTATTATGTGCTAAAAGATGAACTATCAAGACGCTTGACTAACCTTTGGAACTAAAACAGATATCAGTCCATCACCTAATTACGTTACAAGAAGACTACATTAACTAGCGTATTTACTACTCCATACATTCAACTGATCTATGAGAGAATAAAATTTAATGACGCGCCTGTATCTACAAACGCTTATACAAGTATCACAAGAACTGTGATTAGCTTGGTGCTTGGAGCTTTCTCACTTGCATCGTAAAACCGAAATAGCATCTTTGATTGAACGTTCAAATGTATTAGCAAGATCTTTGCAATCAGGAATTTTTATTACTTTTAATGCGTATATAGTATTTACGAACGAACTATGTATCTGAGCTGGAATTCTTACGGTGATAGTGACAAGAAATCTATTTGTTGTTTAGTCATCTTCTGAGGTAGAATAGGGCACTTTTTCATCACATAAAATTGACCTGGGAAAGGTCGCAGTGATACCACTTTTTGAGCCCAAAGTGTTACGTTCTTCAGCGTGAACAGAAATCTAAGTTACTATACTACTATAGTTTCCACATGTATTGTATGAGAAATTGAAATCACATTTTAGTTTAAGCAGGCATATCAAATGCCGTGTGGTCCCCGGCAGAGTAAAATAGGCCACCCTCACTCTTACCGAGGTGTCGTAAAAGGCGACTAAGGTAAAGCTGCTGGCATGATCATCAGCACCCAGAGAAGGAAACCTCTGCATTTTTTATCTAAACCCTCGCCAACCCGTCTGCCAAGCGTGGTGAGTATGACAATTACCCCTCATGTGATTGAGGGAGGCCCGTGCCCCAGAAGTGGGGACTTAAATGGGCTGACGATGACGACGATGAGGCATATCAAAGAAATTGATTACCATAATATTTGTATTAAACATTGTAAGTTCATCATTGTCTGAACAGCGAATATTACGATTAAAATCAATAAAAAAAAGTGCTATCTAACCAAATTCAGATTTTAAACGTGCCTGAGTCTAAGATTACTTGTTAATTTCCAACAAAAAATTAAAATAACAGAAATAAACAGCTTCTTTTATTGCGCAAATCGTTTAAAATAGCCTCATTAGTATAAACACCTGATAAAATCTTATAAATAGAAGTGAAATTGCCTATCTAATTACCAAGTGGTATTAAGTAAGAGCTGCTCTTTAGTATAAGCCTGACAGATCATATCGAATGGTTTTCCAAAACGAAAAAGCAAAGGCCTGATAAAATTATGCAAAAGAGAGGTCTCTTTGACGACGGAAGATCCTTTCCCGACAAATCTTTAGATTCGACGGTAAATAGATCAATAAAGGTATATCGGGAGCCACACGCGAGACACAAATCGACATTCTAGTGATGAGACTTGTGTGACCACGATAGACAAGAGCGACATCGGTAGAAATAGTAAATTTGAGTTAAAAAAATAGTGAATCTAATGAACTCGAGGATGGTCATCACTTGATGGAATAGATTTCCTTGGGAGCAGGGTTTGAAGTGATAATTATCATTGATAATTATCTTTGATAATTATCAAAGGACATATTTATCTTGATAATTTCAAACCGTGCTTGGGAGTCACAGTTAGAAATCGGATCCCAGGCTCCAAAGCGCCAGCTTGAGACGCAACCGGGAATAAACGCTATTGATGATGATGATTGTGCGTATTTGCATTAAGGCCATTCATCACGGTGAAGCGGAGAAGTACGGTTTGTAAATTCGAACTTTTTTAGAATAACTAACACAACCATCGGTCTGGAAAAAATATCTAATATACTTGAGGATTTGTCTAGAAAATGTGCTTATTCTAATAACTATCTATGAGATATACCTTCGACTTCAGCGATTTGGATAACAAAGACGAGCTATTGAGCAATTCGGCAGTGTCGCCTTTTTGTAAAATTGATTTAAGTGGAAATAACGGAGTTAAAATGACTCAAGTGGCAAAATGGACAACATTTCAAAATTGCTAAGCTCTGAAACAAAAAATACCAATTCTTTATTTACTTTTCCGCTGCTCGAATATATATTTATTCATTTTTTATATTGCTTATTTACTAAGAAAAAAATTAAAAACTAAAAAACGTAAGATGACGTCATCGGACGGCAGAATATAAAATATTTCTTTGCTTAGCACATTATAGTTTTAAATTTACGTAATGCCAAACTCATGACATGTAACTGTCAAAAAAAAAGACAACTTGTCAACGTTGAATGTATGAATGACGTTGACAATGTTGACACTAGTATTATTTACCTTTGACAGTAGTACCTTTTTTTTATTAAAACAATGATAAGCAAAGGAATATCGCTGTATTCAGCCGTCCGATGACGTCATTTGGCGCTTACGTCTATTTAGAATAAAAAGAATTTCAATAATTATTTTATGCATAAAAATGGACAAATTTTGAAAAAAGAAAAAATATGGGTCTGTTCATTTTATGTCTACTTTCATATAAAAAAACAATATGGACATGTTAAAAATTTGAAATGTTGTCCATTAGTTTCGAGTCGCATCACTACGATAAATCGACGCAAACCTTGACCTGCTCGACTTTAAATGGCTATACCTTCGACTTGAGCGATTTGGTTAACAATGACGAGACTGAATGGCGGTGTCGCCTTTACAACTTATGCGCTATTATCGGGCGTAAGCGTTTCTCGATTCCCTTTCTGTTTACCCTATTTACATATTTTTATTCATTTTTAGCTCGTTTAGTTGAATAACTTGAATGTGGAAGATTGATCATACCCTGTCTGTCTAATTTCTAACAATATTCTTTTATAAGTAGGTATTTTTATAGGTTTTGGACACCTCGAAAAAAAAATCGAGAGTCAAGAGAAGAATAGAGGCTGCTCCGATGACAAGAGTGATGTTTTAGAGATTGAGCCTTCAAGCCTTGCCTTGTTGTACTTAGGAAATCAGTAAGGCTCTAACTCTTATACATGAAAAAAAAAGTCTAGAATAAACTATGTAAGTATCATAAATGACTTCATTAAAGAGAAAGAATAGGATTTTTAACAATTTTGAGGCTGTTGACTTATGCTCTTCAAATAAACAACTACAATAAAAATTATCAAATCCCTAATCAACATGACATATATGCTGTACTTTGGAAGTTACAGCTAGAATAAGGTTTAGGGAGGGAGAGAGTCGGTGGTTTTACTGGGGTCAACATAACGCATTGTGTAGTTATGTTTGAAATAAGGGAATTGTTGGGGTTACCAAACTTGACAATAACAAAATCAATGAAAAAAATTATAAAATGGTAAAATAATAACAAATTCATTAAAAATAATAAATTCGTCAAAAATAACTGACATAAAAATTACAACTGAGTTAAAAATAACAACATTGTTAACAATAACTTTGTACTTTCGTTCTAACTTTGTTATAACTGTGTTAATAGTTAATTTATTTTAACATTAATTTTAATGATTATGACTTTTAACACCCACCACTATTTCACAACAAAATGGAAAAGATGGATTGACATGTTTATTTAAGGTGACGGGTAGGGCACACTAGCGACGCCAATCGATTTTAATTTTTTAGCTACTAAACCGGATCTATTTTAAACAATTTCGGGGTTACAACCTCTTTCCAAACACTTATACTATTTATTAAATGACCATGCACAAATGTTGGGTCTGTGCACAAACTCGAAAAAGTAGATTCGCGCGAAAAGTTGATTCACGCTAAAAGTCGCCGCTTTTGGCGGTAATCAATTTTTCGCAGTACGCGTTGGACTCAACATTTGTGCATGGTTATTTAATAAATAGTATAAGTGCTGAGAGGTTGTAACCCTCAAAATGGTTTGAAATAGATCCGGTTTAGTAGCTATCAATTAAAATCGATTGGTGTCGCTAGTTAGGGCTAGATCTCTAGTTTGAGGTAGATACATGTCATCAGTTGCCTCTCAAAATTCATATGCACTAATACTCTAGCTAGCTTAATGATAGATAAACAATGAATATTGAAAAGAACCTGATCCTTTCTAGCTACTACAACTCATTTAAGCTGCCGCTACTCCATACATTATACCTAAAAGATGTCGCTTGTGTGTACTTTAATGTTCAAAAATAATTTTGGTCCTCTTAGACTAGCAAAATTGAATAGAAGGTACAAATATTGAATATACACCATTTGAGAGATAAATGTTTCTAACTTTATTTCATTGTACGAAGGTCAGTTTAAAACACAATTCTTAAAAGTACTGTAATGTGACCTACATAATCAAAGAGTGAAGTGAAATATATTTTGCTTTCCAAATTGTTATTGTTCTTATTTCTGAAACATAGCAGTATGTTTCAAACAGAATTTACTGTAAATTAGTTTATTTAAAGCGAAGACTCCACAGTGAATACCACTACTTTAATAAAAGTCAACGGAGTCTGTTCAATCATGTTGGTGCAAAAACAAAATTGTACAGAAAACAATAATAATTTAAAGTTATGTAGTTAGTTACTTACAAAGTACACTCAAACTTTTATTGTATTTCAAAAAGTATAAGGAATATAAGGGCTAACCAACATTAGTTATAGTGACTAGAACCGACGCAATTTAATAGAAATACTTAGCTAAGTATGGGTCAGGGCACTAGCATTGCAAAATACATTTTTATATGACAGACAACCACACAAACTTACCATCTTTGACATTCTTGGAAGACTGTGACGATGACACTCCGGGTATAGTTTTATCACTAGCACAGTACATTATAAGAATTTTCACATGCAAGTGCTAAGGAGTCACTCTCATCTAGCAAAACTGTCCATATTATCAAGAAAAGGACTTGATAACCCGATACATTCGCACGTAACGCAACCCACGGCGGCCATTCCACATTCCGGTTGTAAATATCGCATCATAGACAAATTCATAGCAGATTAAAAATGAAAAGTAGAAATCAAGCTGATTTCTGAACAGCTATTATCATCATAGTTGCTCAAAATCTTTATTTCTCGACCTTCGATCCCAAAAGTAAAGTGCATAAATGGTACACACTCTGTGCTTAGATAAATGTTCGGTATATATATTCCAGTCAATCGACGCTTCAATAATCGTGAAAATAACCAGATCTCTGTGAGATTTGACGTTAAGTAGGCAGGTTTGTGACCTTAGATTGCATGCCTCAAGTGGCAATGGGCAGGGCACATAGCGAGGAGAACAGACGACCGTTGGGGCGGAAAGGTTATTTAAATAGATACCCGACCCTAGCTTACCTGACAGATATTTGCTGTCTATTTTATGTAATATTTTAGGTGTGATCACAATCTGTCTTTGTACGTACAACGACACAATGCTGCAATGGTATAAATCAAAATAAAAGTCGAATTTCTTTAATCGAATCTCTCCTTAATATGTTGATTTTGATATTTCGCCTCTGTCCTGTCAAATAAAAAGGTTAAAATGTATGGTAATTTTACATTAGTATCAGTCGGTTGAGTAAACATAATAAAAAATAGAATATCCTACTGCTAAACTTATTTGGAGTAGTGAAACCGTTCCTTAAGGCGACACTGCGCAATACTAACGTTGCCAAGTGCTTTAGTGCTTAAGGGAACGTAAAAGTTGCCACTTTTAGCAATTATGGATATTACTGTTACTTGTAGGAAGCTAGGAAGTAATTATGGGATAAGTTGGTCTCAAAAAAATATTTATACTTTCCTTAAGTATTTATGCATTGCTTACTTTAAAAAAAGTCTCTTATTCGCCACAATCAATATAAATCATTTTTCGGCACTAGAATCGTCGCAATGTTGTCACCTAAAAGTTTGAGGACCAGAAAACGCAAAGAAGAAGAATCCGTGAATTCAGCAATGAACGAATTGAGAAGTCATTTCTGAACGAATTCAGTAAATGTCATAGTGACAGTTTCGAGATTTATTGACAGACGTCTTAGTCTGTGACAGACGTCAGTTAAACGTCAAAGATTCTGTACAAGTTTCTGTTTCTGTTTTATTGATGTAAATTGTAATTTTTATTCTATTCTTGTAGATTATTATTTGGAAATATGATGCAGCATCAATACTGGGTTACTAAAAAGACAGTTCTGAAAAAATTGGGTACCAAAGAAGACGAGTGTATTGTTTCTTCCGATGCCGAACTCGACGCAAAATTGGAGTTGTTTCGATCAATATCAGATAGCTGCTTGCATTTACAAAGAGTTTTGGATCAGTATCAGGAGCGATTGTGTCTTTTGGCTCAAGAGGAGAATACTTTAGGGAAGTTCTTGCGGGATTCTGGTAAAGGGGCGAGTGCGTCGGGAAAGCATATGGTGTCTGCTGGGAAGGCGATTTCTTATTCAGGACAGCAGCGTTTATCTGTGAGGGGGCCGTTGTTGAGGCTTTATCATGAAGTGGAGACATTCAGGGGTCGTGCGGTGAGTGACATGCGCGCGACGGTTTCGGCGATGGAGAAAGCGCGTATTGAGTATCGCGCGGCGCTGAGTTGGATGAAGTCGACGAGCGCTCAGCTGGACCCCGACACCGGCCGCGGGCTGGACAGCTTCCGCAAGGCGCAGCGGCAAGTTCGCGAGAGTAAGAAGGTGTTTGACAAGCTGACACTTGATGTTTTACAGAAGGTATAATACCTATACGTTTTGAGGTTATATAAGTAAAATTTTATTGCGAGTTTCGAATTGTTAAACCCGAATTGAGGTAGATAGAACTAAGGCTTAGTTAGAACTAATTTCAAATGCGAAAGTTTACCATACAGTATCTTTTTGCAAAATCAATACGGTAACATTTTATCAGCACTGTGTGCTGCATACAGGGCTAGATAACATTTGCTATTTCCCGTCCATGACCTAATTGTGATTTAACTCTGTATGAAATATGATATTTAATGTGTAATTTAAATTAGGTTTTAAATTAAAAGGCACACAAACCTTTTAATTTAATTTATAAAAATTATCTTCAGTCATATTAAATCCCTTTACTATGTATACATATCATTTACTATAAGTATTTTTTTCTTAAGCTCCTTTTTAATTCTCTTAGTTTTTGGTTTTCAAAACATTTTCTACATTAAATTAATTTATTTAGAATTAAGACTTCATAAACTTTGTTACAGATTGACCTGCTAGCTGCTGCCAGGTGTAACATGTTCTCCCATGTACTATCAAACTACCAAACTTCATTTTTAACCTTTGCCTCCAAAGTCTCCCAGACGTTGGTTGCAACAGCTGACACTATGAATGCAAATCCACAGTATGAATTTTGCATTTTGAAGGAGTTATCCCAGAGTTTGGGGGAAGGAGAGCTGAAGCCAGAAGAAATTGTGCCACAAGATAAAGATCAGATGCTATTTTTTCAGGTTTGTATTGCCTACTCTTCAACTACATCCTTCTTCATCAATATTTAACCCTTTTTAACTGACTTAAAAAAAAAACAGGTTCTCAATTCAACATGTATATTTTTGTTATGTTTGTTCGCCGTTAACTTTGCCATTTATAAACCAATTTAGATGATTATTTTTTAGTTAAAAGTAGATAGTCCCGGATTGATACTGATGATCAGGATATCAGGATCTGATGGTGGGATCCTGGAAAAATTAAGGGTAACTTTCAAATTTCATAGGGACACATAATGTTTTTGTATCTTTTTTCAAAATTGCACCAGTATTGGCGCCTGAGTGTATTAATTTTGTGTTTCTGCTGATGATGGAAAGTCAACTCCTCAACTATTAGGAGTTAAAGGTTATCCTTTATCTTTGAGAGTTATCTCTTTCAATACTGTACTCACAATTAGTTTTTTAGTTAATAGGCGAGGGTGGAAGAGGGGGGGGGGATCTGCCAAAAATGAGACACTAAAAAGCTTGAAAAATAAAGTTTCTGTAAAAAGAACCGCCTTCAAAAAGCACGAACTAAAAAGTGTAATCTTAAATAACATTTTATTACAGTACACTCGAGAAAAGTTTTTACCGAAGTCTGCGCCTAATCCCTGTTGAATAATTGAATGTTGTATTAAATTACAAGATAGTATTGGGCGCCGAATTCGGTAACACCTATTCTCGAGTGTACTGTTATAAAATGTTATTTGAGGTGTATAAAGTGTTAAAAATATTATTTTACACTTTTTAGTTTGTGGTATTTGAAGTCGGTTTTTTTCGCAGATTTTTTTTTTATAAGACAAATACCTAATAATTTGTTCCAGGTATTATTTCTCTTTTAAATAGTATGCCAACTTATCATTTCTTCCAGGATGAGTACAAGGATGAATCCACAGAAAAAAACAAAACAGAAGCCAAGATAGCCAAAGATATTGAAAGGCAGCCTCCGTCCAGTGATTCCAAAGATGAACCATCCACCTCTGTAAACCTAATTGATACAAGCAATGTAGATGCAGAGCCTTTGGCTGAATGCTCAGGGATTCTTTCAGACTTGGCTGGGCTCAGGCTGGATGGGGATTTACCAGCTAATTTTGGATCTTTTATGCCATCTCACTTGTTGCAGGTATTTAGAAAATTATTACTTAGTCAAAAAGTGCTATGTTCTCTGTGAAGTGAATAATTTGTTATTTAAGTGTAGTATGTCATGCTTGATGTGTATGTGACTTGTGTTTCAGGAACTGACAACCCCAAGCCCCGTGGAGAGCTCGATGAACCCCGTAAGCAACAACAATGTACCATCCAAATCGCCCACATCTGCCGCCAAGTCTCCTACAGTCCCAAAAAAAGACGACAAGGCAGCTTGGTTCAAGTTATTTGCTGAGTTGGATCCACTTGCAAACCCTGATAGTTTACTTGGTTCTAATAGTAATCAGAGCCATGCAGCTTAGGTATCTTCCTATTTACTAAGGATGGGTTATATTTGGGAGCAGCGGTTAAATGAAATGCTGGTACATTTTTTAATTATGTAATATAACTAACAATATGTATCTAAAATGGGACCACCAAAATATGCCCAGCTATGTTTTTGTTTACTGTCCAATTCAAGTCTTAGTTTTATTGGTGAAGCCTCTTATCCTGTAATCGCTGATGTTTGAACTGTTATTCTAGTCATAATGGTTTTTTTAAGATTTAGTTTGTAGCTGCTCCCAATGCTTCAGCACACCCTTACCTTTAAGATAGATGAGCTTTCCATTCAAAAAGTATATGTATGTCCCCTTGAACTAGGTTATAATATATTGTAACTTACTTATGTGTGTATTTACTTACATACTATATTTTATGCTAGGATGTAACTTCTGAACCATGGCATAGGATAAGTATTCAATGAAATACTAATTTAGGAAATATGCTCATTATCTAAATATATTTACCTATTCTTGTTAATAGTGAAAGTGCATTGATTTAGATACCTTGATGGTGGATTGAAATCAAGGGTTGAGGCAAATAAGGTAAAATAAAAATTACATTTATTTGATTGGATGAATATTTGACGATTTAAGGCACATCCAATAGGTATAAATCAAAATTAAATATCAGTAGAGTCCACGCCACGAAAAATGTCTCACGGAAAAAAACGGAACTAAAATTGTGCCTATCATCATAAAGTTTAAATTTGATGGCGATTCAAGTGCGCTTTCCATGGGACTTCTTTGGTGGAGCGGACTGTATTTTAAACCATCTCAAGATTTCTGACCATTACAGTAGTCATCATCACTGTAAAAAGTCTTTCAGTTGACTTTTTGAAGTGTGTTTTAAATAAAAAAAATTGTGGAGTTTTGGACATTACAAAATGGTTATAACTGATTAAAATAGGGATTAACATGAATTTTATTTACTGTGGGGTACAATATTTTGTACTCACATCACTTGTAACCATGATTATGTATGTAACTTAGCCAAAACGTCAAGCAGAGTATGTGAGTACAAAATATTGTACTCTATATTAAATAAATTCCGTTTTAATCCCTGTCCTACTTAATTTATTAGTTATTTTGCAATGCGAAAATCTAAAAAACTTTTACAAAATGATCCTTGGAAAAGTAATAAATAATGGTGTCATACCATATATTTACACTTAGTATATAGTAACTAATAGTGAACAAATGTATTCCATAGGTAATTTTTGTGTTAACATTTATTTACAAGTTACTAGTGTGCTTTGTTTTTATAATTTTAATAGCCTTATTTATTAGTTCGGAATCATGTCTAACTATGACTATGTCTGTGCTATATTAGGAACATACCAAAGTGCAATATTGTGTCTTACATACAATACTAGTCCAATAATGATCTGTAAAACCATTAATGAACTGTTTACAGTTCAAATCTATATGGATAATAATTTTATACATAATAATTTAGTTATAATAAATTAATTGACTATTAATTTAAATACATAATTATGTATCTGCCTATAAAATATTGTTTACCGATTTCACACTCGATGTTATATTTATTATTAGATTCAGTGAAAAAAAATCTTAGATCTGACTCTCCCCATTTGAAATGTGTATTTGAAATCAAAGTTGAATTTATCACAATGTTTCTGTTAATTAGATGAACTACCTACATACAGATTTGCATCTACATAATCTATCATTTATGATAATTTCTTGATGTTTTTGTGTACAAATATTTTATAAGTATTTGCATTACATTACTTTGTCTATTCCATTTAAATAAAATGTTGTATTGATTTGATTTTTTTTATATCACGGGTGTCCATGGGTAGGCGGCAATCGCTTACCATCAGGTGAATTTGTGTGCTCTTCTGCCACCTATCACATGAAAAAATTTAAGAATTCTGGAAATGTTTGTTTTGTTGAATGCTGTGTGCTTCATGTATAAAGGTTTCACTCCAGTTAACAAACATGTTGTTTTAGAACTCTATAATTAGGGTGATTCTCCGAGATTTGATTTCCAAAGGCCCAAAAATATTCTTCAAATTAGAAGTTTATATTGAAATAAATAAGAATACGTAAACACAATTGCTTTAAGTGGATAAGTACTCATCTTTCATACAATTTGAACAATATTTTACGGAAATTACACAGAAAGAACAGACCAATAGCACAGATATTATAATATAGTGATCCGTCTGCTATGCTCGTCTGCCACCTATCACTTAAAAAAACAATAAACGGGTATTACCCGTCGGGTAATACCAAATCTCGGTGTGGATATTTAAGATACGTAGGGCTGCCAATGCTGCCATACGTCTCGTATTTGATCATCCTGTTCTGTATTTAGTTAGTACATACATGAGTCATGTAATATAAATTTACAATAATTGTACCTAGTTCTGCAGAAAGCAGCCATATGAGGAAAAGTATGAACGGAGTTATGAGCGTTTTTCTGTCGAATGTCACCCTTCAGTTAGGGGAGACTGGGGACACTTGATCCCCCCTTTTGTTTTTTGGCGATTATTTTGTAAATATTAATCCGATTTTAAATATTTTGGTACTTAAATATGTGGAATTTCATTGATTATACTAAGTATAATAGCAAGTGATATATGTACATAACTTTACTAACTAGCTCATGAAAACTTCGTATAGGGAATGATATCATGTGTCCCATATATGTGTCTGACTTGATCCCCCTCTTCTGGAAGACTTGATCCTGGGGGAACAAGTCTCCCACATTCACATATCTCTGCAATAAGCTTTTAAAATTCTCAAAGAAATTTCCGACATTGTGTCTGTTAAAAGCTGTAGCGCGAGATAAACTTGTGGCTTCGGGTACACGCAATGACAACTCTTTGTGACGATTCATAAAACCGTAGAACCAATCGTAAGTAGCTGTTTCCTGTTCAACCCATTTTGGTGGTATTTTTTTACTATTTTCAGAAGCATATTGAAATGCAAGGTCTTGTACATTCTTAGGAGTTAATCCATGGTATAATTTAGTGGCCATTATTAAATAATTAACAAGTTCTGTCTCTTCAGTTGACGTAAAAATTTGTGACTGGCGGTAATTTGGCTTGTAGTCAATATTTTCAGTCGTAGCATATTTCTTCTTTCTGACATTTTTCAATGTCATAACTGCTATACCATAACCTCTTGCAGTACTACGAATACTCTTACCCTGAATAACATCATTGACAGTCAACTCCAAGATTTCCTTATTGATTGGTATTATTTTTCTCTATACATTTATATTGCGGAAGGCTAAGGAATGGAACTCTCTGCCGAGATCTGTTTTTCCTGACCACTATAATCTGGGCATCTTTAAGGCAAGAGTGAACAGGCATCTTTTAGGCAAACGCGTATCATCCTAGACCTCATCGTCGCTTTCCATCAGGTGCGATTGTGGTCAAGCGTTGGCTTATTGACCAAAAAAAAAATATATTGAATCCTGAAATTATTAAAAAACTAAACATCAGGGGCACCTTCTCGCACCTTCTTTTGTTTTATATATTCTAGGCATATTTAATCTTGATATTATTAAAAAAAATAACATTAGGGGACACTTTATCCGCCGGGATCAAATCTCCCATAAGAAAGTGTACCATGTGTACCCTAGGTATATTGAGGATATAAAAGAATATTGTAAAAATATCTAATACTATTTACACTTTTCTATGAAACAGACGTTTAAACACATAGATAAGTAATAGTTTAAAATTGATTCTAGTACAAAATATGTTTCCTATCCAATTGCGAAATCAAAATAAAAACTTACGAAAAATATTATCTGGCCACACGAAACACAAAATCATCCGCCATCTGCTCAACTGTCAAATTTGACAGGAGTACCAACTTTAGAAAGTTTGAACGTACCATAGACTATCACTGTTGCCACTTATAAATCATATAGTGTACACAAAAGCTTTGTAAATCTAGTGTATCTAGTCTCCCGTAAGGATCAAGTGTCCCCAGTCTCCCCTATTTATCGCTTTTCTGTTTATTTTATATTTGAGAATTATTAGGACAAGTATAGCAGTTTTTTATAGCCTATCCACGATTTCGTATCATTTAGCTTAACACCAATATTAGCGTTTTTGACGTGGCTGGATTATGCAAAATAGCTTATTTTATTAAAATTACAATAAAGAATAAACCAGCCACATAAGTTGGCTGTGTTCTGCATTAATTCAAAATGGAATAACAGTATGTAAAACACAGACAAGGAAATAAAGAAACTAATGTGTTACTGTTTTACTCCATTATAGTATTTACGTAACTTTATTATTTCATGTAAAATAAATATGTAATTTGTAAAATAACTAAAAAGTCGTGTTAAAAGTCTTTATTTAAAAAAAGGTCACAAAATGTTTATTGTCTTTTTATAAGTATCAATGAACACTATTCATTTATTAACATTACAAATAAAATAAAATCAAATCAATAGTAGAGGTATACAATTTGTCCGCTCTCACTGTTCCTCTTCCAAATCAAAATCCAACTCGGCGTTAAGCCCGTCAATGTCATCAATAATTATTTCATTTCTACTCATCAAATTATCATAGAAGTGTCTAGCATCCTCCGGAATCAGATGTTTTATAGATATTATGTCACGTAATTTGGGCTCCGCGATCGGTTTTCCACTGGGCCATAATTTAGATAGCTTACTCTTCAAATCACCTTCTTCTGAATTATTACAGTCTTGACGTCTTTTAGATGTTTTGCGAGTAATGTCTAAACAATCATAATCTGCTTGATCAAAGTCAGACTTCATATAAATATGATATTCGTTTGTCTTTGTTACTTTTAATTCTCTTGTTTTCAGCCAGTTAACTTTGTTATTACTTGTCGTTTTCTTCCGATTTATTATTAACTTTTCGAGAGTTTCAACGGAGTAAAAATCGTCACTTTGCATTTGGCAAGTTATAAAAGGGTTTTTCTTTTTGCATACAGCCATAATTTGAATATAGTCGTCAGGCGTGTAAATCCTTTGATTGTACTTTAATGCTCTCTCAATGTCACCGAAGTCCTTATCGTTGGGTAAGTAGCTGTGGCCTGGCATCAAATACTTAAAAGTGATAGATTGAAGGTTAAGTTTCATCTCAAGAACTACTTTCATCATGAGCGTAATTTTGATATTCATGTTTTGACCGCCGCAGGAATCCGACCCAAGAATCAAATGTTTTATAGTGTCAGAAACATTCTTATCTATGTGTTTCAGTAGAGACAATCCGACTTCCTGTGCGCCACGTCCTGCCTGACCCTCGATCCATGTATAACAGTAACTTTGGTTGTTTTTAGCACTGTGGACACCCAAGTTATAGAGCCAGATCTGTCTTTTGTAAAAAATTATATTCGTCTGTATCCGGGGTAATGGCAGTGTTTTTTGCATATCAAACGTAAGACATTCGACGTCATCTTGATTTTTAGCTAAATCCATATCTACTTTTAATTGGGATCTTGCTCTTTCAGCCTGCTGAAGATGATTGTTGTGTATTTCTTTTATAGAATTGACGTCCTCTCCCTTTTTTTCAGCATTTAGTAATTCAATTCGGAATTTATCACATAGATTGCATGTATCTTTGCAAAGTATTTTAACTTTAATGTTAAAGTTGCTGTAAAATAATTTTTTGAAGAAACTATAACTTACAGAGTTCAGGCCCAGCTTTGCTTTATATTCATCATAAACATCAGACAATATGACTCCAGGCTTGAAAAATTTTGCCGATGTTTTAAACCCCTCCCGCGCCGCCCGCCCCCGCCCCCCGTGAAGCGCCGCTTGCGCTTTGTTGTAATAAATAATAATAACAGTCCAAATCACAGGAATCTATAGACGTAGGTAAACAAGTAGAAATAGGTGAGATATAATTAAACAAGTAAAAGTTATACGGCCACGATAAGAGATCGTCATACGCTAATGTTAATTGCAAGTTTAAAAATCGTCCTTATTCGCATGACGTAAGGATCATAGAATTTTCTTAAGTAACCTTTAATTTTGATTATTGTTTCTGGGTACGATGGTTACGGTACGGCGTTTAAAATAGTATTTAATAACATTAAAATTAGATGAAAACAGCCTGCACGATGTTAGAAAAAGCCAAGTATGGACTCGTAACAAATATATAATTTACAGTAAACAGCCAATGTGCACTGGCTGTTTTTTACGAAACTCGACCACCTATACCTCCTAACATTTTGAAATTTGTACGAAACAGCCATATAGTAGGCTGACTTATGCAATATAGATTAGGCAGTTTGTGTCAAAATTGGTTGCATTTAACACCATGATGACTGTTATTTACAAAATATGTCTTGTTGAATGGCTGCATTAGACGGCTCATATCTCCGCCGTAAGAAGAGATATCGAAATGGCTGTCTTTGCAAAAAATCCGGCATGTCGAATTTAGTATGGCTGTGTTAATAACTCGATTTTCGAAAAAGTGCCACTTGGCTGCTTTCTGCAGAACTAGGTCCAATTAGTCGCGTTGAAAAAAAATGTCCCATATTGGTCCTCAGTCAGAAGTTGTGACAGCCCTAAAGATAGGGCACATGATGGTGCAGGGGTAGAATCTAGCCACCAAAACAGTCCCGTGAGAAGCTCGCTTGAGTCTCTATCAACCATTCAGAATTCAGATATGAGCTTTAAGTTTATTTATATTCACAAGGAACTTGAAATTATAGTTACGTGTTTTTCCGCGGGACTTCTTTCGTGGCGCGTGGGGCGTGCGTGCGTCGTATTTATATCTAGTGTGTTCACGCCGCGAATTACGGTCTAAGAGTGGAGCGCATAAAAAACATATGGTGGAGCGGGCTCTAAACATCGCCAAAAAATACTTTGCGGTGGCGATGTTTAGGTACATAAAAAATATTTATAATTAACATTTTCTAGGTAAGTATAGTTTTGATGATCTGCGCTCTAAAAAGAAAAAAACTACATAAAAACACTAACGTCACAATGACATTTCCGTCAATGTCATATGTCAATCAAAAAACCTGGCTGTAATTTTTTTTTCTTGGTCTGTGCTGTCCAATCGTGCTGTCTGTCATCAGTGCCTCCAGATTCACTGTAATTACAGTAGATTTACTGTATTTTGGAGTTTTCTACTGTCTACTGTAATGATAAAATACAGTGTAGGATTTTACATGATCATCATAGCTGAAAAACATTTGAACACAAATTAACCAGCAGACGTGTTTTGGCATCAGCTGGCTCTATTGAAAGATGATAATGGAGACAACAAATTTCATCTTGTGCCGCGATTTATGCTGTAAATATTATCTTTGCCTCACTCTAACGCCGAATGTGAGCGTAAGTTTAGTGAGATAAATAATATAAAAACGAAGCAGAGGAACTGCCTCATCACAGATACCATTAAAGGAAATATGTTATCCCAGCAAGCCATTCGTCGACGTTCAGAAAATTGTGTGGATTTCAAGCCCACAAAGGAAATGATTTCTAAGATGACGTCCCAAATATATCAGAAGCATGAAAATATTATTTTTGAATAGGTAAATGATTAATAAATGAATAAAAAGAGCTTTAAATATTGTAGTAAATCAATCATTGACTCATTGTTTTCTTTTAATTCTGTAAATTTTTACTGTAGTTCTACTGTATTCAGTAAGCATAATTTACTACATTTTTTTAGGATTCCCTGTATTTTTTCGCTGCCAACACTGTATTTTCACTTTTTGAATCTGGAAGCACTGTCTGTCATTGATTGATTTCCAATTTGTCGTTGTTTCAGGGAGTTTTTTAATTTACTCCAGAAGAACTGAAAAGCATACATAAGCTTACAACGTAAAAATATTATTTGGGTCGGTATTCTGCATAATAAAGTTGTTAATCTTTTGCGATCTGTAGCAAGAGTACAAATCCGCCGGGATTTTTAGTGTCGATCCACAATGTTTAATTCGTGTAAGTGTTTAAGTGTATTATTTTTCTCTGTTGGTTCTTGTTGTGCTCTTAAGTAATTCATTGTACTATTGAATAATCTACCGGCAGTTTTTCGTGGCCTCCTCGGCACGGAGGAGTCCCCTACAAAGGTCCTTGAAGTTCGATCTGACAACTACATTTCAAGGCCTGTGTTGTACAGAAAGGATTCTACGATACTTTATGCACCAAAGATTCCACCAGACACCAAAAATTCGAAGGACAAATATTACGAAATCGTCCTACACAAGCCTTTTACAGAAAGCTTGCATACTATGTACAGGTACCTATAAAATTAATTACTGTAATCAATGCGTCATTATTATGATTGGCTTGTAATGATATTTTATCATATGATTGTCTCATTTTCTCAGAATAATCATTGTGATATTTCTTTTAGTTATTTGATGTTTACAATCAAAACTATTGCATAATAATTGCTGCATAGTACAATTTGGTTTTGCTTTTGTTAACTATATTTTAAAGGAACTTATAGAATGGGATAGTAGTTTATGGGCTCATAACAACATATAACAATTTATTTATTCATTTTCTTTTATTTAGTCATAAAATTAACAGAAAGTTCTTGAGTATTGATTTCTTATATGAAATTATAGATAAGTATCAATTCAAAATTCCAATTTATTTATTTCCGAACTAAGTTCCTAACTAAGCTTAAATAAATTGAACCTTACCTTCCTCCTTTGTCCTTATAATTATGGTATTATACTATCAGTTTGAAAGTCCACACTTCCAACAGCTTGCTCCATGACTATGTCTTAATCAGACATAATGTGTGTGTGTGTGTGTTAATAATGTGAGATAATAATAGCAATGTTTTGAATACAAGTTTTTTTTTCAGTTTGTTCCGATCGGAAAATCAAGAACTTGCTAAAGAAAGGTTCATTGTTTACAAGGAGAGAATACCTATCTACATCACAAAAACTAAAGAGGTAAGTTAGGGATTTTTTGAAACTCCGGCCTGACTACTCTTATGTGATAAATAAGATTGGTGTATTACTCTTCATCATCATCATCAGTGTATTGCAGTCCACTGCTGGACATAAACCTCTTCCAATGTTTGCCATTCCTATCCATCTTTCATCATTTGCCTATTTATTATTATTTTAATTTGGATTGAAGATACTACATGATTATATGGACGGATACACTTCTACAGTGATAAATATAGTTTTGTTGTACCTATTTAATTTATTATGGCTGTAGTTTTATATTTTTTGGACTATAATTTTTTTGAAAGAGTAGTAGCATTAGGTCAAAAAATTCAGAAACATAAACAAGTCAAACATGCCATTTGATATGTATGATGGAAACTTATGTTTATGTTGGCATTTTCCATCATTCTATTTCAGTAACTCTGCTTAAATTCCTATGGTTATTTAATCAGACTTTAAAATTAAATCCATCAAATTATATCCATACTAATAAAACTCTGTCTGTCTGTCTGTCTGTCTGTCTGTCTGTCTGTCTGCTACTCTTTCACGCCAAAACTACTCAACGGATTTAAATGAAATTTGGTATACAGATAATCTAGACCCTGAGAAAGCACATAGGCTACTTTTTATTGCGAAAAGGGGGTTGAAAGGGGGGTAAAAAGTTACTTTTCCACGCGGACGGAGTCGCGGGCGGCCGCTAGTTGGACATAATTTATATCTGACCTAATTTATATTATCTTAACTTGATATTATCTGACTTTACTATACTACTATACATATAAATAACCTTTGATACTTTAGACGGCATTATCTATTTTTTATATACCTTCTTTTTATTTATCTTTTTAATGTCAAAATTGTAGAGATAGATTTATTCCCGCCCTGAGTAAGCCAAGCATTACTGACTCAAATAATTATCTTGTATAATGTTTTTTGTAGCAAAGTTTAGACCTTAAGGGTAACCACATAAGACCAACTTTTTGTCAGACCGATTGTTAAAAAGTCGGTAGATTTTTCATCCGATTTCTGATCAACTTAAATGTTGCATGTGTATGTTAAGCTATTGGAATCAGTATGTTCTATCATTCTCCTACAAAAATCGGATTAATATCGCATACATTAAAGTGAAGTGTTTAAAGTGAGGTTATATTTTTTATTTTTTTATAGTGACACAGTATATTGGCTCTCCTCAGCCTGATGGTAAGCAAGAGAAGAGCCCACGTTGCAATTACAATGAAAGTGATGTGAGTATCACCTCGTTGGGACTGCCATACTGGCCCGCGAGATGCTTCTTCATACTTTGTTTGAAGGAATCCATATTGTGGGGTCACCCTATTCCTATTATAATCACTGACCGTTATAATCACTGACCGATTTTTTGTAGGAGAATAATATACACATACTGATTTCAATAACTTAACATAAATATATATAGCCTCTAGATTCTTTATATTTTTAGGCCCACTTTAATATAACAGATTAAATGGCACTTTAGACCTGTATTCTTTTACTTTCGCTAAATGCAAGCATACCCTCCATGATGGTCTACTTAATATGTCATATGACGATACAGATAAACTGCTTATGGTTTTGAAGTAGGTAAATTATAAAAGTTGTTGTTTTTCTTATGTTATTGTCTCTTAGATAAAATTTTTTGTGATTATTTATGAGAACTTACTGTTATGTTTTAACAGGTCTGCCTAGTTCAGGCATTTGTATTTATTTTTGATCTTATTGTAATAGATTTACATATGTATTATTTGCGTAAAATGATTATCTGAATAAATTGAAATTGATTGATAAAAAATCGCATGCTGAAAAACCACCCTTAACACGTTTTCTTTTTGCAGTGCACAGTGGCAAGTTTACAAAGACTCTGCGACACATTGTCCGAGCACACGTCATGGACTATAGCCCATCTCGTCGCCCACATAGGGCCTTGCGAGCTCTTCAACGACCCAGAGATACAGAAGCATATGGACGACATGGATCCGACGACGGGAGCTACTCCACTTATGGTCAATATGAGAAGTATTTTTATTCTTATTGGGTGGTTTGTGCCGTTGGTATTAGTTATTTTCTATTAGAGAAAGGAGGACTCATGTGTTTTTTTACGGTTGGCCCATTCTGTCTGCCTAAGTATGTGTATAAGGTGTACTTTCATTTGTTCTCGAACAACAAATGAAAATGTACCTTGGTGCATACTAACATACAGTTGTATTTTGTCAAATGCTCAGATATTTTTTCTAAGATATTCTTGAAGCTAAAAGTATATATTTTCGTTTATTGTGATTCCCAACCATAACACAAATGCATAAACTACTTACTTTAGGATATGTGAGTTTTATGATGTAATGAAATGTAGGTATATGAATGGATGCACACTATTAAAATTGGTTCTATTTAGTGATGAGCAAAAGTTTAAAGTATAATGATGCTTACAGAGTTGATCGTTTAGCAGTAGCTATTATCATTCAATATATTGACTGACCGGATAGCGCAATTGGTAGTGACCCTGCCTCTTACGCCAAAGGTCGTGGGTTCGATCCCCACCCTGGACAAACATTCGTGCGATGAACACTTGTGTTTGTTCAGTGTCTGGGTGTAATATATGTATTTAAGTATATATTTGTGTTCCTCTGTTGTCTGATATCTGTAACACAAGTGCTTAAGCTACTTAGTATGGAATCAGGTCAACGTATGAGATGTTGTGAGAATTATATATTAATTATATTAATAGATAAAATCAACTAAATAAAGATAGCAGAATACCGTCAAAGGGTAACGTTTTTTACCATTTGGCTACGGAACCCTAAAAAGATTTCAAATAATTGTCATTGTTCTCTGAACAATGGATGTAGTGGTTTTTTAAGGATAAAAACCATACATCCGATTTATAATGATGTTATTTTTGGTGTCTATCTAATCTTAAATGAGAGTCATCTCTTGTCAATTTAATTTTGTAATTGAATTGAATATGTCAGCCTGTTGACAGTGTGACAGTCCACTGCTCGCCATGAGCCTCTCCAATGTTCACCATTCCGATCTTTGGCCATCGCTCGCAATCAGCTTCTGCCTACCATCTTGCGCCAAACCGTCACTCCGCCTGGCCTGAGGGCGTCCTACACTATGTTCACCGAGAAGCGGTCTCCACTCCAGAACTCGGTCGTCGTTTCTAGGCCTGATATGGCCAGCTCATTGCCCTTCAGTTTGCTAATCCAGTTAGCTATGTCGATGACCTTGGTTCTCTACAGATATCTGTTGAATTATCATCATTATCTTAGCGTTTGGTCTCGGTTGCGTCCTAAGCTGTCGCTGCGGAGCCCGGGGTCCTGCTTCTACTCCTATACTTTGCGCTATCTTGTGCTTCCATTGTGGTCAATGCGCATGTCATCCTTTACGATGTCAAGCCACATCTCTTTAGGTCTACCCCTTCTGCCGGAATTCCTTGGTGGAGACATGGCCAGACATTTGTTTCCCACGTAGTTGTCCGGTATTTGTAGGACATGAACGTACCAACGTTGGAGACTCTCCTGCAGTTATTTGCTATGTCACGGACATGAAGGCTTCGACGCGCGCGTGAGTTTCTCAAGCAGTCTTTCTACGTAACTCTGCTGTGTTTTGCTGTTGAGTGACCAAATCCAGGGTACCAGAGACATAATCCGGGGGAAAGGGAGGTTTTAAGGTTAGCAGCGCACTTGTGACTCCACTGGTGTCGCGGGTGTCTATGGGCGGCGGCATTCGCTTACCATAAGGCGATCCGCCTGCTCGTCTGCGCCTGTAACATGAACAAAAAAAACTTCACACATCCACCGCAACATATTCATGTCCGTGACATGAACTCCTGCAAGATATCTGTAGAATATGTAATTTAATGACGTATTCTGCTCTTTGTCTCATTTAATCACTCAATACATAAGAATTTCTGAAAACGGTCCCATTCGCGTTAATTACATTTACACTGTCATCTCTTCCCTCATTAGTCAAACGTATCAAAATATTCTTTCCAACGAAATTAAAAATAAGACGACCTTTAAGTCAGAGAGACCTTTGTACTCCAATACTATGCTTTGTAAAGTAGGCCAATTGATATGTAAACATACAAAATACGTAAACACCTCGACTCTTAAGTCGGAACAATGAGGTTCATATTCGATGATGTTGTATACTTATTACTGCACGTGACTGTACGTCAATGATTCATCAATGACATCAAATGACGACGCGTTTAGCGCAGTGGTTTGAGCACCGTTTGAGACGCAAGATCGCTGGTTCGTTTCCCGCATCCACACACATGTTTGTTGACGAAAGAGATATTGTGATGTGTGTTTGTGGCACCTTCATTGTTTCTGTTTTCCATGTCATCATCAGTGATCGGATTAGGTACTTAGTTGCAATTGGGGTCAATGACCTCAAACATTACATTAGTATGGATAAGCCCGCGGGATTGCGAGATTTCGGAAATGTTCTATACGTGTAAAATACATTTTCTCTTGTCGGTAATTTAGAAATGAAACAAGTACTTATGTAAATTAAACGTTACATTTTACCGTGAGAGAGCCACGCTTCGGCGTGCATGGCGGCTTGACCGGAATAATACCACGGCCTAACAGAAAACCGGCATGAAGAAGTATTCTGCTGTGTTTCGCTGCGTGAGTGAGGGTACCAGATTCCCAATCCGAGGGAAACGGAGGATTAAAGGTTGGCAACGCACTTGTGACTCCACTGGTGTCGCGGGTGTCCATGGGCGGCGGCAATTGCTTACCATCAGGCGATCCGTCTGCTCGTCTGCCACCTATCATATAAAAAAAAGAAAAATAAAACATTTAGCATAAGTAACTCTTACCGATTATCTATTTGTAAGCGCCGTTAGCGTGTCCATGTTAAGATTTCGTCAAAATTTGCACACCTAAATCCGATCACTGATCATCCTAGCGTGTTTTATACCTAGTTGCTTCCAAAGCTACTGCTGCTGCTAGACCGGGATACGTTGAGACCATGATCCAGGATTTCGTAACAATTAATATGGGTAAAGCGGGACGGCAGTCTCCCACCTTCAGAACCCTTAAGATTCATGCTTAAAGCATGCTTATTTTGAGCAAGTGCTATTTAGTAGCATGTGTGGACGGACGCTAATAATAAGCATGTTAATTTTGAACATGCTCAAAAATCGAACGTCGGTCGATTTTTTGGCATGCTACCTGCAGTGCGGGTGAAGGGGGAGTGTGGCGGAGAGCTATGGTATGTGTAAACAGTTTGTTTCTTTTTAAGCAAACTAATAAATGCCTAATAGCATGCTCATTGATAGCAAATGTGGACAGTTCATTAAGCATGCTCATATTTGGCATGCTATCTAAGCATGCTATCAATGAGCATATGTAACAGTAGCTTTAGAGAGGGGAACTAGAGCATTTACGTTCAGGATAATTTCCGAAACGTGTAGGTTAAAAGGTTTTTTGAGCTAGATCGTTCATAGATGCGCATGACTGACTTACCATCGCTCATTGGTTTCTATAATACAAAGGAAACCCTTAATAGGCTAAGTATTTGACAAAATTCTGAAAACTATCTTATGTTATTCATTTGTTTGTAAGGAGCCCTAAAAAATACTTTTCTGTTTTTATTTTAGATATTTTAATAAAAAAACGAAAAAGAAAATGCAATATTCAAATATGCCGATAAAACGTGTCTTTTAGCAATATGGCGGCCAGTGACGTAGATTGTCCATAAATAAATATTGAGCTTGTTTGTGTTTCACTGTTTCTTTGAAATAGTGTTATAGACTTTTTTTTGTTTATTTCTTCCTATGAAGGAAAGGCAATCAACCATAGGCAGTAGACTTACGCGTAATCTACGTCACGGTCCGTTTTAACGTAACCCCTGTTTAAAGAATAATAATTTTAGAAGACGAAGTTTGATGAAATAATGCAATATTTTTATCTCGCGTTATTACAAATCGCTCCACAAAAAATATATTAACACTGATGATGTTATAAAAGAAATGTATATTTTTATCTTTGTCAAATAGCCTATTGGGACCGGAACAATGTCATTTGATTTATTTATCTTTATGTGTTTAAAAATGTAAGAGTTGTCTATGTGTATTTTTTCTTAAAAGGTTTTCATTGTTTTAACAGACTTTGTACCCATTGTTTGTAAAATTTTCTGCGTATTTGGTATGACTTAAAATACTGGAAACTCGTTTACGAATCCACATCACTTGGCTAAGGAAGTAAGGCCTACAAATAATAAGATATAATATTCAAATATGAACTTTATTGCTTACTGCATAAGACATGAGGTGTATACTTGCAGGGGACAGGTGACTGTACCGACTAATGGGTTAATCTCAAACGGCAAGTAAGGCGAATTGTGCGAACTATGACACCTAGTGTGACGATAAATAGGGAATGTGCTGCAAAGCATTCTTGCTTGGAAATACACATACATAATAGTATATTATAAAAATCTTTACTTTCCGTACTATACTCGAAACTGGAATTCAAGACCAAAAAATCTACGTCAGATACGTCACTGTCTAATCTCTCAATGTCGCTTATTTCCTTGTCAAATCAAGTTTTCAGGTTTTGCCAACCTTTTTGTTATATGCTTCTTTTCTTAGTATAGGCTGGCACAATTCATGATAGTGAATTTCTCAAGAAACACCAAATTACAAACTTTATTTTAAACTCAACTAAAATTGAAAGTTATTTTTGTAAAGAACTTAAACAAATTGAAATACCCACGAACATTGAACATCCACGAAAGTGTGGCATAGACAGTATGGAAAAGTTAATAAAACCATTTTTTATTAATTGTTTTTATTTATCTTCATCTTCACCATCACTAATTTCAGAATTTCTGACTACAGAATCTGAGTCGGTCACTTATATGTATGATAAAGTTTTCCACCACTCCAGTAATTGTAGTAGCTTTTTTGGTCTTGAATTCCAGTATCGGGTATAGTAAAAACTGTGTTAGTGACTGACTGAAATAAATGTATTATCCACCTCATTCAATGAATATTTATGCATAAAAAATCGGAAAATACCACTTTTAACTGACATATGATTGCCTCGGTGGGTCTGGTACTGGTGGTACTGGGTCGTACTTTAAAGCGACGGCTGCGCAAGAGGTCCCGGGATCGATCCCCGGGTTGGGCTAAAAATTTGTACCTAAGTCTTCGGTAAGAAGTTATTAGTGTCAGTACGGTATCTGGAAGATGGCGGTCTTGCACCCCCGTGGCTCGAAAAGCACGTTATGCCGTTGGTCCTGCACCCAATCCCTCTCCGCTCGTGTCACGCTGGTATCCCATCGGAATATGAGGGTCAGGGAATAGAGAGTGCACTTGTGTTTGCGCACACACTTGAGCACTATAATATATCCTGCATACGTGGCTGATCGTTGAGATTGGCCGCCGTAGCCGTAATCGGTTCGAGAATATTAGTGGTCAAATGTTTTAATTTAATTTTCAGGTAGCGGTGAAGACCTGCAATCTTCGTATGGTGCAGAGCCTGGTCTCCTTGAATTGTTCTCTTGATGTCGTCGACCTTGATGGCAATACGGTGTTCCACTACGCGGCTGCGAGTAACAAGGAAATTATTAATGTATGTAAAATCATTTATTTATATTTTTAAACATATAAGAAAGTGTCATAGCTAATAGCGGTTATTGTAAGTAATTAAGTTTTATCGTTATCGGAATTGATGGTGTTGCTTTAAACAATCTAGATTTAGAGGCGACAAACGAGCAAGCGGGTCTCCTCATAGAAAGTAATCAACGCCGCCAATGAATGTCCGCGAAATCAGAGCAGAGCGATCGTTTATGTGTTGGCCTTTTTAATATATGCGAAGAATTTTAAAGCTTTTCTATTTTTCAAAAATTAAAAATATAGTATTCGTTTTGTGTGTGAACTGATGAATTCATTAGAAAGTTGAATAGTTTTAGTACCTAACACAATATTGTTAGATACTAAAGCTAATCAACTTTAACTTAAGAAGTGATGAAAGCCTGGTAATCTGTAAATACAGGATTTCCTAATACGGACGTCAGTTTCTCACAAAGTTATGTCAATGTATGAGATGTTGTAATGAATTTATATGTACAACCTGTGCAGATAAAGGATGGGATCAGAAATGGCGGCGCATCTATTCACTTCTCGCTCGCACACTATTCGCATCCCATTCTTTATCCGCACAGGTTGTATACACCGTTATTTTTTATCGTTTACATCCCGACACTATTGCCGGGCGGATATCCTATTTTGTATGGTACAGGAGATTTTTTTCCGCTTATTTTGGCGATCTAACATGCTAAATGGACTTTATTCACGATACCCGTTATAAGATTTTCGGGATGTAAACAATAAAAAATAATGGTTCCGAGATACGCTCTGAGCGCTGTCAGCGCGCTAACAGTAGTTTCGTTTTGACGTGAGCGCATCTATAAACGATTTATTGACGTCATGCATGACGTCATTATCGGCGCCATCTTGCAATTACAGTGCTCACGCTCAGAGGCAATATTACTGTAAGCGCTGTCAAAAGTGGCATTTCAAAAATAGTATTGTTTGTTGTGTTATTACCTCAAATGAACATTTATCTTTTATAAAAACTATTTAATTACTTAAGGAATAGATATGACAGACTAAAATATTATAATATTTAATCTTTGGCGAACTATCCGTTTGAAAAACGTCATAATCACTGTTAGCGCGCCAACAAATCGTTCCGAATTCAAATATCGCTATAAACGTTCTGAGCATGAAAACTAAATCGGAACGGCTGTTGGCGTTGTGAGTGCTGACAGCGCTCAGAGCGAATCTCGGAACGCGGCCTTATACATGCGTTAGAAACTATAGTTCAATAATAATTAAAGAAGAGAAAGAGAAATAAATAAACAATCGCTCTCTCTCTATCTCTTGATAGAAATAAAAGTTGTCTAATTATTATTTTTATCTTGATATTTTTTTCTCTATCAAGTGTAATTTATATTTTAATTTTCTTTATCTCAGTAAAATAAACTATGATTCACAAGGTACTGGCCGGCAAAGCGGCGACATCTCTCAACGTGTTCAACAAGCAAGGCTACACGCCTCTACACATGGCGTGCCTTGCGAACGCTCCGGACTGCGTACGCGCACTATTGCTTGCCGGTGCGGATGTCAACTTGACAGCTGCGCAGAGGTCCGCCAGTAGTTTGCCAGGTACCAACGAGTCATCTCATTCTATCAAACTTGTAAAATAAGCAAGGCTACACTGCACTGGAACGCGCACTATTTCTTAGCGGCGCAAATGTCAAATTGACAGCTACGCAGTGGCCAATGGCAGTTGGCCAGGCAGTTAGAAGATGATATTGCACATCACAACACGGACGGGAATTAACACGATATTTATTATGTGATACAACATTGTGTACTCACATATTTGGCTCGACGTTTCGGCTACGTTACATCAGCCGTGGTCACGAGCGGAGAGTACACAATGTTGTTTCACATAATAAATATCGTGTTATTCCCGTCTTGATACATTATAGTGATAATGCAACGCGAAAATCTAAAAAACAATTGGTTAGTTTAGGTTTAAAATTAGGTACCTAGTAATATGCTTAATTTGTTTATTTATTTGTATTTTAAAAACCATACAGCAAATAAATAAATAAATAAATATCTCACAACATCACATAGGTACATTGATCTGACTCCGAAATAGGTAGCTCAAGCACCTGTGTTACGGATATCAGAATCAACAGCGGAATTACAAATATATACATACATACAACCTGTGCGGATAAAGAATGGGATCAGAAATGGCGGCGCATCTATTCACTTCACGCTCGCACACTAATTGAGTCTATACTCGCACTCGTGGGTGTGCGAGCGAGAAGTGAATAGATGCGCTGCCATTTCTGATCCCATTCTTTATCCGCACAGGTTGTACACTACTTTTTTTTGTAAATACATACTTATACACTACATAACACCCGGACCAATACAAACAGACATGTTCATGCACACAAATGTTTGTACTGTGCGGGGATCGAACCCGCAACCCTTGGACCAAAGGCAGCGTTCACTACCACTGTTCCAAACGGGTCGCCGAATACAATATAATTCTCACAACATCTCATACGTTGTCCTGATTCCGTTCTAAGTAGCTTAAGCACTTGTGTTACAGATATCAGACAACAGAGGAACACAAACCTATACTTAAATACATATATTACACCCAAACACTGAACAAACACAAGTGTTCATCACACTAATGTTTGTCCAGGGTGGGGATCGAACCCACGACCTTTGGCGTAAGAGGCAGGGTTTGCCAATTGCGCCATCCGGTCAGTCAATGAACTACATAAATAATATACGTTATATTCAGCGCAGGAGGCCCGTGCCCCAGCAGTGGGGACTTAAATGGGCTGACGATGAATGCCAGGTTTCCTAATTTTATCTTGTCTACGACAGTCAACAATAGGGCCAAGGGGTAGCAGAAACCTAACTCACATATCGATTTCAATCGTTTCATCATTATCATCATCATCAGCCCATTTAAGTCCCCACTGCTGGGGCACGGGCCTCCCTCAATCACATGAGGGGTAATTGCCATACTCACCACGCTTGGCAGACGGGTTGGCGAGGGTTTTGATATAAATGCAGAGTTTTCCTTCTCTGGATGCTGATGATCATGACAGCAGCTTTACCTTAATCGCCTTTTACGACACCTCGGTAAGAGTGAGGGTGGCCTATTCTACTCTGCCGGGGAACACACGGCAATCAATCGTTTACTACATTGAATTTTATCCATCATCTTAGCGTGTAATTCCCGGTTGCGTCCAAAGCTGTCGCTCTGGAGCCCAGGGTACGCTTAGACATGAGTCAGGGTTTGGAAAGCCTGGTAATTGGTAATTACAATGAACCGACTGCCGTTTGACCTTCGCAACCCTTTAAAGGGACCAGACCAATTGGGTCATGGTTACACGTTTTCAGAAACTATCCGAAACGTGCAGGTTTCTTCACGATGTTTTCCCTCACCGCAGAGCTAATGGTGTACGCACACAAATTTGAAAAATCCAGAGCTCGGAATCGGAAGGCCACGCGTTCAAAACCATTTAGGGCCGATTTTTTGATCCGTAGTTACCTTTTGGTTAAATTAACTATAGTTAACTGTCTAACCAGTAGTCAAAGTGACATCATCAAAGTGACGTAATTCCTTGTAATATAACTATTTGTTAAGTTGTTAGACGACCCGTTTGGAACAGTGGTAGTGAACGCTGTCTTTGGTCCAAGGGTTGCGGGTTCGATCCCCGCACAGTACAAACATTTGTGTGCAAGAACATGTCTGTTTGTATTGGTCTAGGCGTTATCTATGTATTATAAGTATGTATTTACAAAAAAGATAAAGAAAAGATAGTATATGTATATATTTGTAATCCTATTGTTGATTCTGATATCCGTAATACAGGTGCTTGAGCTGCCTATCTCGGAGTCAGATCAATGTATGTGATGTTGTGAAATATTTATTATTATTATAATTGGTTACTTTTTAAAACCATTAGTTCATTTTGACTACGGATCAAAAACCGGCCCTTAGCTACATCGCTCTTATTATACTATTATAATTACAGGTATTGTAGGCGATCTCCTTCAAGACAATCAACCTAAACTTTACCAGCAAGACATGAAGCACGGAGGGACTCCTCTCCATTGGGCCATATCTAGAGAAGTCATTGAGCCCCTAGTCGACAAGAACTGTGACATTAACGCGCTAAACTTCGATGGCAGGACCGCCTTACACGTCATGGTATTACGAGGTAGATTAGACTGTGTGATAGCGTTGCTATCTAGAGGAGTTCAGCATTCTTTGGGAGACAAAGAAGGGAATACTCCCCTTCATTTGGCCGTGAAGCAGACGAATATACCGATAGTACAGGCGCTGGTGGTTTTTGGAGCGAATTTGGAAGCGAAGAATAATGAGGGGCACACGGCGAGACATTGCGTGCCGACGGAAATGTCGAACAGTAATTATGATAAGATTTTGTACATAATACATGCTGTTGGGGCGAAGAGGTGAGTCGGAATGTTATATGGTACTTTTATAAATATTATATCACATCACGGATATTATCATAGCTCAAAACTAACTCAGGTTTTCCATAGAATCAACGAAGGTACACACAGACCCAATACAAAGACTGATTTACTAAATGTTAGGAATCGAGTCCGCGACCCTAGCGTCTAATCCAGTGTAAAAACTGGCTTACATAAGCATCCAAGTAATACTAATATTTACTTAACGCATTTGTGTGATCAGTCATCTTCGCTTAACCAACCATTATTCTTATCTAAAGTGGCCATTTGTAGAAATTATACAAATTATGGTTACTTGTACGAAGATATTATTATAAAAAAAAATGCTATCGCTTGACCACAATTTCACCTAATGGATAGTGACGAGGTCTAGGATGTTACACGTTGGGAAGTTCAGGTATCTTCCAAACGTGTAACATTCCATTCACTGTACTGTATAATTTATTATATTAATAAAGAGGGTAAAGGTTGCCGGCTTTCTTGACGCATTATAAGTGTTATCTAAATATATATCTTATTCTAACGGTAGGAGTTAAACACTCCCCGTGGGCTGATACAATTCAAAGGTTTTAAATAAGTATCTAGTGGTTTTCAGTGAACAAATTTTTTTTTTTTGTGCAGTGAAGTGCCGCAAAGTGATCCTGATAATAAGAATCGTTGAATTGTATCGTTTTCAACCGACTTAAAAAAAAGGAGGAGGTGATCAATTCGACCCGTATGTTTTTTTTCTATGTTTGTTACGCGATAACTCCGCCGATTTGCACAAATCTTTTTTCGGCGTATAGGTGATACCTCAAGAGTGGTCCCATTTAAATTTAATAATAAAAAAACAACCCCCAAGGGTGGAAAATTGGGGATGTTTTTTTTTATACGCAATATCTCCGCCGATTATGAACCAATTTGAACGATTACTTTTTTGTTGAATAGGTATTATCAAAAGGGAGGTTTCATGCGAATTTGAAGAAAATATTTCACCCCTAAGGGTAGAACTTTATGGGTGTACCCTTTTCTCTGCGAAATCGTCGCCGATTGTGAACCGATTTTTTTAATTTTTAGTTTTTTTTGTGTTCACGCATTTGAAGTCGGTTTTTTTTTAAAGTTATAATGAATTATTAACACTGCTGTTGTGTGTCGAGTGAGTTGTCACGGACAACTTGCTTGGACCTAATAGAGGCTTAAAACCCGCGATTGTGTTTAGAGCTGTATCGGCAGAATCCGTAGGTCGATAAAACGTAAAACTTCGACTGATTTCGACTAGCCACTTATTATCAACTAGCTTTTGCCCGCGACTTCGTCTGCGTGTAATTCGAATAAAAGCAAGGTCTTATAGATATCTTTATAAATTATAGCCTATGTGTTATTCTGATCTATAAGCTACATTACTGTAAAGTTTCATTAAAATCCGTATAGTAGTTTTTGCGTGAAAGAGGAACAAACATCCATCCATACATCCATCCAAACAAACTTTCGCCTTTATAATATTAGTAAGGAAGTAAGGATAAGTTACATAACATTGGCAAGATACTTCGGGTAGAGCCTATATTTGAAAAAAAAAAAAACTTGTTCCAGGTGTCCAGGTGATATGTCAGGCTGTAGACCTGGATGTTCGTCCCGCGGCGAGTACAACGGCGTCCCCCCGCCGCCGGTAGCTCGCGCCGCCACTCGCAAAGTCATCAATGATATGCTCACCGTAGCCGGGATCGAGAAGACTGCCGAGAAAGAGGATGAGAAAAAGGTTGGCCGGTTAGTGAGCTTTTAAATCTAACTTTTTTTTTTGAGATGGCAGACGATTAGACGGTTCGCATGAGGGTACATAACCCTGAATTAAATATCTCCAAACGAAAAATTTGAGAATTCTGAAATAACTCTTTGCTCCAATCTACAATGAACAATACGATAAAAAACATTTTACGAAATGAAAAATGATATTTCTAGATTAGACTTGTAGAAATTTAAGCAAAATAATTTCAGAATTTCTAAACATATATTTATGGAGAGGATAATTAAATGTCAAAATCGGCCTGTAACGTATTGACGTGACGCCGAGTAATGACTCGGCGTGATAAATTAATAACGCTTTTGCTCACGTTGATTTAAAAGTAAAATCGGTGATCATAAAATGCCAAGACAACATTATGACAGTAAGCACTTAAAGTCACTTAAACTTTTTTTTATTGTACATATAGCAACGACATCATCAATACGATGAGCCTCATGACTACGTCACTCACGGCATATTAATAAATCATTTAAAAACTAAATATTTTATTAATATACAACATGTAACTGATAACTGAAAAATATGGGTCATCCTTTTTCTCTTTCTTTATACGAAAATCATGTAAAAATGCTAATATACTTTTTTGTTGTGTTTTCCATTATTATTGTTTACACTTAACACACAAAACTTTGGGCGATTCTGTACATTTCTATGTGGGGTTTTTATCTGTGAAATGGACACAGTAGTTCCATCTTCATCATTTAGAGGGTAACAGTCCGAAACTGAGCGTTTCTCAAAAAACTTAATTTTTTATGTAATAGATGGCAGACGAGCAGACTGATCACCTGAAGGTAAGCGAGTGCCGCCTCCCATGGACACCCGCTACACCAGTGGAGTCACAAGTGCGCTACCAACCTTTAATTCCTGGTACCCTCACTTACGCAGCGAAACATAGCACAGAGCTGCTTCACACCGGTTTTCTGTGAGGCCGTGGTATCTCTCCTGTCGAGCGAAGTTGTGTATTTAGTGCAATAAATTATATCTAATTATCTATACATCCCCACAATAAGTGGCAGGCCTCCCACAAGGTGGACCGACGATCTGGTGAAGGTCGCGGGAATCAATAGGGTATTTGACTAAGCTCGAGATTTTACAAAATATAAATATTTTATCAAAATATAAGTAAATACGTGCCAAGGGCAAAAATTCTCTATTAAAAATATAACGTCTAGCCGTTTTTATGGTCATTCAAAGATTCACGGGCCAGTCCATTTTAAAATTATGAAATTATAAAAAAATAATTATACCATTGAATAACCCATACAATTTGCACCAATTATTATAATAGAACCATTGACATAATCGAAACCTTTGATAGCTAACATACAAAATTCAAATGATATGCATACTAAATACTTTCGTGTGAAGTCACATCTTAGTAGTATGGAGCGTTTTGGGTTTGCCCAAAATAATGTGATTTTAAAGTTGTGATATCTCAGGTAGTTTAAATGAGAATCAAATAATTCTTTCAACGATGTTTCTATTATTGAGAGGTGTTTTGATTACAAAAATAAAAAATAAAAAAAGTCAAATACCGTATTGCTTGCGGGCGGCACAGGACCGATCTGTGTGGAGAACATTGGGGGAGGCCTATGTCCAGCAGTGGACGTCTATTTCCAGAAATGATGATGATGATCTATACATCTACTTTCTCCCCACAGTCTCCTATGCCTCGACGGCGGCGGCATCCGTGGCCTAGTTCTAGTTCAATTACTTCTCACATTAGAAGAATCCATCGGCAAACCCATAGTGCACTGTTTCGACTGGATCGCCGGCACCAGTACCGGCGGCATCTTAGCTCTGGCTCTCGCCTCAGGGAAGGACCTCAGAGAGTGCCAGAGACTGTACTTTAGGCTGAAAGAAGTGGCGTTTGTGGGGATGAGGCCGTACCCTTCCGATCCTCTGGAAAATTTGCTGAAGGAATGCTTAGGTTAGTTCTTTTAATTAAGGTGACGGGTAGGGCTCACTAGCGACGCTAATTTTAATTTTTAGCTACTAAACCGGATCTATTTTAAACAATTTCGGGATTACAACCTCTTGGCAAACACTTATACTATTTATTAAATAACCATGCACAAATTTATGTTGGTCCGTTTTTGTACGCCAAAATTGTTGCATGGTTATTTAATAAATAGTATAAGTGTTTGCCGAGAGGTTGTAACCCCGAAATTGCTTGAAATAGATCCGGTTTAGTAGCTAACAATTAAAATCGATTGGCGTCGCTAGTGAGGCTTACCCGTCACCTTGACATAATATTGTTGACTTACACCTTATCCTTAGAAATTGATTCACTTCCACGTTTATAATAAACAGCGGACAGCTAAGTAATGGAACTCTTTGCCCAAGTCTGTTTTTCCTGACCACTTTTATCTGAACATCTTGAAGAGAAGAGTGAACAGGCGTCTATTAGGTAATCGCGTAACATCCTTGTCATTGTCAACCCCAGGTCAAACACGAGGTGAGCTTATGGTGAAGCTTTAACTTATGAAACAAAAAAAAGTACGAAGTACCTATTGGATGTGTTGTCAGGTGAGAATGAAGAATGAGGTCCATACCCGACTATGGGGTATCTGACAGCTATTGCACACTCCAGAATTTCGTGTTTTGACTCATAATAATATCCTCCAACCGATTTCGGCTCAGGCGGCTAATCTCAACGATCAGCCACTTACGCAGGATATATTAAAGTGCTCAAGTGTGTTCGCAAACACAAGGGCACTCTCTATTTCTTTGCCCTCATATTCCGATGGGACACCAGTGTGATACGACTGGAGAGGGATCGCAGGACCAACGGCTTAACGTGCTTTCTGAGGCACGGGGGTACAAGACCGCCAACTTCCAGACTCCGGGCTGACATTGAGAATTCCTTAACAGAAAAACCTAGGTATAAATTTTTGGCCCAACCCGAGGATAGAACCTGGGACCCCAAGCGCAGCCGTCGCTTTGAAGTGCGACGCACTACCCTCAGCGCCAATGAGGCAGTCAAAGACAGTCAAGTCAGCTCATTCTGTACGAGTCAGTTTTGACTCGTACAGAATGAACAAGTCACGTGACCGACTTTGTATGAAATATGATTCTTTTACATCATCAGCCCATTTAAGTCCCCACTGCTGGGGCACGGGCCTCCCTCAATCACATGAGGGGTAATTGCCATACTCACCACGCTTGGCAGACGGGTTGGCGAGGGTTTGGAACTAAATGCAGAGTTTTCCTTCTCTGGGTGCTGATGATTATGCCAGCAGCTTTACCTTAATCGCCTTTTACGACACCTCGGTAAGAGTGAGGGTGGCCTATTCTACTCTGCCGGGGACCACACGGCCTTTCTTTTACGAATTACCCAAATTCAGAGAACAGTGTTGTTCAAAATGGTTTGTAAAACAGTATAGGTGGTTGAAGTGATGTAACTGTTTACCGATACAGCCTGTATAACGTCAAATATACACATTCCAGGAACTGAAACAGTAATGGCTGACTTGAAACACCCGAAGCTGATGATCCTGGCGGTGCTGGCAGACAGGAAGCCGGTGGACCTGCACCTGTTCAGGAACTATCAGTCCGCCCAGGAGATACTCGACGCGTATAATGGTACATCCAGTTAGTATCCATTCTGTTTTTTTTTGTTTTTCTCTTTGGTTGTGGTCTGTGGTAGGGCTTTTTTTCATTTTATCACTGGGGCAGGCCTATGTTCTGCTGTGGATGTATATTGGCAGAAATGATGAATGAATGATGATGATGACAATACCTCATACCCCTCCTCTACTATCAAATGTCCTTTAGATCTAAAGGTTGTCTGGTAGAAATAACTTCCAGCGATAAGACCGCCGAAATTGTACATTTTTAGTTTCTGTAATGCCTAGTTTTTTTAAGTTGTGTATTTTGTGCTATAAAGAGGCTGCTCTCAGAGGCTGGCTCGCAGAGCCTTGACCACCGCAGACGTGTGGCAAGCCTCTCGGTCTTCTACCGGACTCATTTCGGAGAGTGTGCGGAGGTTCTGCATAATTAGATCCTTCCTAGCCTTTTCCACCATCGGACAACAAGGCGCGGCGAGGGGTTTCAGCCATACGTTGTTGGCTTGCCCCTTATACGCACGAAGCGATTTGCTTCAACGTTCATTATGCGGACAGCTAAGGAATGGAACTTCTTGCCAAGGTATGTTTTTCCGGACCACTCCAATCTGGACATCTTTAAGGCAAGAGTGAACAGGCATCTTCTAGGCAAACGCGTTACATCCTAGACCTCATCGTCACTTTCCATCAAGTGAGATTGTGGTCAAGCGTTAGCCTACTGTTCATAAAAACAAAAAAAAATATTTGAAAAATCGATTCGAAACACGCCCCCTTTTTTGTATTGAGTATTTACTGATATATTTTTATTTTTTTATGTGATAGGTGGCAGACGAGCAGACGGACCTGATGGTAAGCGATTGCCGCCGCCCATGGACACCAGTGGAGTTACAATTTCGCCGCCAACTACTTGTTATTATTTACTTAATTACACCTTTGTCTGTAGTTTTAATGTGTGAATGTTACCTATGTTTTCTAATGAGTGTTCATTGTTAAATTATTTATTGTGATGGTCAATAAAATCGCGAATTATTAAGACCTATTGTTTTTTAGATTTTCGCGTTGCATTATAAGTATAACGTCGAGCAAAATATGTGAGTACACAATGTTGTATCACATAATAAATATCGTGTTAATTCCCCTTTTGATAAATTATAGTTATAAAGACCTAATCCAAAAATGTTGGATTTTGACTTTTAGTCGTAGAAAGGCTTTTTTTTTTTGGCTTGCTGTTGCTCTTACGAGACAACTCTGCCAATGTCAAGTGATTAAAGAGACACGCTCCTTAGAAAATTTGTTGAGAAATGAGCTGGTTCTCTTCAGATGATTGAGTTTGGGTTATTATTAAACATCACCTAAAACAAACAGAACGTACACTGACATACACATTTAGACAACACAAACTTTGATAATTGGGAGATTCATAGAAACTGTTACTATAATCTTATATTATACAATTTGATATAGTTACATAAATATTCAATATAATGTGAGGAGGAAAGGGAAAGGAGGAAAGGGAAGTTGATGGGGCGAGGAATTTTCGAGGGAAGGATGTCATACAACGAAGTTGGGTATTTCCGACAGTTGAAGAAAATGTGTTCCGGTGTACCCTCCTCTAGGCCACATTCGCAGAGTGACGAGTCTTTTACGCGTATCTTATTTAAAAAGACCGGAGTGCAGGCATGTCCAATTCGCAAGCGACTGATGGTGGATACAATGGACTTTTCTATTGTTTTTCTTTTGAAAAACCATGGACGACGTGGGATCACCGGCTGTATACTTGCGAAGTGACGACCCTTAGATCTTGAAGATTCGTTAAATCTATCTTGCCAATCTTCCACCAAGGTGTTGCAAGCTTGGGGTAGAATATCGTGTGCGAAGTTCTGCTGGCGAGGGGAACCAAGCTGTATGGCCTCCTTAGTCCAAAAATCTGCCTGTTCATTGCCTCGAATACCACTGTGACCAGGAATCCATACGAGTTTTACATCAAGGTTTTGCAAATGACAATGAAAGGCTTTGTACTAGGGATGTTATGGATATGAAATTTCGGTTACGGATTGGATACGGATATAGGAATGATTATTATACCGGATACGGTTACGGATACGGATAATAAATTATTTCGGATTATCCGTTAGTTTCGGTTCCGGATATTATATTTTTAAGGAATTTTAAAAGTAAAATACTAATAGGTAATAAAGTAGTTTTATTTCGTTTTTGGCAGGAATTACAATCAGTCTGAGTAATTATTACAGCTATTTAAAATAAAAATAAATATAAATAATTATATTATATTGAGTATTATCTAAATTTTAGATGTTTTAGATCAAAAACACCTATCCGATACTATCCGAAACTTTCATTTCGGATTCGGTTACGGTTACGGATGATTTTTTATATCGGATATCCGATAGTTTCGGTTACGGTTACGGAGCTCCCTAACACCCCTGCTTTGTACCTTTGTTTAAAGTCTTTCTGAAGGTGCGAAATGTTTGTTTGTGATTAGGTCCCCGCGCGGAGGCCGGGGACCAGGTGTCGGTGGTGACGCTGGCGGCGCCGCCGCCGCCCGCGGAGCAGCTGGTGTGGCAGGCCGCGCGCGCCTCGGGCGCCGCCCCCTCCTACTTCAGGGCTTCAGGGAGGTGAGCCAACATCATCATGAAACCCGAAAAAGAGATGGATAGATTGTTATGTTATAATATTTCAACAGTACTTTTTACAGATTTATCGTCGAGTTTTCCCTTTCTAATCCGATCCAGTTTAAGTGATTAAATGATTGTCGTTTTTTTTTTTTTTTTTTTTTTAATAATAATTCTCACAACATCTCATACATTGACCTGATTCCGTACTAAGTAGCTTAAGCACTTGTGTTACAGATATCAGACAACAGAGGAACACAAATATATACTTAAATACATATATTACACCCAGACACCGAACAAACACAAGTGTTCATCGCACGAATGTTTGTCCAGGGTGGGGATCGAACCCACGACCTTTGGCGTAAGAGGCAGGGTCACTACCAATTGAGCCATCCGGCCATCCATCCATCCATCCATAAGTGGCAGTGGGCTGGCCAATTGGCCATATTAGCCGCAGAACCGACAACCGATGGGGTAAACGGGTTCTGGAGTGGAGACCGCGTCTTGGCAAACGTAATGTAGGGCGCCCTCTGGCTAGGTGGGGGGACAATCTGCGCAGGGTGGCTGGCAAGAGCTGGATGCGAGAAGCCATGGATAGATCACAGTGGCGAACAATTGGAGAGGCCTACGTCCAGCAGTGGACTGCAATAGGCTGATGATGATTTCCCTTTAAGCTCCTATAAACACTTGAATTGGGAATAACCCGCTGATTAATAGGTGACGTGTTGCCTAGGCAAAAATTATAAATATTTGCTTTTTTTACAAATTTGTGTTAATAATTAAAGGACGATCACTAGCTCGTGATGCGTACAGGAGAATATTCCAAAAGGATCGAATTTTCTATAGATCCTAGACAGATGGCGCTGTATTGATTACAAATTAGTGCGCTAAAATTTCATGATACCTAATTATGGCGGTGTGAGACAGATGACGCTGTTAATAAGTATTTATCTGTTTAACACCCGCTTCTCAGCTTACGGCCATCTAGACTATAGGTGCTTTTATAGCCAGGGTACATACTTAAAAGCGAATCCTAAGACTTTATTCACGATAGTAACACAAGAATAGCGAATCAAAACCTTAACTAAAAAAAAGAAATAATAATGAGGTGTAGCATCTCTAATTGTGAAGATTGTGTGAAGAATGATATGATTGCAAAGAGAAAGTGGATAGTTCGATGGCGTCTGACAGCGATACACAGGATGTACCTATCTTTGAACATTTACATCCCATAAACCACGTGTTCTACCAACCATTCAGAACAATATTTGTTCTAGGACTTTTCGAAAATCGTCGATTCGATCGAATTTTTTTCGACTTTACATACTAATCAAATGGTCAAGTTACTTGGTCATTCTGGAACTTGAATAAAAATTTCAATTTTTTAATGCGAATTTTCGAAAGTCACTGTCATTATAACATATTTCCCAGGTTTTTAGACGGCGGACTAATGGGCAACAATCCCACTCTAGACGCACTCACAGAACTAACAGAGCTTCGACTCGCGCTCAACGGCGTCGGCAAGTATGAAGAGGCGAAGAAGACTAATCTCAAAGTTGTGGTGTCTTGTGGGACAGGTATATTCTTACCTTGCTATTATATTGCGTAAACGCACTCACACACACGCGCTCATACACGCACTTACACATGCACACACAAATACACCAACATTAGCGGGCAACACCGCACACTAGACGCACTCACAGAACTAACAGAGCTCCGGCTTGTGCTGAAAGTATTTAGAGGCGAAGAATACTAATCAAAATCTCAGGTATTAGTATACCGTACCGTATACGCTTCCAAACACACACACACATACACACACGCACGCACCCTCAGCCATACATACACGCACGCACACTCATACATATACGCACGCACACTCACACGCACACTCACACTCACACGCACGCACGCACGCACGCACGCACGCACGCACGCACGCACGCACGCACGCACGCACGCACGCACGCACGCACGCACGCACGCACGCACACGCGCACACACACACTAACACACCCAGATCTGATCATTTCTGATACGATCACGCTAGGAGATTTCGAGCATCATCATCATCATCATCAGCCAATCCAAGTCCCCACTGCTGGGGCACGGGCCTCCCTCAATCACATGAGGGGTAATTGCCATACTCACCACGCTTGGCAGACGGGTTGGCGATTTCGAGCATAGCCCTCTCCATTGCTCTCAGGATGACTGAGCCATTTTTGTCAGTTCTAGATAAATTGGTTATGATTTAGACAATAATAATTCATATTATTATTTCCAGGTTTAATACCAGTGTCGAAGTTAAAAGATATAGACGTATTCAAACCTGAAAGTCTATGGGACACAGCCCGGCTGGCGATTGGAATTTCTGCAATCGGTGGTCTTTTAGTTGACCAGGTAAGCACTTAGAAATAAGACAAGTAATACCTGAACCATCATTATCCTAACATATCTTTCCCAGTTGCTTCCAAGCGATCACTCCGAGCCGGGGGATTTGCTGGGATCCATGATCCATGATTGGGCAACTCTGCATTATCAGACTTGTTCCAATGACTAAACATTCGTTTCAACAATGGTTCGGGAAAACAGGGAAACCTGCACGTGTCAGAAATTTTCGAAACGTGTAGGTTTCCTCACAAATGTTTCCGCCGATGTAGATAGATAGATATTGTTTATTTTACAATAATAAAATACCAGTATGATACAACAACAACACACAGTATAATAAGGCGGCATTATTGGTTGTAGCGATTTCTTCCAGACTCCTTTGTAGACGTTTGTAACTCTTTACTGAAACGGCTCAGTGATCCGACTCGGCCAAATGATACACTGTTCGAATACTATGATGGGATTAGGCCTATTCACCACGCCTGTCAAATTCGTGATCACAAAACCTATGGTGTTTTTTTTTCTCCCAGGCGACCCAATCCGATGGCCGAGTGGTAGAACGCGCCCGAGCGTGGTGTAGCTCGCTAGGCGTACCATACTTCAGGTTTGTTTACTCCTATGTATTTGAATAAATTATAGTCCGTAAAATCTCCCGTTGGTATCACAGAAAAATTACCTTTAATTAAATGATAAACCTTATGCTCAAGGAAATAAAGATCAAGTGACAGCTGTCATTCTAATCATGCTATATTTTAAGGACTATAATGGGCACTTGCTGTTTCATATTAGTCGTCATCTGTCTAGTCTAAGGTATTTGAATGTCTGAAACAGCTTTCAGAGGGGTTAACACGAACATTCAAAGAATTCGTAGCGTACCAACGAATATTTTGTCACCTTTTATTTCCAAGTGAGAGAAGATAGTTATGCTTACGCGCGATAGAGGGAGCTCTTCAGTTTTCATACAATTTGCTTACAGTATGCATACGGTACGATTCTTCGAAATGTTTGTGGGTTAGCACAGGAGTTCAAAATATTTGTATTTATGTCAATTACGCAGGGTGTATCAGTAAACACTTACACTAATACTCGTCGTTTAGAACAAGTTTTGTTTAAAAAAATATTCGTTTTTGACATCATTAAGTAGTAACTTCTCAATTTTGATAATTAAAACGTATAGTAAAAAATACTCGATACGTCTTTTTTATTTTTGATAATTATAATTTTTAATATAACATAATATATTTTTTAATATTTTACCGTGGGAGGGCCAAGCTTCGGCATGAATGGGCCGTCTCGACCGGAGTGATACCACGGCCTCACAGAAAACCGGCGTGAAGCAGCACTGTGCTGTGTTTCGCTGCGTGAGTGAGGGTACTGGAGGCCCAATCCGGGGGATAGGGGGGGTTTAAAGGTTGGCAGCGCACTTGTGACACCACTGGTGTCGCGGGTGTCCATGGGCGGCGGCAATTGCTTACCATCAGGTGATCCGTCTGTTCGTCTGCCTACCGATTACGTAAAAAAAAACAAATACCTATTTGAAAAGCCGGTCATTCTAAAACGACGTAGGTACCATTGTAGGATCAACCGTAGTACTTTCTTCGCTTCTTGATGGCTATAAAAGTCGATATCCAGCCTATTAATCTGTCAATACAATAGTGGATAAATAACTTTGTATTTGTAGACATCTTTTTTACTTTTTATACTAAATAAATAGCAATACTATTTATAGATAGATAGATACACTTTATTGCACAAAATTTACAGATCTTAGCCTAAGTTATTATACTAAAACAATGTAGGCGGTCTTATCGCTAATAGCGATCTCTTCCAGACAACCTCAGAGTAGAGGAAAAGTATAGCGAATTAAGAAAAGGAGTAAGACAGTGCAAGTCAGAAAAAGAGAGAAAAAAAAGACATTGTATAAATACGAGTATGGTATATACATACATACATTATATTTATTAGAATAAACTGATTAAATTTCTTGGTTTATATAAGTAAACAAACTCTAAATGTCATCAGTCATCTTTAATGACATTGTTTTTGGTGTGTTCGTGGTGATTCTTTATACTACCTACTTTACTCGGGAAGAAATACAGGGTGTATCTGTGAACATTTACATCCCTTTAACGACATGTTCTACCAACCATTCTGAGCAAAATTGTTCTATGACTTTTGAAATTCGACGAATTTTGAAAAGTCGTAGAACAAATGTTGTTCAGAATGGTTGGTCGAACGTTAAAGGGATGTACATGTTCATAGATACACCTTGTATGTTTTTCACCTGAATAATGCCGTCGAGAAATATCAAACACGGTTAAAATCACGGTGTGTATTTGTTTCGCTGTCGTGTGGGTTTAATTTTCAACGTCTACTCCAGGTTTTCCCCGCACATGTCGTGCGACCTGGCAATGGACGAGCGGGCGGAGTATTTGTTTCACTGTCGTGTGGGTTTAATTTTCAACGTCTACTCCAGGTTTTCCCCGCACATGTCGTGCGACCTGGCAATGGACGAGCGGGCGGAGTATTTGTTTCACTGTCGTGTGGGTTTAATTTTCAACGTCTACTCCAGGTTTTCCCCGCACATGTCGTGCGACCTGGCAATGGACGAGCGGGCGGACGACAAGCTCGTCACGATGCTGTGGGAGGCGCAGGCCTACATGCGCGAACAAAGGGACGAGGTGGCCGAGATGGCGGCCTTGCTGCGGGACTAGCTGCAGACAGGTAACTACTATTTCTCAAACATGCGCGGAAATTCGAACTTTATTTTGAAAACCTTCTTCCAGATAAATCGATATTGCTGTATTGACAAAACACAGGCCAGCAGTGTGAAATATCCGCTAGATGGCGTGCCTGTAAACCGAGGTCCAACATCGACATCATTGGCTGATTTATTCGTTAATTAACAATTTGACATATCACGTCTTAAAATACCCAATCACCTTGTAGATGGACCTCAGGCCTATAGTACGCCATCTTGTGGATTTTTCGCACGTGATAATTGACGGCCATTGCCTGAAAATCCTTAGCTGGCTGCTGGCAGCGGCTAGATAAATTGCTGTAAAAACTCACATCTCTCGTGTTATTTAAAAATGGAACAATACGTAATAATAAAACCAAGGAACTAATTAACCATGTTTGTTTATAATTTTAACTGCTTGAATGGAACTGAATACGAAAAAAAAAGTATTTAAAAACAAATTTAGACTTCGGCGCGTAGCATGGCAGAATATTGTTGTCGATGTTCGAGTTGATTTCATTGTACTTGTATTACCTATTATTATACAATTTCTTTGATTTTCTTGCATAATTTGGAAAAAGCACTATACAAGCCTAGGCCGCAATTAGGCATTGATGGACTCAGGTATGAGTGCCTTGGCTACGCCTCAGCCTGCTTAGTATTGCCGGCCGCTGCAGTAATGTAGTTTCCTAAACGGCGACCCAAGTGACAGCCTCCGTCTAAGTGGCCCATTTTATCGTTTTTTTTTACGAGTATATCGCTGGTGAAATGCTGTCTTTCTGAAGCGCAATGAGAAGACTTTGTTTTATACATACCCCGCTGGCAGGGGCTGGGGTGTTGTAGCGCTCTCCATCTCAGATTGGAGCCCAAACGCATACTCAGTAAAACAGCAGCGGCAAGCCAGGGCGTCCGGTCATCATGGCCGAATGCATCGATTAGTTCCCGTCGCGGACGTATCTAGGTCCTAGGTTCCACGCCAAATCCTGCCAGCTATTATTCAAAAGACTTACTTAATTATAATGTTACTCATTCTTTTAAAAAATAATACCAGCAAACCAGTGGGCTGTAGACACCTACTTCGATAAGCTTAGCATTTTTTGGCTCCCTAAAAATGCCTAAGACTAGTTTTTTTTAATAATGGCTGTTTTTTGCCAATGTCAAGTGAAATAATTGATTAATGTAAGTATCCCCTGAATCCGTCACGGTCACGCCACGATCTTTATCGTTTTATCGATTTACGGATCCTGCGGAGACTACAATGTCAATAGGCTTTGAGTTATTCAACTGATAACAGTTAATATAACATTTTTTTTTTAAATATCAGTTCGCTCAACGTTTTAAAAATAATAATCTAAAAAACTCTTGATTTTTGTTACAGATAAACTATACAACAGTAGGTCCAGTTGCACACAATAAATAATAAAGACTTATTACTAAGGTAACTTATTACTTTGCGATTAGCACATACAGTTTTATTTCAAAACTGAGCAATGTGATTATTACAACATGCAATTTATCCTGACCGGCTTATTTATAGGACAACCAATATTATTAATCGTCTGAAACATTTAACTTAAATTTAACACCAATTGTTATATCATTAAAACATTTACAAGCGCTGAATTAAAAACCAAATACTAATAGGGAAGGTGACAAAAAACTTATAATATAAAATCTGATATTATGTCATAAAAAAATATGCCTTGATATTAACTCATATAATAGCGCCGTTTTAGGTGACGGGTAGGGCACACTAGCGACGCCAATCGATTTTAATTTTAGCTACTAACCGGATCTATTTTAAACAATTTCGGGGCAACAATCTCTCTGCAAACATTTATACTATTTATTAAATAACCATGAAAAAATGTTGGGTCCAACGCGTACGCGAAAAATGGATTCACTCCAAAAGCGGCCACTTTTGGCATGAATCAATTTTTCGCGTACAAAAACAGACCCCACATTTGTGCATAGTTATTTAATAAATAGTACAAATGTTTCCCGAGAGGTTGTCAACCCATAACCCATAACCCAAAATTGTTTGTAATAGATCCGGTTTAGTAGCTAAAAATTAAAATCGATGGCGTCGCTAGTGTGCCCTACCCGTCACCTTAATCGTCGCCCTTCCGCGAAAAGAAAATAGTCACCCAAATAGCTTATTGTAAAATAATAACTAAATATTAATATGCTATTTAATAAATATAAGTTTGCATAGAGTTATGCACCTGATTACAAATCGCGAACTAAAGTTACTACCGTACTAAATCTCATGTCATCCCGTTCCATCACGCAATGTTAAACAGGGCTGGCACGAGTTTTGATTAAAGAGATTTGTAATAAGGGTGTATGGGTTTAATTTCACCACAGTTTGAAACGTCTTTAGTTTTTTTATTTAGTATGTGGTACTACATTCAGAGTTACTACTTTATCACAAATAGAGTTTAATGTGCTCAAATGCCTAATGATCATGTACCTGTTTATCACCTATTATCTAATAGGTCCAGCCTGTGTATGGTGTCCTAGTCATTAGGACGTTGGTGTCATTTTTGAACGTGTAACGCAACACATTCTAGATACTGTATGTTCTGTTAGCTATACATTTAACTGTACACTGTTGACTCTTGTGTCTCGAGGAGTAAAGAATCAAAAGACAGCCAGTGTCCGTCCACTCTAGAACCACAAAATATACAGAAGGGCGCCGCCTTGACTGATAAACCTTATGCTCATTGAAATAAAGGTCAAGTGACATCTGTTATTGTAATCAAGCTTTTTTTACGGACTATAGCTGACATTGATATAGAAGAGTTCGGTGACATACGCTCTAGGCAGTATATAGTGTCGTGTGTCTCCCGCTCACGTTCCGTATAGTTTGTCTCTGTCTGACGCCGAACCACGGCACAGTCAGATGGCAGTGGCTGGCCACTTCACGTTCTACTATGAGAGCTGACAATTGTTGAAGCATACATATTTTCTATCTAACTATACTATTTTTATTTATAAAGAGGTAAATCCTACAGACACAGCGGCAACGCTTATAGGAAAACACGAAACGCTTGCGCGATGTAAATGACAGCGCCATCTATTGGTATAAAGTGGAACTAATGTCCTAATAAAGAAAAGTTTGCGGTTATGTCAGCGTAGTGTAGGTAGAGTCCGAGACACGAAAAAGGAGCCTAGCGAAAAAACACGGAACTAAAATTTGTGATCCCTTGTCTCTATGAGCATACCGCTCAAATTTAAATATGATGGCGACTCAATGTGCTTCTCACGGGACTTCTAGGACGCATAATGACCTTTGGAGGACTGCTGGCTGTGACGGTATGAGGACAGAATCATCAATGTATAGTTATTGTGCAGCCGATAGGTTGTGGACAGTAAAATTTGCATTAATATTAACTTAGGCACGTTTATTGCAAATGTTATATTTTTATTAGATAAATACGGTTTACGAAACTCGGGTATTAGTTTCATTTATTTGTTGAATTTTGATTTGAAGAGATTTTTATTTATTTATTTGTAGTTGTACAAATTGTGTTTTAGCAGGAAACCTAGATTTAATAGGGGTACTTTATTGGTTTAACATGTTAGTAGTAAGTTTATTTTAAAATTGAATGTGTTGTAGAAATTAGTGAATGTTTAAAAATGTATCTTATGTTTTGTTTTAAGATACAAGTCCAACATCTACGTAAGTATGTATGAAGGTCGATTCTTGGTATCTTCTGGGTAATATTTTTAAGTAGGGCTTTTTGTATTGTAAATTAAATACTTTTTGTCTTGCTATAGTCACAGAAAGGCTTTAAAGGTGAAAAATGGCACGGATATATCAAACTATGTTAGTACTTGAGTAATATAATATTTTTATTTGATTATATATATCTTCTCATATGTATTGTAATCATACCCTATTTAACAGCTTATCCAATTATTTATCTAAAAATATTATGATATAAAAAAATATAATGTATGTTAAGAACTGATAATTTTCTCCCAAATATGTACGTAGGTTATAGTTAGGTTACGGTACTCCTTGTATAGGTATCCCATAATTTATAAATGAATGGTACCTATACAAGCAGGTCTAATATTATAAGCTTGATAAATATATGGTATTGTTTGAATAGATGAATAATACATAAGTTAGCCCAATACATAATAATATGTTGTTGAATTATAAAGGAAATTTTTGAACATGGGAAAGCCACGCTTCGGCATGAATGGGCCGGCTCGACCGGAGTGAATAACACGATACCACGGCCTCAAAGAAAACCGGCGTGACTCCACTGGTGTCGCGGGTGACGGCGACGGGCGACGGCGTCTGCCACCTATCACATAAAAAAAGATATATTTGCTTAAACGTAATTATCTGTTTAAAATAAAGTATACGCATTGATGAATAATGCATTTTTTATCATAAAATAGTTAATATTCCATGTTCAAGAAATAAATGAGAACAAATTCATGAAAGTACTCAACTACTACCATATACTTTTATTGTTTCTGAAAATAAATAATACCTATTTTTTTATTAAACTAACAATAACAAACAATTTGCTGTGATCTCTACTTAGTAAATTATAATATAATGATGTTTTGAATGTTACACGATGTATCACAATTAATTTATACCTGTTGAATGTCCTATTGTACCTAATAAAATGAATACAATTTTAGCTAAATTATTTCAACTTGATTAATATTTTATGTTAACTACGAATGTACGATCTAAGAAGCGTTCTGTGGTGTGTATACACCACTACCTTTTCTGTACCTGCCTGTACATTTGTAAATTGTTTATGGTTTAAAAGGAATTTGTTCTATTAGCGATGATTTGATTGTTACTATTTCTTCAACTTGTGCAATAAAAGTAACATGACCAACAGTAAATAATGATTTTTATTTCTGTCTTTAGTATTTTGCTATATTATGATGTTTGGTGATATGTGCAGCATTAAACGGAAGTATTAGGCGATTTTATTAGATCTCCTAAATTAAGTATTTTTACTTTTTATGTTTTATAAATATATAAAACGGCTCTCCCACCCAGTTGGTCTAGTGGTTATACCAGTACTTATACCGGACCATGCTCTGGGGACCTTTGTTCGATTCCTAGGTCGAGCAAAAAGTATGTTTCGAATTTTACTAACATAGCTCAGCTTTGTGATCACCAATCTGCATTAGGCAAACGTGGTGATAAAGCCTAATACCACCATAGTAGCGATAACTTGATTTCTACGATGGATGCCTTTGCCCTGCAGTGGGGCAGTTTACATTCACATTAAATATAAAACTCCTTTTTCAATTTCACACTCTAGATCACCATTAAAATGACCAAAAATTACTCGGGTTTCAGTCCCCAGCTATAATTAAAATTAGCTACTCCAAATCTGCTCCTATGTTCTAGTGCTCCATGTCTTATATGCATAATAGACCAAACATTCTACCCGTTGATTCGATTGGAACGTAGTAGAAAGAAATGGAATAATGCTGAACGTTCTGGAAAAATCTACTGATCTCCAGATACCCTAGTCGCAGTATGCAGTTGAAAGTTCGAGAAGCTTTGACTCAAAATTTCTAGTAACAAGAATCTAGAAATTTCGATTTCGAGAACCTACTCGGAAGTTCGCACTAATGGAGGACGAGTATAAAAGCGGGTCGGGTCAGTTCTGATTTGGAAAGCGAAGCGACTTAGTCTCTTGCGAATTAGGAGTGAAGAAGCGAATAGCCTGCGAAGTATTTAGAAATTGTATAGTGTTAATTAAATGAGATTAGTGTCTAATGGTTGCTCGTCGATAAAATTAATTGTCTTTTTGTGACTTTGGAGTTTACTTCAATCTACGTACCCCGTACCCGCAACAATACACCGTACAAAAGTAATCAGCTGATTGGTGCAAATAGTATGGGGAGCTAATTTCTTTTTTGAGATTAGACCCTATGTTCCTTAGGGGATAGTGTTTTTTGTCATCAGTATAATGCCCTCGATAAGGTTGCACGACGTTCAAAAAAGCACTGCATATAAATATATTTAAATGTTATAATATAGTTGAACATTTGCAAATTGTAATTGTGCCCAATTAGTAAATGCATTGTTTGTCGTGCCTGTTACTCTTGACGAATGTTGTATATATTTGTAACGACCACTATTTTTATCGTTTTAATGCGAAATCCCGCATAAAAAGTAAATAAAGCATCCTTAGCATGTTAAATCAACAGCTTTGGCATTATGACGATAAAAAATGTACACTGTTTAAACACCACACATTTCCAAATAAATTCATGTCTCCAAACAGGGTTTTATTAAAAGATAGTAAAATTATTTGCAAAGCTCTTTATTTTTATATTAAATCATTTTGTATCCTATTCTAATGGCTTATACAAAGACTCAATAATATCACATTTCTGATGTGGATATTATCAATCCACGAACTAAGCTACGACACTAATAAAAATAATTCCTATAACTAACTTTGTCTATTGTTCTAAGTACCACCATATTCGACCAAAGAACATAAGTAATAAAAAAACAAGTATACCTAGATGATGAAAAAATCTGTGAATTCTATTAACCTTTAGTTGTGAAGTGAAAATGTTAAAGTATTTTACAAAATGGACGCCAGAATAAAAATAAAACAATTTCAAAGTAAGTACATATTACATTTCTTGAGTTGAGATTCTACAAAAACCGGTAAGTACCAATGGCGTTTAAGTCATTTTTATTTTTGCATTGTTGACCTTCTTAATTTATATTGTAAATGATAAGTAACTACTACTGATTATAGAGTTGACTATACATACATATAATATTGATATATTTATTCACAACAAGGAATTTCTTTATAAGAAATAACCGTTTCAGCAAATTGTCGTTTTCTATCAATAAATAATAGAAAATATATAGGAACATAAAACTTAAACTAATTTAAATTAATCGGACGTAGTTATGGTTTATTTGGTAGGTACTTCTAGATAATGAACTTCGAGACCTGAGGCACTGAGTTGATATTTGTTTAAAAATACTATTTGTTATAAACCTTGAGGGAATAAAGTTTATTAAGAGGAAGTGAACATAAAAATACCAATTTTAGTACCTAGCAAAACTTATCAAACTCTTCAACTTGTCAAAATAATACAATTCATATAAAACATGATGAAATAAATAAATACCTTCATTTTAATGGCTTATATATAGGTAAACAATTTTATTACCTAAACTACATACCGGTTCCCAAACAAATATTTGATTTATAATAATATTTTTTTCTGTTAATGTTGGTATATTTTATGACATTTTAACTTTTGGAACCCAATTTTCGGGTTTTTCGACATGAAAATAAACATGGCGGATGCCGCATGAAAACCATACAAAAATACTATGATTTTGTGATAGTTTTTTTTTAATACCATAAGCACGAGAAATGGGCTCCTGTTCTTTGTACATTTGAATTGCTTTATGTTCATTAAACTCGATTTAAGAATAACTGCGATCTCGTTTGTGGTCGTATAAAAGAGATTTTTTGAAACTTTTCTAAATAAATATATGGTACATTGTTCACTTATATAAGTTCGTTCATAAGCTAAAAGCTATAAAGTGGATTTTTAGTAACCAGAAAAGATAATTATTAGTCTTGAAAAGATAATTATTAGTCTTTGACATTAAAATTTCTTTAACTAAATACACAATATATCAAAAACAATGGTAACAAGTTAAGACAAAATATTTTCGAATTTCGTCGAATTTTTTTTCGACTCCCCATACAAAAAACCAAGTCACGTGACCAACTTTGTATGGAAAGTTGAATTTATTTTATGCGATTTTCCAAAAGTCGTAAAACAAATGTTGTTCAGAATGGTTAGCAGAACACGTGGTTGAAGGGATGTAAATGTTCACAGATACACCCTGTATAATCATCAGTTTATAAAGCGATTATTGTTTCGACAATGTTTATTTTTTTTTATCCCTCGTACCCTTAAGTATCTAACAGACGCACCCACTCAAACTACAACACACGAAGTATAAATAGTCAACAAGTCGATTTGATAAAACATATTACATGGAAGAACAAATCGTCGACAACAAACAGAAAAAAATTAAAATAAGTGATTTGAACACAATTATGGAATAGGAAATGTGTCCATACTAACGTGACTCATTTCTTACAATATTTTAAGGGTCGTATTTAACGTTCCATCAAAATTAATAACTTGCTAACCTAACCTAACCTTTTTGCACACCAATAAATACTAAGTGCACATCAAAATGGTGTGCAAATAGGTAACTTTTAGAGGGTCTGATGTAATATATTCCCATATTTTAACCGTCTCTTCCCTCTGTGCCATACCAAAGATTTTTGCCTCTTGCCATCTCTGGTGTTTTCCTTAAATGACGTCACACAAATTCCATTATTTTTTATCCATCCTTCACATCGTTATCTTCTTCTTCCTTTTTTCACATGTGATACTTCATCAAACACCCCTTAAGTCTGTGACGAAATTTATGTACGTCTCCAGGCGACAAAAATGTGCTATATCTTGGTATTTTGAAGACTCTTCTCCCGGTCACGTGTATGGGTACTTTCCCTTGATAGGAACAGTTCACAACTCAAGTCCAAAAGGTAACATCTATTGAATATATTTGAGTTTTCAAAATAATATTTCATAATATTCATGCAAATAATAATTATGGTTTAAGGTCCAATTAATAGTGTCGCCCAAAAATAATAAAAATAACAGTTTTTATACATATATCACCAAAACATTTCACAATCTAATCAATTGGTAACATCTTAATGTTGCAAATAATATATTGCAAAATATATTTAAATTTTATTCCTATTGTATAAATTTGGTATTTTACTGATATTTTTATAATAAATATTTTTAATTTAAATGCCGTAAGTACATTTACTTCGCATGACTATTTTTCGTTATTATGTTTTTTATATTTTTGATTTTAGCATTCATTGTTTCAATAATATTTAAAAATGTATGTATGAATAATTTTATACAGATTAAGTAAAATATACTAATGTTGGCACACTGAATAATAACGAAAAATAGACTACAATGTCAGAATCGAGTTAAATTTAACATGGTTTGGCAAGTCTCCATTTCGAATGACAATAACTACAGCGAGTAGAAAACTGCATAAACTATTTATATATGTTTGTTATATGAACATTAATAATAAAGCTGAGATGCTTATTGCATTTAATCAAGGCACATAATTCAACCACAGTGCTGTATAACGAGTAGCCTGCATGAGCTTTAGTACGGTAATATCTGAAGATTGCGTTTTGCAAAGTAGTGGCCTATGACTTGCTACTGGCTATCTAGCTACCGTGACTCTACTCTATGCCAGCCCATGGAAATTTTAACTATGATTCCGTTTTCACCTGCGCTACCCTTAACTAAACCCCACATTTTGCCTAAAATCTAGTTTCCATGCACTCAGATTTTAGCAGCCAATAAAACACAGCCTGATAACATCATACAGTACTCCAAAGTAGACGCTTTATATCAAATATCACATTTTGGTTATATTTCAGCCTAGTACACGAAGAAATAGGTCATAGTGAATTTATGTATTTAGACTTTAAAATAAATTATTATTGAGACTTTGACGTAGGTGTTGTTTTTGTAACAGGGTGTTTAACTTAGAAAATAATTTAAAACGTTGGAAACTAATTACTTGAAAGCAATTAAGAATAAGATAATAAAAACTTAAGAAAACAATTAGTTAAAAGCACTGGGGAGTTCATTGTATGATATTTTACGCAATTTCACAAAACCTATTTCTCGCATAGGTACCTTATAAAACATCTGGGTTACCTAAAAATTGTCTGTTAGTAATCGTCTGGTAATTCCATGTTAGCGATGAGGTTGCTCTTCTCTTCTTTCCCGGGTTTAGCATCTCCTAGAGTAGGCCGTATCGTTGATCTGGGCTCAAAGCATGGCTGCAACAAAGTGAAATATTTTGGATTGTGACGTCGTGAAAGAACATCCTTTTTTGGTCCAAATGGCGGTCAAAAGAATAGAGTATTGATTAATATAGCACCAAAACTGTGTCGTTTTTATCGGTTTTATTTGTGATTAAAAATAAACATCGTCATACATTCATATGACGAATACGACTTAAGGTGACGGGTAGGGCACACTAGCGACGCCAGTTGATTTAAATTGCTTGCAACTAAACCGGATATCTTTTTAACAATTTCGAGCTGCAGCCTCTCGGAAAACACTTATACTATTTATTTAATTTATACTTAACTTTTGGGTCTGCTTTTGTACTCGAAATTTGAATGACCGCCAAAAACGGCCACTAATGGCGTTAATCCAGATTTCGAGCCCAAAAACAGATAAAAAAGTGGTGCACAATTATTAAATAAATAGTATAAATGTTTGTTAGACTCACGCTCCGAAATTGTTCAAAATTGATCCGGTTTAGTAGCTAAAAATTTAAATCGATTGGAAAAACATTCATAAGATCCATGTATACTGTTTATATGGATATCTTCTATATAACGTTACGTTCATCAGGTATTATTAGTGAGGATGCCTAATTTATATACTACTTATATGATATGTTTAATTATGCGCAATATTTTCTGATCCATGACGCCTATTATAATTATTATTTAATTTTATTATCCGATTACATCATGACGTTACCGTATTTTTAAGCATAATGATAAGATATTTTTAATCTCGTTGACTGGTGATAAATGTTTACAAAGAAATCATAAAAATATGTAGGTAACCGTTTTTTTACTGGTTTATTGTCTGCATGCAATTTTTATACGAGACTGTAACAACATTTATCGTGGTGGTCATGATGAGATAGGCGTTATATTATTTTACTTTACATAGACCCTAACTGGCCGTGTGGTCCCCGGCAGAGTAGAATAGGCCACCCTCACTCTTACCGAGGTGTCGTAAAAGGCGACTAAGGTAAAACTGCTGGCATGATCATCAGCACCCAGAGAAGGAAAACTCTGCATTTATATCAAAACCCTCGCCTACCCGTCTGCCAAGCGTGGTGAGTATGGCAATTACCCCTCATGTGATTGAGGGAGGCCCGTGCCCCAGCAGTAGGGCTTAAATGGGCAGATGATGATGAGACCCTAACTGTCTAAATCTAGACTGAAGTGTAGAAGTATGGCGTACTTATAGTTTTTTTTTTCATTTTGAAATTATGAAACTTTCAATGTTTCACATTTTTATTTTCCCGTGTGATTCCATCCTTGTGCTTTCCATCCATGATTATACTTGATTTTGAATATTTTCATGTTATAAAAATTCGTGAGTTTTATACTAGGGTTGTAGGTGAAACATCGATAATAGTTTACGATGAAGATAAACTTTTTAGATACACCCCACGAGTGCGAGTATAGACGCAAATAGTGTGCGAGCGAGAAGTGAATAGATGCGCCGCCATTTCTGATCCCATTATTTATCCGCACAGGTTGTATATATTTTTTTAAATCGACGTTGGTTAGCGTTTTATGTTATTTGTTCCAGGGGAAGGGGGTTAAAAGGTAAGCCGCCCACTCGTGACACCACTGGTGTTGCAGGTCCATGGGCGGCGGTAATCGCTTACCATCAGGTGATCCGTGGGCCCGTCTGCCCCCTATATCATAAAAAAAAAACAATTTTACATTTTATAATTCCATAAAAAAACATAAGTTACTGAAGTGAAATTTATTCCTATTTTCTTCCGCTTATCAAATTGCGTGCAATGTTGCGAAATTTAAGTACTTACTCCAAGAAAGCAAATTGACAAATTATGTTAACTTACTTAGTGTCTTATATTTATGGAGCATTAATTACCATTAGATACACGCAACTAAACTTCTAAATCTTGTCAAGTCAACTTAAGAAAAACTTAACATGGAAAACAAAACCATTATTTTAAGGTGATGGGTAGGGCACACTAGCGACGCCAATCGATTTTAATTTTTAGCTACAAACCGGATCTATTTTAAACAATTTCGGGGTTACAACCACACTTATACTATTTATTAAATAACCATGCAAATGTTGGGTCCAACGCGTACGCGAAAAATTGATTCACACCAAAAGCGGCCACTTTTGGCGTGAATCAGTTTTTCGCGTACAAAAACTGACCCAACATTTGTTCATGGTTATTTCAAAAATAGTATAAGTGTTTGCCGAGAGGTCGTAACCCCGAAATTGTTTAAAATGGATCCGGTTTAGTAGCCTAAAATTAAAATCGATTCGCGTCGCTAGTGTGCCCTACCCGTCGCCTTAAACAAAAGTATCTATGTACCCAAGGACATCTTAACATGTTGACGTTGAAAGAAATAAATCTATTTATTTAGGTATATTAGGTTTAAGTTACTACAGGGTTAGTAAAAGTCCTTTGGGAAATTGGTAGTTGGTATTGGTTGTGAGCATTTAAAACTAATTAAAATGTATTATATATTTATTAATTTAATTTTTAATTATTAACAAATGATTTTTTCTGTCATTAAAACTGGCTCAGCCCAAAATCCATTAAACTTGACAAGTAGGTATTTACTTAGTTTTTTAGATTTTCTCGTTGCACTATAACTATAATGTATCAATACGGGGATTAACACGATATTTATTATGTGAAACAACATTGTGTACTCACATATTTGGCTCGACGTTTCGGCTACGTTACAGCAGCCGTGGTCACGAGCGGACTCAAGCGGAGCGGAGCGGAGTCCGTACACAATGTTGTTTCACATAATAAATATCGTGTTAATCCCCGTATTGATACATTATAGGTTTGTTTTTTTAATTAAGATTATACTTACAGTTTCACAAATGTTCATGTTGCAACAGTTCTCGATAGTGATCTCGCATTGGTCCGGTCGTGCCGTCATTGGCGTGACATTCTTGTTTACAATGATGCGTTTCTTGATCCTGAAAAAAAAAAGTAATTATAGACTCAAATATATATATAAAAATATATAATAAAGAAAAAAAAAAACAAATAATAACAAAATGGTGATCGTATAAAGCCTTTAGATAGATCCATGGCCTAACTATTCTATTTGGGGGCAATTCGACCAATCTTAATCCCATACTAAATATTAGCCTTTATAATTTTATAATTCGTTAATTAAAAAAAAATATTAACAGTTTTAAAGTATATGTATCTAACTATCATTTTCACCGACTTCAAAGAAGGAAAAGGTTCTATGTTCGACTGTATATTTGTTAAAATTGCCCGTGCGCACAATGTGGTAAGTACTGTTCTGGTTGCAGTCGCCTGCCTAATGAAGTCCCATTGAAATGTTTCTAGCACCCTGGTTAGGTACAGGACAGGCCGCATATAACAGCACGCACATTACTTCCAGCACTACTATGATGGGGTCCCTCGCTATATCCAAGCTTTGATTGCAATCGCCCGCCCAATGAAGTCCCAAACCAATTGTATAATAATAAGTTCTTCTATTCACCTTGGTCGTCTCTTCAGATGTAGGACCCTGGTCACGAGAAAAGTGCAGGTCACACACAACAGCCCGCACATGACTCCTAAGACCACTATGATGGGGTCCCTCACTGTATCCCAGCTCTGGTTGCAGTCTCCCGCCTCTATGAAGTCTCCGTCCGCGCTCAGGTGGTCTGCTGGGTATAAGGTAGGTGTCTTCGTGCAACTGAAATTGTTCAAAAGTACATGTTTTAATCGATTGCTTTATCTACAAACTAGCTTTTTCCCGCGGCTTCCCTCGCGTTAGAAAGAGATAAAAGTAGTCTATTTTGGTCTCCAACCTTTCTACTATCTCCAAACACATCAGTCCGTGGTTCCGTTTTGTTGTGAAAGATGGACTGACTACTTTCGCATTTTGTAATTGGATGTTAAATAAACGATTAACATCCATTAACTAGTATTTTCAATTTCTTGGCGGGGGCGTCTCCCATATCAGCCAGATCAATAAAATATTCTGAAAAGTTTGTTTCCTAAAATTACCCGACCAGAAATCAACCCCGGGACCTTCCGCGCTGTATAATATCATTTTTAAAGAACGGTCGTCTAACGTTAGTAGCTAAAAATTAAAATCGATTGGCATCGCTAGTGTGCCCTACCCGTCACCTTAATATAATAGTAATGTCCTCCAAACCGATATTTCGGTAATGGCAGCCAATCTCAGCGATCAGCCATCGCAGACACAAGTGCACTCTCTATTCCCGTACCCTCTTATTTCGATGATTAGGCGCAGGACCAACGGCTTAACGTGCTTTCCGAGGCACGGGGGTACAAGACCGCCAACTTCCAGACTCCGGGCTTACACTGAGAATTTCTTAACAGAAAAACTCAGGTACAAATTTTGGCCCGACCCGGTGACCGAACCCGGGACCCCAAGCGCAACCGTCGCTTAAAGTCTACTTAATATAGGTAGCTACTCGTATTGTAGGTAGTGTGTAAATAAATATTTTCTTACTCACTTGCACTCTTTGACGGGTTCCAAAGGAGGTGCCATTGTCACATGTATGGGAGCCTCGCACCTCGCACCCTCGTGGGTACTGGGACACTTGCACGTTGGGCCCTGGTCATCATTTACCGTGCAAACTCCGTTCAGGCAGTAGTTGTTGCAGACGTCAACTTCGCATTTGGGGCCCTTGTAGCCGGTTTTACAAGCTGAAAGTATAATAAATACAGTGGAGTAAGGGTATAACGATGATGAAGGGACCACTGTTATTTAGTCGTTACATCCGTTACAGTCAAAGGCAAAAAGATACAGACAAATACATGTACATTTATATCAATTTGTAACTGAACCATTTTAACTCGGAAACGTACACGATTACCTACCTAATTACCTAGCTAATAATATCTATCTATTAACAAAAAGTAAAGGGTGTCCATCTGTGTGTATGTAAACAAAAGATAAGAAAGCTCTTTTGTGTCTTTGGCGGCCGACTTCCGGTCGCAACATCTGCATAGGATTTCCTAGAATTTAATTACAAACTAATACAATAAAAACAGTCGCCCGAACTCGACGTTACATCCAAAGTCGCTTATAGCCATATGTTTGCACATACCATAGTATGCTTTAATTCAAGGGACTTAGATTTAAAGTCACTATAGACAAATGATCGCTACAACCAACAGTGGATTTCATTTATTACGACCTTCATAATAAATGAAATCCACTGTAGTTAGGAAAGGCGTTTAATACTTAGTAAGGTTTAGGCTAAATCGTTAGCAATGTTATAGGTATTTCTTCTCAAGACAGTACTATTAAATAACTTAAACAAACTTGCGTGTAAATTGCAGGAAAGTAGCAACTAGATACGGATTAGAACTTGACGAGACCATTTCTGATAACTTGGCTCATCAGAATTTTATTCTACCTAGGATCATTAATGGCAGCCTAATGGTCAATCTGTGGGGGAGCCACGCTTCGGCATGAATGGGCCGGCTCGACCGGAGTAATACCACGTCCTCACAGAAAACTGGCATGGCAGTGAAGCAGTGCATGCGCTGTTTCGCTGCGTGAGTGAGGGTACCGTAGGCCAGGGGAAGGGAGGTTAAAAGGTAAGCAGCGCACTTGTGACACCACTGGTGTTGCAGGTGTCCATGGGCGGCGGTAATCGCTTACCATCAGGTGATCCGTCGGCTCGTCTGACACCTATATCATAAAAAAAAGATGTATATTGGTAACACAGAATTTCATTTTCTGATGCTTCTATCATTTTCTGGAGCGCAAAAGACAGCGGAAAGGCGCATGGTCGCCCTCTCTGTGTCTGACAAAATAAAATGTATAATCTTAAAATTTTACATACTGGCATGTTGGTTCTCCCTGCTCCGATATGCTGCACTCTCCATTCAAACAGTAGTTGTGACAGATAGACAGTTCACATCTCTCCCCCGTGTACCCAGCTGAACATTTACAAGCCAATTTCCCTTCAATCTTGACCCCGTGGAGGCAGAACAACCCAACATCCTTGGGGATGTTGAAAGAATCGTTAATAGCGGACTTATTTTGCGACAACATAAACAAAGCCTTGCATTCGGGTACTCCCTCGATTTGCGTAGCTATCTGGTAATTTCCCACTATTCCGAAAGGCATCTCATTCGTAAACCTCAAGTGCTCCTCTGGTTCCGCATCTTTCTTATTCTTTGCTATCTTCCAAATGTACTTGTAACCCCAGTCCACCCAGTATATGTAATCTTCCTGTAACTGTTATAGCATTTGGTTGGTGATATGTCCCTGATACCACAGTCTGTCTGTCTTTGCCTTCAAGATCAGAACTAACGATGGAGAAATGTATGCCTTCTTTGTCATCCGCCCAGTAAAGCCTTTTCATCTTCTGATCTATCGCTATGCTTACTGGCATGTACAAGTCTGTATTTACAATGACTTCTCTTTCAGAGCCGTCGAATCTGGCTCTTTCTATTGTAGGTTTTGTGACGTTTGTGTTTGTCCAATAAATGTATCTGAAATGAAACCATAAAGTTACTTATCTTGCTTTTAATTAAAATTGTTGTATTGACGTCGTAAAGGATGACATGCGTGCCAATAAACTGACCACTAGAGATGCGCAAGACCGTGCGAAGTGGAGGAGTTGAAGTAAGAAAGCCCCCGGGCTCCGAAGCGATAGCTTGGGACGCAACTGGGACAAAACACTAATATGATGATGACGTATTGTTTAATGTTATTAATGCGCGGCGTTTGAAACTTACCCTCTACAACTGTCTACGGCTATAGCTCTAGGAATTTCATCAGTCGTTTTTATTAAAAGGTTTCCATAGATATCATTTTTCGATCCAGGCATCAATGAGATCCAGAATATGCTTCGCTCACTGGTGTCTGTCCAGAAGAGCATTCCCTTGACGGGGTCGAATGCTATTCCCTGGATGTTTTCGTTGGACCTCCTTCTGACCAACGACTGGAATTTCTTAGATGCTAAATGGTAACTAAATATGGAGGCGTTGTCGTTCTGTTTGTCGACGAACAGCAGCATGTTGTGGACAGCATCGTAGGCTAATGCTGTGAGCTCCCGGAACCTGGCGCTTTCGATGTTTGTTTTAGTTTGGTTGGTGTAAAGTTCTAGTTGGTCCCCGGTTGTGATGGCGATGTCTGCAACAAAAAAAACAACGATTAGAATTGAAAAGTAAATTATGACAATTGAGGATCAAAGTGTGCTCGAAGGTTGGTGAATAATCGGCGTTAAAAATTCAAGAATTCTGATTGTTTCTTTTGAAATGCAGCAGTCGGGGTCGGTGGGAATGATATCAAATACCAGAATAAATTTGCACACAAAATTGTGGTAGTTAGCTAGTTAAATTTTAAAAGTATTCAGTAAATTAAAACGCGCAGTAAAAATTAGACCTGGTAAAAACGTATCTTCCAAAAGATTCGAACATTTGCATCTGGATCAGTGCAAAGATGCGGAACAGTGAAATGCTTCATCATTTATATCATTTGGAATCCGTGATTAATTCAATTTGTTACGAATGAATAATCGATCTCCTCCTGCTGTGCCATATAATATACCTATCTCTTTTCCCCGTGTAAAACATGGAAAGACGGTTACCTATTCACCCCGGACACAGCTTACTCTTTCGCTCAGAATTCAGATCATTCCACTCATTCGGATCATTGGGCTCACTCGGATCATTCCGCTCGTTCGGATCACTCGGATCATTCGGCTCACTCGGAGCACTCAGCTCATTCGGATCATTCCGCACATTCGGATCATTTGGCTCACTCGGAGCACTCAGCTCATTCGGATCATTCCGCACATTCGGATCATTCGGCTTACTCGGATCATTCAGATCATTCGGCTCACTCGGACTCGAGAACCATTTGAGTCGAATGATACATTCGGAGCGAAAATTAGAGATTCGGAACAGTTTATCATTTGGCTGAGTCGGATTACTGAGTCGTTTCAGTAGAATTACACACATCTAGTAAAAATATAAAAACTTTTATCTGATTAAAACTATCACAGTTTAACTATCACTCAGACAATAAAAAAATTGTGTCTAGGCTAGACAGAAGAAGTAAGATTAGCATACAAAGGGAAAGTTAGACGACAAAAACCATATTTTTTTAATTTAATTCCTAAACGAACGATTTAATCACGAACTTTAGTGAAATAAAAAGAACATCACGCCATGTTTCGACTATTCTTTAAGTTAAATAACTTTGAGGGTTTGTTTATGTAAAACAAATCGATCTAGTTTTAAATCAATCTGTTTGACATCACTTGCATAAGTAAATAAATAAATCGGTAATTCACATAGGTATTTTCTATTGCCGTCGACGATTATACATACTTTGGCATCGAGTAGCGTTGCGAGACGGGATTTTGGAGGTTACTCACTCTTCTTTACATAACACAGTTTGTGTTTATTTATGGGTCAGTTTCCGATGCGTCCGACGTTTATTTTGTAAGTGGTCGAGTGTTTTGAACGATTAAAATAAGACCACAAGTGGGAAACCTTATTGAATAGTCCTCCCCAGTTCGGAAAATTAGCTGAATCTTTTATCACAAAATTCGCTCACATTTTTTGGGTTGACATAAGACAACTTTGTCGTAGTGATCTCGTGGTCAATCGGTACGCGGCAGTAATCTCGTTCACGTATACGGATGAGTCGAATGATCCGAGTGAGCCCGAGTGAGCCGTATGATCCGAATGAGCGTAATGATCCGAGTGAGCGGAATGAGCGGAAGAGTCGATGTTCCAAATGATGCGTTTCACTGTTCCGCATCTTTGCACTGATCCAGATGCAAATGTTCCAATGTTTTGAAAGATACGCTATTGCCAGGTCTACTAGCTTTTTATTTCACAACTTGCTTGAACCTAAGTTTGCTCAGTTCGTGATTTCTAATCTTAACGACTGAGTTGCGTGCTTTTTGAGATAAGGTGGAGCCGAGGTAGCATAAATGTTGTTCTACATCAGACTATTGTCCCCGCGTTACATTGTTAGCTTCCAATAAACGTAGGTACCTACCCATCTACTTACTAACCGTAAGTAGCTACAGGGCGTACCTATCTGTTAACATTTATATCCCTTTAACGTTTAACGAGGCAAGTAGTTTTGGCCGTGGGAGAGCCACGCTTCGGTATGAATGGGCCGGCTCGAACAAAGTGATACCACGCTTAGGTATAGGTAATCCAAAAACACGAAACGCTTGCGCGATATAATCAAATGCAACTAGCGCCATCTATTGTTATAAAGTGGAACGAATGTTCCGAAACAAAGTGAGGCCGAGCCACTTGTTTCTTATAAATATCATAAAATTAAGTAACGGAGTTCCCATTTCCAATAGAGTAGGTTGCCAGGAATAAGCGGCACTGGCGCTATCGTCCAATAGAGTGGGTTACCAGAAATAAGCGGCACTGGCGCTATCGTCCAATAGAGTGGGTTACCAGGAATAAGCGGCTCTGGCGCTATCTTTCAATAGAGTGGGTTATCAGGAATAAGCGGCACTGGCGCTATCGTCCAATAGAGTGGGTTACCAGGAATATGCGGCTCTGGCGCTATCGTCCAATAGAGTGGGTATCCAGGAATAAGCGGCACTGGCGCTATCCGTCCAATAGAGTGGGTTACCAGTAATAAGCGGCACTGGCGCTATCGTCCAATAGAGTGGGTTACCAGGAATAAGCGGCACTGGCGCTATCGTCCAATAGAGTGGGTTACCAGGAATAAGCGGCATCTGGCGCTATCGTCCAATAGAGTGGGTTACCAGGAATAAGCGGCACTGGCGCTATCGTCCAATAGAGTGGGTTACCAGGAATAAGCGGCACTGGCGCTATCGTCCAATAGAGTGGGTTACCAGGAATAAGCGGCTCTGGCGCTATCGTCCAATAGAGTGGGTTACCAGGAATAAGCGGCACTGGCGCTATCGTCCAATAGAGTGGGTTACCAGGAATAAGCGGCACTGGCGCTATCGTCCAATAGAGTGGGTTACCAGGAATAAGCGGCACTGACGCTATCGTCCAATAGATTGGGTTACCAGGAATAAGCGGCTCTCGCGCTATCGTCCAATAGAGTGGGTTACCAGGAATAAGCGGCACTGGCGCTATCGTCCAATGGAGTGGGTTACCAGGAAGAAGCGGCTCTGGCGCTATCGTCCAATAGAGTGGGTTACCAGGAATAAGCGGCACTGGCGCTATCGTCCAATAGAGTGGGTTACCAGGAATAAGCGGCACTGGCGCTATCGTCCAATAGAGTGGGTTACCAGGAATAAGCGGCACTGGCGCTATCGTCCAATAGAGTGGGTTACCAGGAATAAGCGGCACTGGCGCTATCATTTATTTTCATGATTTTGTTGACTAATTTTATAAATGCGTCCGCTTTCCTAATATTATCATCAGTCACTATAGAGTTAAATCTATTCTTTACACACAGTGTCACAGTTAGGCGAGCTAAAGCAAGTCATCGTCTCGTAATAAGCGTAGGAAGCGCTATTCAATATTTGATGGGTGTAATTCGTCTTAGGGGCCGTCCGTTAATCCCGTGATCTTTTTTTGCATTTTTTAAGCCCCCCTCCCCCTTGGTGAAGATTTTAAAAATATTACCTTTAAATACAGGTATAAGCTATACTTTTATTTTATTCTGAAATTAAGGACCATGATAAAAATGTCTAGACTAGGTTGAAAATTCTCTTTGATTTCCATAAAAATAATAATAAACGAAGAGTGTAATCATACGAAAAACGTTTGACGAAAAAATAAATACACGTGATATATTACTACATGCTCAGATTGGAACCTACGTCCTCCCTTTAGAACGAGCATGTTCTTCTCCACTGATCTACCTTCGCTCTAGTAAAATGCTAGGATTCTTAATTTTTCTTATAATGCTTAAATTTTCTTTAGGATTTTTGCCGAAGCCTAGTAATTGAATTTACCCGACAATATTAGTTATTAAATAATTTAGGCAAGGTAATCAAAAAGACTTCAAACGAAAACACACCAGTTGCTTTGTCAATATGACATGAAAGATACTAATGTGTGGCCATGGGACTAAAAACGCTTTTTTTTAAAAGACCGGCATCACATTAGCGATCTTTCTGATTTCGCGGATGTTCATGGGCGGCGTTGATTACTTTCCATCAGGTAACTCGTTTGCTCGTTTGTCCGCCTCTAGCATAAAGAAAAACGCGCGCTTTAACGGAATGTGCCATTTTCGGAAAAAACGTTACAGAGTGTGAAAGAGATCCAACCGATCCTGACGCAACTTTAATGCATCTCTATACGAGTGCGGTAGAGAAATAACGTCGCCCGGTACGTCACTCCAGTACTAACGGTTAGGGGGAACGTCACGGCCACACACATAGACCCCTGCTAGAACCCTATAGTTCTAGCAGGGTGACTTTCCTAAATCTATGGGCCTGCAGATGGTATATGCCTTTTCATAAAAAGCCATACTTGAAAAACTGCGCGAAGCCGTTTGTACTGGGGTGACTTGCTGGGCGACGTTGTTTCTCTACCGCACCCGTATGGAATCTGCGCCAAGGCCGGTTGGGTCTCACACTCTGTCTCGTTTCTTTGGAAATAGCACATACCGGTGACTTCTACTAGTTCCATGGATGCTGGATGCATTACGCAGCATCTTCTACTTACGGCCGCACTCAGAGACGTCATTTAAGCTAATGTTCATTAACTTTAGTATCGGTAGTCTTAATGCGTATCTAAATAAGTGTATTTTTTTTTCTTACGTGGCCAACTAAGTTAGTCAACGACTCTGAGTGTGGCAGTTTGTGGATGCATTTGTACCAGCCTTGTTTTAATCGACTACTGATTTATTCTTTTATTATTTATAACAAGTATTCTTGTATCAATTACACTATGAACTCTTTTTATTGCAAAATACAATAATAGCATTATCTTGACCGCTTGAACTTTCTGCTTTTCTCTCGATATCACTCAGTTTATACATCCCTGATATGATAACACACATAGGTTATCAGTATCTGAGATTTTGTGTGATGTATTGGTATTTTCCCGGTTTAATTAATCTTATCTTGAATTAATTGACGCGGTGATATTATTCGTAATTACCTATACGTATTTTGCATTTTATATATATATTTGCATTTCCTTATTGTTTTACTGTTCTTATTTGAAATATGATGAGCTTATTATAAACCCCTACTTACTGGATATATATATATTTTATTTAACTATTTCTGTCCATACCCTTACATTTGTTTACTTTGTCTGTATTGTCTATGTGTATGTTTGTTTGGTTTTAGGTGATGTCAAAACTTATTAAAATAAAATCCTCTCACCACACCGGTTAATCTTTAATCACTCGACATTGGCAAAATTATAGATGTGTCGCACGCAAGACACCGTAGCAGACATTCTAAAAAAAATATATGTAAACCCTGGGTTGACACCGAGAATTTGTTTTTTTTTTTGTGATAGGTTACAGACGAGCAGACGGATCACCTGATGGTTAGCGATTGCCGCCGCCCACCTTTGAACCCCTCTCTCCCCCGGATCGGGCCTCCGGTACCCTCACTCACCCAGCGAAACACAACACAGGGCTGTTTCACTCCGGTTTTCTGTAATTAGAAACACTCATGTGCCTACAAAGGCCCAACCCGGGAATGTATACGGGACCCCAATAAGTGCAGCCGTCTTTCTAGAATGCGTGCGATCCATTAGCCACTGCGTCACCGAGGCACAGAATAAATATAGGACAACCGAGACAGGCATTTAGTTTTTTTGATACGCACGTGGCGAATGATAAACTTTGCGTAGACAACACGTGCGTTAAATACTTACCATTCCTGTTTTAAACTTAAAACGTAGTTGTCGATCATTTGAGGTATTTTTAAGGTGACGGATAGGGCACACTAGCGACGCCAATCGATTTTAATTTCTAGCAGGGTCCGCCTCTAGCATAAAAAAAAACGCGCGCTTTAACGGAATGTGCCATTTTCGGAAAAAAACGTTACAGAGTGTGAAAGAGATCCAACCGACCCTGACGCAACTTTAATGCATCTAATCATCATACGAGTGCGGTAGAGAAATAACGTCGCCCGGTACGTCACTCCAGTACTAACGCTTAGGGGGCACGTCTAAGTGTGTGGCCCGCTCATAGAGTTCTAGCAGGGTGACTTTCCTAAATCTATAGGCCTGCAGATGGTATATGCCTTTCATAAAAAGCCATACTTGAAAAACTGCGCGAAGCCGTTTGTACTGGGGTGACTTGCTGGGCGACGTTCTTTCTCTACGGCACCCGTATGGAATCTGCGCCAAGGCCGGTTGGGTCTCTTTCACACTCTGTCAGGTTTCTTCGGAAATAGCACATACCGTTGACTTCTACTAGTTCCATGGATGCTGGATGCATTACGTAGCATCTTCTACTTACGGCCGCACTCAGAGACGTCATTTAAGGTAATGTTCATTAACTTTAGTATCGGTAGTCTTAATGCGTATCAAAATAAGTGTTTTTGACTTAAAACGTAGTTGCCGATCGTATGAGGTATTTTAAGGTGACGGGTAGGGCACACTAGCGACGCCAATCGATTTTAATTTTTAGCTACTAAACCGCATCTATTTTAAGCAATTTTGGGGTTACAACCTCTCGGCAAACACTTATACTATTTATTAAATAACCATGCATAAATGTTGGGTCTTAATGAATAGTTGGAATTTAATGAATAGGGTGTTTGCCAAGAGGTTGTAACTCCGAAATTGTTTAAAATAGATAGATAGAGGTTTAGTAGCTAAAAATTAAAATCAATTGGCGTCGCTAGTGTGCGTCACCTTAATTAACTGGTTAAATAATAATATGTCGAATGTTTATCAAAGTTCAAGGTTTACAGGCAAGATACCAAGGGCAATGCAATGCATAGGGGCCCTTTGGACCCTCACTCTCGGTTAAGCTATCGATTACACGCTTACGTTAGGTGGGTCGTTCTTCTTTTTTATCGCCCGTCCTCAGTAGCTTATGCCGTAAGTAGGACTTATGACGTAGATAGGACGTAGGCCACAACAGCGGAAGCTTCCGCTGGTGGGATCGACACGACATAAATTGAATACTATGTTTATGGATAAGTTAAAGTCTCATATTAAAACCTGCCTAATGAAGAAAGGTTACTATAGTGTACAAGACTATTTAAATGATAAGGATTCTTGGTCAAGTTAATTGATTAATATTTTGAGTTGTTATTCATAGTAGTATATTAACTTTCATAATTGTATTTTTTTTCTCGATTGAAACTCTGTAAAATCATCAATATTTGAAAAGAGTAACTAGGTACTGAGTTTCTTGCTGGTGTCTTCTCAGTAGAAATCGACATTCCGAACCAGCGGTAGATATTATGTACCTATTTTGACATTCATAAGTGTTCTGTGTGGACCTAAATTGAATAAAGATTTTTTCATGTTTATGTTTATGTTTTCAAGCAGACTGTACCCGTGTACCCGTCACCTTAACAGAATTATAACATATGAACCGCAGCTAGTTCGGTTACCTAGCTCCGTGACTGGTGCTTACGTGTTTTACGTCAGTCCCAAGGTGCGACCAAGTGACGTCACGTTGGTAGTTTTCCAACATAATCCTACCTCGAGTCTCGCGACTAGTCACGTGATCTAATTTGGTTTATCGTTCACGAATCTTATGTTGCCAAGTGTGAACAGTCGATCATTTTCATATACTATATCATAGTCATGATTTTAAGGTAAACTCCGGACCTCTATAAACAAATGGAATCGTATTAGGATCAACCCTCCATCTTCCCTTGGCCATACCGCCATACCAACATTATGGTTATACTTGTACTGGCCGAATCTGGGGAGACGTGCGGTGCGCGGATATTGCGTGTGGCTAGGCACATTGCACTCCACTTATTAATCTTTAGTCATATAGCAATAGGAACATGTGGACCTTCGTCTAGGTGGACTAAGCAGGTGGACCACGGGCAATAGAGGACCGCGCCGCAATGCTAGACTCCCTACAAGTTATTTATCTCATTCCTTGTCCCTAATGTGTGTATTAGGATCACTGTGATGTCCGTCTGTTAACACTTTTCTATTACGTGTAATATTCAGCAAGCTTCCGGATCTCAAAAATATGATTTTTATACATATTTATGAAACCGTATGAGGATCTAAACATCTCGCGAGCCAGTATAGCAGTCCCAACGGAGGTGATGCCTGACATCGCTTCCGTTGTAATTGCATCTTGGGCGCTTCTCTTGCTTACCATCAGGCTGAGGAGAGCCAGTATACTGTCACTATAAAAATCTGATAAACTTGGAAAAACTCTTTTCTCAGCATCGTGTAATTTACAAAACAGAAAGACATAATCACAGTTACTCATACTTTAGGATAATTAAGATAATTTATGTAAATTAACTGCCAAGGCCGAGTTGATATGATTTATCAATCAAAAGCCTTTGAATTACAAGGTTTACATTACACTTGATTCCACTACAGACTAATAAATTGTAGACTTTCGTGACTTTTATCAAAATGATTAATTTGCTCAGCAGCTTAAAATTTACGTACGTGCCATCACGTATTTACTAAATCTGCTGATAAGGAGATAAAAGCATAATATTTTTGACATAAATCGATTGCACCTTTACATTGAAAAGTATGGTCATTTTTAGTTTGACTGGTCGGATGGCGCATTTGGTAGTGACCCTTACTATTCGAGTTTATTCGGTTAACAATACATATTCGTATACGTTGGTACAAAAGTAAGATTTTTCCATTTACATACTTTGTTAACAAAAACAAACAACTTCCTCACCGACCCAGCACCACAAACGTAAGGAGCATGCCCAAAAAACACAATTAATAATATAATTTCGAAGAAATAACCTTTCCACTGCGTCATGAGAAGGGTTTATTTGCAAAATATAATAACTTCACGTCAAGATAAAAAAGAAAAACAACAGCTTTACGTGGAGTACGAGTATATGGAGGTCATTGACAAGGAGCCTGGGCCATTTAGCTTGCTCCACATTATACATGATTTCCGTGCTCTACAATACGACTCTATTGTAAACTCTCCATCAAGGGCAACGATCTCAAAACGGTATTTTGGTCTTCAGCTTTGAATTATGCTGAAAAATAAGGTATCGGGTAAAAACATAGATAGATATTCTTTATTGCACAAAAACAAAATACAAGCATGATACAAAAGCAACAGACAGTACAATAAGGCGGTCTTATCGCTTGTAGCGATTTCTTCCAGACAACCTTTGGGTAGAGGAAAGAAATATCGTATTCGTAATAAGGGAAGGCAGTGCGAAGTAGTTTAACAAATGAAATTGAGAATGGCATAAATGTACATTATTTTAAATATTAATATTATTACATTACATAAATAATAATAAACAAAACATACATACCCAATAATATATACATAGATAATTTACAAACACTTTAACCAGTACCTATATTAAATAATAAAAAAAAAATATATTATTTTACTCCTTCAGTTTTTATGTATGTGATACGTGGCAGACGACCAGACGGATCGGAACCAGTGGAGTCACAAGTGCGCTGCCAGCCTTTAAAACCCCTTTCTCCCGGGGCCTCCGGTACCTTCACTCACGCAGCGAAACAGCACAGTGCTGATTTACGCCGGTTTTATGTGCGGCAGTGGTATCACTCCGTTAGAGCCGGCCCATGCATGCCAAAGCGTCGCCCTCCCATGGTCGAAGTAAAAATCTCAATGTATTTTATTTAATTAGTACTTTCATAAACTTTTGAAAACCTTTTAAATACATATTTTTGTTTGTAGAGCATGGCAGGAAATGGCGAGTAGAGCGCACAAGGTGTAAGTAGGCCGCCACCCATCAAGATAAAATTAAATGATTTCCACTTCATAATATGTATTTCAATGCCTATAGATAATATTAGCGTAAAAGTATAGTAGATGTGTATATTGACTGGCCGGATGGCGTTTGGCATTGGGAAGTGTCTCTGCCTCGATACGTCGAAGGTCGTGGGTTCGATCCACACCCTGGGCAATGAACATTTTGGTGACATACGCTATTATTTTAATAACACAAAACTAATTGAATGGTGATAGCTTAAATGATACCTACAGGATGTATCTTTGATCATTTACATCCCTTTAACCACGTGTTCTACTAACCATTATGTACAACATTTGTTCTATCACTTTTGGAAATTCGTATGAAAAAATTTCAACTTTTCATACAAAATCGGTCACTTGACTTGGTCATTTTGTATGGTGGAGTTGAAAAAATTTTCGATGAATTTCGAAAAGTCGTTGAACAAATGTAGTTCGGCATGTTTGGGAGAACACGTGATGTAAATGTTCACAGATAGGTAGAACCTGTATATTTATTTAATTTAATTAAATATACTATATTTGTAATTTCTCTGTCGTCGGATATCCGTAATAGAAATGCTTAAGATGTAGGGCTCAATAGCTACGCCAATCGATTTTAATTTTTCAGCTACTAAACCCGATCTATTTCGGGATTACAACCTCTCGCAATCACTTATACTATATTAAATAACCATGCACAAATATTGGGTCCGTTTTTGTACGTGAAAAATTGATTCCCGCCAAAAGTGGTCGCTTTTGGCGTGAATCAATTTTTCGCGTATGCGTTGGGCCCAACATTTTTGCATGGTTATTTAATAGTATAAGTGTTTGCCGAGAGGTTGTATTCCCGGTATTGTTAAAAATAGATCCGGTTTAGTAGCTAAAAATGAAAATCGATTGACGTCGCTAGTGTGCCCTACCCGTTTCGTTAAGCTACTTAGTAAGGAATCAGGTCCATGTATGAGATGTTGTATTAATTTCTTTATAGTATATTTTTTTTTTGTTTCTACCCTTAAGCTAGTTATCTACTCGTAAGTTTTTTTCTGCATACTGTTAGTGATATGATATCATATCTTAGTATTAGCTGACCAAATGTTTATTGACACTGCCCTATTTATCATTGATGAATTGTTATTGATGATTCATACATTCCGCTTTGGCTACTATTAATAACATCTTTCTTCGCTTCAAGTATACTGTCCACTTGATTAGCTCAAAGCGAAGCAAATGCTACTTTTTTTTTGTTTTTTCAAATATGTATTTGAAGTGGTTTAAAAATGGTATGTGTTGCACATGATGTTAAGTGATTGATAAACACTTTACCCGAAGACATTTTAACCTAGGAGTAGCTGTGTGTTAACACTCTGTTGCTTAAATACAGACTCATATTAAAATTGAGTGTATGATGTCTTAAAAACAAAATGTTTGAAATTTTAACTACAACATGATTATGTAAGGAATCTATTGTTCCTGATAAGGTACATTTATTTTACTACAACATGTTGTATATATTATTACCAATAGCTTGGCGGTGAAGGAAGACATCGTGAGGAAACCTGCTCAGTATTTTTTCATCTCATAGGTGGCAGAAGGAGCACTTCGTCTCGGATAGTTTCTTAAAACTGAGGATAACTAAATATAAATATTTCACAACATCACATACATTGATCTGAATCCGAGATAGGTAGCTCAAGCACCTGTGTTACGGATATCAGAATCAACAGTGGGATTACAAATATATACATATAATACTTTTTTTTTGTATATAAATACGGATTACACATAGAAAACAGCCCGACCAATACCATCAGACATGTTCATGCACACAAATGTTTGTACTGTGCGGGGATCGAAACCGCAACCCATGGAGCAAAGGCACTGTTCCAAATGGGTCGTCAATAACTGAATCAAATGTAAATTGTCCCAATCCAAAATTAAATCATACAACGTACAATAAAGCAACGTGCAACACGGCACATTTCCGAAGCGTCTACGAAGCCACGCATCAATAGACATTAGCCCTAACGGTAATTGAGCTTGACGACAGAGATTGAAAACCGAAACCGTGCTTATTTGTCCACTTGGCAAAAACTCCGGCGCATGCCACAAGTCACGTAGGCATGGGGATGTACGATGCCCTGGGTCACATAGATAAACTCGCGAAAAACTATTAATGCACACGATAAAATAAATGAAGTCTAGCATGATGAGATATATCGCGAATCAAATAGTGAAGTAACTTGTTTAATATGCTGCTATTCGAGTAAGTTTGAAACTTCTTCGATTTAAATTTAAGTCAATTCACTCGAATCGAAACGCTCTGTAGCCCAATTCTCGGAATTTCGATTTGAAAAAACATGGCGGATGAGGCATGAAAACCATACAAAAAAATATGTTTATGCAATATACAAACACGTATAGGTATCGATTTCCTTCAGATATCAAGCACAAGAATTGGGTTCCTGCTCTATGAATCACCTGACACATTCTTTCTATCTGCAAGTAACCCTAGGAGCGATAAATGTTAAGTCTCATATCCCGCTCCTCTCGGTGGAAGTGACTCTAGGCCACACTCTTGCGTTTGAGTAAAGACTTACTCGAATATGTTACTAGGTATGATTAATTAATCAAATAGCCTGTCCGCTGCTGAACGTAAGCCTCCTTCATGTTGCGTCCGTCACTGCCGTGGGAGAGTCACGCTTCGACATGAATGGGCCGGCTCGACCGGAGTGATACACGGCTCACAGTAAATCGGCGTGAAGCAGCACTGTGCTGTTTCGCTGCGTGAGTGAGGGTACTGGAGGCCCAAAACGGGCGAAAGGAGGGTTTGAAGGTTGGCAGCGCACTTGTGACTCCACTGGTATCGCAGGTGACCATGGGCGGCGTCAATCATTTACCATCAGGGTGATCCATCTACCACCTATCACTTAAAAAAAACTTCCAGCAGCCTGTAGTCATTTCTAGGAGTAGTAGGGCAGGATTTTGGAGCAGAAGTGAAGAACCGAAGAAGAAGAATGGTAGAACCATTAACTCGGCGATGAGGAAACACATCAGTGAGGAAACCTTCACGTCTCTAAACCGTCATCTAGTTGGTCTGATTCGCGTGATGATTGTATAAGAGTTGCGAAGGTCAGACGACAGTCGCTACATTGTAATTCCCAGACATCTCGAATCCTGGGTCATGGTCCAATTGTACCCTGGGTTCCGAAGCGACAGCTTTGGACGCAACTGGGAATTACACGTTAAGATGAAGAGAGGTGTTGGAGCCGAAGTACCTTGAAGTGGAGACTGCGTTTAGGAAAGGTTGTGTTGGACGACACACTTTGGACTGGATATATTTTATCAATTATCAATACTATCCTGTAATTTAATACAACATTCAATAATTATTCAACAGAGATTAGGCGCCAACTTTGGTAAAACCTTTTCTCGAGTGTACTGTTAAAAATGTTATTTGAAGTGTATAAAGTGTTAAAAATATTATTTTACACTTTTTAGTTCGTGGTTTTTGAAGGCATTTTTTTTCAAGCTTTTAGTGTCTCATTTTTTGGCTTTCACCCCCGCCAAATAACTAACAAACTAATTGTGAATACAATATTGAAAGAGTTATCGTTAACTCCTTACTGTTGAAGAGTTGACCTTTCATCATCAGCAGAGCCACAAAATTAATACAATCAGTCGTAAATACTGGTGCAGTTTTGAAAAATGTTTCAAAAACATTACGTGTAGCTTTAAAATTCCAGGAGAATTCCCGGATTCCATCATCAGTTCCTGATATCTGTATCATGGTACCAATCCGGGACTATCTACTTTCCACCTAAAAAGAATTATCTAAATCGGTTCATAAATGGTGAAGTAATCGGCGAACAAACATAAAAAAATATATACATGTCGAATTGAGAACCTCCTCCTTTTTTTCTGAAGTCGGTTAAAAAGTGCTTTTCAGCTCAACTGATATGTTATATGAGTCTTTACATCACTACAATCACTATACCTACTTTAATTTAGCAGGTTTTGGCAGACGAAAATAAATTAAATTATGAAATGAATAAATTTATCATACTGTCAAAGAAATTAGTCTCTAAAATAATCAGCGATTATATCTTTATCGCATTTAACGCCAAATTAATTACAAAGTCACGTGTGTCACGTGAATTTACATCTCCGTCAATATGATTATCATAAGCAAACAAAATGCTTGACTTAACATCGCTTATGTATTGTTATAAAATACTACGGCACGTTACGTCACGTTGTAGTTTAGATAAAATGCATAGTTTTTGTATACACAAACAGCAAAATAAAATAAATTGACTCGAGTTCGCCTACGTTATTGCATCAACGTATACTAACGTGTAAATGATAGGATTTTCTTATTATTCTTAATGACAAGTTTTTTATGTAAAACGTTTTATTACTTACATAAAAATAAACCATGTTATTTATCAATGTGTGGTACGTACATAAAAGTAAAGTATCAGCCTATATTCTGTCCCACTGCAGGGCAAAGGCCTCATCATAGAAATCAAGTCATCGCTACTATGATGGGAATAGGCATAATCACCACGCTTGCCTAATGAGGATTGGTGAACACAAACCCGAGCTATGTTCGAAAAATTCGAAACATACTTTTTGCTCGACCCGGGAATCGAACCCCGGACCCCGAGATCACGGCCTGGTACTTAAACTACTACACCAACACGGGTACGTAAATACTTTCATACAATTAATTCTAAGATATTTTGCAAGCATTAAAAATATTTTTATATAGTTCTAAGATCGTTATAATGACGGACATTTACATCCTGATTTCAAAACGCGGTCTAAGAAAAGTTCCGAAAGTTAAGTCATAAGTTCCGGAACTTAAGTCATGCCCGCCCCTTTTGAGGTGACGAGTAGGGCACACTGGCGACGCTTTACATTGTTAACAACTAAACCAGATTTCTTTTTAACAATTTCGAAGCTGCAGCCTCTCGGAAAACACTTAAACTATTTATTTAATACTTATACTTAACTTTTGGGTCTGCTTTTGTAGGTCGAAATTTGAATTACCGCCAAAAACGGTCACTTATGGCGTTAATCCAAATTTCGAGTGCAAAAGCAGATAAGACGTAGTGCACAATTATTAAATAAATAGTATAGTAGTAGGTAGAGCTATTTTTGGTACTTGCGATTTTTTTCAAATAATATGGACATGCCTGGAATCTCGGAAATCCTGGGATTAAAAATATAATTTATTAGTGTTGGAAATAGTTCTGTGGAACGGTTTGGCTGCAGGAGAATTAGGGACCTTCAAGAGAAGAGTGTAATCTTTTTAGGGACCTTCAAGAGAAGAGCGAACTTTGATTTCAAGTATGTTTATGGGTGGCGTTGATTACTTTCCATCAGATGACTCGCTAGCTCATTTGTCCGCCTCTAGCATAAAAAAAAGAAATCGTACGTTTATCGACAAGCCCTTTTATGATTATAATGCGGTAAATATTTAACTCTAAAAAAGTACGAATTTAATTCGTCCAATATACACACGGCGTCACATGGAGTTACCCTTGTTGAACTTTGGACCGTCCGCCTGAGAAACAAGTGTTATTTTGGCACTCCGGGATGGTGACTCGACCTAACGCCGTCTGTACAGCTTTTCTCAAATTCTAGAATCAGTGGTTTTTTCTACTATAAATAGGAAGTACTACAACTTGATTTTTTTTGACCGCAATTTAATTTGGATCAGAAAAGAATGCCGAAGCAGTCACATCTTGATGTGGGAATGGGATGAGGGAAAAAAATACGTTGATTTTGTGCATCAAGCACTTTTAATGTAATTAAATACATGATATAATTCAATTGTTTTGTTTTATTTAAAATACAATGATAAACAAATTTATTTACACTCGCGCGAAGGTTTAAGATATGTTAGTGTCGATAGCACAATATCGACTAAACCACAGCACTTTTACGTCAACATTTACTAAGATTCCTCGGAGCTCGCGCGCGGTCTCCGCTATTGTTTTCTTTTGTTTCGAAAAGCCGTATAGTGCGTCATTGAAATTTGGCATCATCGCGCCCCCCGTGCTCTATTTTGCAATAATGGCAATATCGCTCACTATTGTAAGTTTGACAACGTCGCGCGCTCGCAAGTTTACATAATACAATAAAATTCTTTTATAATTTTATTAAAATAAAAAGGTATTTATTTAAGTCCCGGGATCATAGTCAGAATCCCGGGGCATGTCTATATTAGCATATGTTTGCGGTCAATGAACCCAAATAGCTCTACCTACTCCGATCATTGGTAATAAATAACTTTAGATGTTTAATGTTATGTATGTTTCAAAATCTGTACTATTTATTAAGAGGTAAATCCTACAAACAGCGACTTAGCTTACAGGTAATCGGAAAACACAACGTTTGCGCGACGTGACGTTTAATCGACACCTAGCGCCATCTATTGTTATAAAGATAATATAGATATAGGGCGATTTGATAAACGCGTCTCTGGTAACTTTGTACACCATCAACATTAGCTCATCTGCCCAATAATTACCTATAAAATACCACATATACCTAATGTATTTCAATTTTTAAAAATTGTTCGCTTACATTTCACAGTTCAAATACGTGATTGACCCTAGATAAGCTTATCCAGCTCAGATAAACTTACAAAATAAAATACCTACTTTGATTTTTAGTAATCACAAAAACAATGACGCTTTGATACATTTACGTAATTTGGTTGTTATAAAATAAAATACATAATAATTATAATATGTAGGTATTTCACAACATCAGGTCCATTGAACGGACTGCGAGATAGGTAGCTCCGAGGTACAGTCAACCGCAAAAGTAGCTGCACATATTTCGTAGCTTGTAGTTCTTATTCCGATGAGCATAAGAGTTACTAGCTGCAAAAAGTGTGCATCAACTTTTGCTGTTCACTGTACCTACCTCGGACCACCTGGTTAGTGTTGGCAACAGGCGTTTTCTGCTAGATAATCTGTGACCATTTTGAGAAAAATCTGTGATTACGTATTATTTTGATTTAATCTGTGATGTGTCAACTTGACTTAAGTTGACACTTAAAGAAAAAACAGAAGTTTTTTGAAAACTTTACTTTAAATACCTAGTTAATTTAGCTCCGTGTTCTAAGAATTATATTACTGTTTTGTGAATTGGATAATTACGCACCTATCTACTGATTATACTGAACAGTTTGTGATTGTATTCGGACGTTTGATTTTACCTGTCGATAGGAATTGGAAAGAAAAGTTTACATCAGACGTGAGGTTATCGTTCCTGTTCGCCCAACTACATTAAAATGGGAAATAAAAGAAAACATAAAAGTAAAGGCAAATATAAAAAGTGTCGTGCTCGTTCGCCATCCACAAGCAGCAGCTCTGGAAGCAGTGACAGCGGGTCGACACCTCCACTGACCCCTCGGAAAAGGAGAAAAGTTAAGGTATCTGGTCTAAATGATACCGGAACAGTAAGTACGAACGTTCCTTTGCATAATATGATACCCGATTTTGACCCACTTATCGATAATGTTAAGTCATGGCTGAAAGTAATAGAAGCATACGCGTCAACTTTTTCATGGACCGACAGTATGATCCGATATCAAGCATTGAATAAACTCAAAGGCTCAGCGAAGGTTTGGTATGACTCATTATTACGCAGTGATCATACCTGGACAACTTGGCTATGGAAAGACTGGATGGAGAAGTTGTCTCATACATTTGAAGTCAAAAGAAATATGTTTGAATTATTGAAAGACATTATTGATCGTAAACCTGTCGAAAATCAATCTTTGTATGACTTTTTCTTTGAACAAAAATCTAAAATTGACAGTTTGGGGTTGAACTTTTCGGAATGTGACATAATCTCGATTATTTTAGGAAACATTGGGGACAGTAACATTACTGCTTCGGTCGAAGCTTGTAATTTTAAATCATGTGAAAGTCTGGCCGGGTTTTTACATAGCCGGATATACAAAATAAAAAATACTAAAACAAGTAATAACAGTAGTGCAATACGTGAAAGTGGCCCTAAGATATCCCCACATTGCCCTAATACAACACAACAAACATCAGCTCCTTACAATTTATCATCTTTTCCTAACAATCAAACGAACCAAACATATAACCGTAAACCAATAGAATGTTATAATTGTGGAGGTAATCATAAACGAATACAGTGTACTGTTAAATGCGAATTCTGCGGTAAAAGGGGTCATTCTGAGACAACATGTTATCATAAAAAAAAATTAAAAGAAAAAACTGATAATGCTGTAATTCAAGAAACTAAGTTTATTCAAACCCCTTCCACGAGAAATAATTTTTTCAAGAAAATATTTATTAATGATTTTTGTAATGATGCCTTAATAGACACTGGGAGCAGTTGTTCAATAATATCATCTCGTTTAGTGGTTAAACATAATATGCAAAGATGCTCTCTGACTACGCCTGTGACATTGCATGGTTTTTCGAAGGATAGTTTAAAAACGGTTAAGGAGGTAGTTCGAGTAAATCTTATGTTGGATTCAGTGGAAATTAAAAACATAGATTTGTATATTCTTGACGATCTATCCGGATGTGACATTTTAATTGGACGTAATGTAACTGAACGTCCAGATTTAATATATTCGCGAATAGGTGAAAATCTTACATTCCAATATGCCAAAAGTTTTGATTATTTTTGTAACGTCATTGATGAATCAGTGAGTAATTTTGATGCAGACTCTCATCGACACGAATTGCTCGCACTTTTTGAAAAATATCGGCAATGTATAGCAACAACCGTTGGTCAATTAGGGGAGGTTCGTGGACATGAGATGTGCATACGTTTAAATGATGACAAACCAGTCCAGTTTAGACCGTATAGGACCGCACACAACGATAGACAGGTAATAAGAGACATGGTTGATGAACTTTTAGAGAACGGAATAATACGGGAGAGTAGTTCACCTTACGCAAGCCCAGCGCTTCTAGTAAATAAAAAAAATGGCGAAAAACGTCTTTGTATAGATTACCGAGCATTAAATAAAGTTACTATCAAAGACAAGTACCCAATGCCACGTATTGAAGACCTAATTGACAGACTCCAGGGATGTAAATTCTTCACTAGCCTCGACTTGAAAAGCGGATATTATCAAATAAAAATGGCAGAAGATTCTATCCAGAAGACTGCCTTTATAACTGAAGACGGGCATTATGAATTCATGCGGCTTCCTTTTGGATTAGCCAATGCTCCATCTTGCTTTCAAAATATGATGAATACGGTCATGGGAAACCTCAGATTTGGCAAAATCATTATATATCTTGATGACATCCTGATTATATCGGAAAGCGCAGAGGAGAATCTGGTGTTGCTCGAAAAGGTGCTAGAAATATTTAAAGACAAAGGCCTCACTTTGAATTTAAAAAAATGTCATTTCCTAAAGACTGATATTGAATTCCTAGGGTACAAAATTGATTCCGCGGGTTTAAGACCAAGCGAAAATAAAATAAGAGCAGTTCATGAATTCCCGGTTCCTAAAACGGTCCATCAATTGCGACAGTTTCTTGGGCTTATCAGCTATTTCCGCAAGTTTATTAGAAACTGTGCGTTGTTATCCAGCCCGCTCAGCAAGTTACTAAAAAAGGACCAGCCATGGGTCTGGAATTCTGAACAAGACTCAGCTTTTTCAATCTTAAAAGATTCCTTAACGTCACAAAACGTTCTGACATTATTCAATCCCGAAAAAGAATGCGTGCTCTATACCGACGCTAGTCGTGAGGGCCTTGCCGGTATTCTGATGCAAGTTACTAATGACGGCGAAAAGCCTATTCATTATTACAGTCGCCAAACTACAGAGGATGAGAAAAAGTTTCACTCATTCGAACTCGAGCTTTTAGCAGTCGTACAATCTTTAGCAAAATTTCGACATTATCTCTTAGGTGCTCATTTTCGTTTAGTCACTGATTGTAATGCGGTTCGATATGCACTTACTAAAAAGGATATTATACCTAGAATTGCAAGGTGGGTTTTGTCTACTCAAGAGTTTTCTTATGATATTATTCATAGAGAAGGTACCCGCATGCAACATGTAGACGCATTAAGCAGAAACCCGTTACAATCAGGTGAAAAAACGGAGGCAGAAATAATAATGTCCATTACGGAAGCAGATTGGTTATTGTCAGTACAACTACAAGATCCACAAATAGTAAAAGTTAGGGAGATTTTAGAGTCTGGGGAAGCATACAATCATAAAGAGATATTTAATAAATATGAACTCTTGGGTAACAAAGTTTACAGAAGAACAAGCCAAGGTCGACGATGGGTAGTTCCAAAAGCATGTGTCTGGCAGATCATAAAGTGTAACCACGACGATCTCGGTCATTTTTCTGTTGACAAAACGGTCGAGAGAATCTCCCATCGATATTGGTTTTCACGAATGCGACACATTGTGAAGAAGTACATTAAAAATTGTATCAATTGTGTTTACTACAAAAACAAAGGTGGTCCAAAAGAAGGCGAACTTTATCCGTTACCTAAATACGCTCAACCTTTTCATACCCTGCATTTGGACCACCTAGGCCCATTTGTTGAGACGCAAAATAACAATAAATACTTGCTAGTTGCTGTGGATGCATTTACCAAATTTGTATTTGTCACAGCAGTAGCAAACACAGACTCGAATAATGTGATTTGCGAACTCGAAAGAATATCAAAAATATTCGGTAATCCTAGAAGGTTTATCACAGATGCTGGTTCCGCCTTTACCTCAAAATTATTCAAAGATTATTGCTCTAGCCGAAACATTAGACTGCACACCATAGCTACAGGAATGCCGAGGGCAAACGGACAGGCCGAAAGATTTAATAAAACTATTTTAGATTGCATGAGAACTATGGGGGCTGATTTAGATGAAGATTCTTGGGATAAGTGCATTACTCCGTTACAACAGGCAATAAACAGTTCATTTCACAAAACCATCAAAGCGGTACCTAGCGAGGTTATGTTTGGGTACAGATTACATACCAATAGTGACAGCTTGGGACCTGAGTCAGATCTTGATATCGGACATATTGTGGACGTGACTGAGCTACGCAAATCAGTGGTCAATCATATAAAGACCGACGCTAAGGCTCAAAAAGAAAGATTTGACGGCAGACGCATTAAAGCAATCAAGTATGACGTAGGAGAGCTAGTTTTGGTTAAAATTCAAAGCCAAACGAATGATGGACGAAGTAAAAAACTAATGCCGGCTTATAAAGGGCCATTCCAAATAAAAAAATACTTGGGTCGAGACAGATATGAAGTATGTGATATGAGGGGCAGTGAGAGAAGTAACAGAAGTTACAACGGGGTGGCTGCAGCGGAAAACATTAAACCCTGGATAAAAATCGATAATTGGAATATTTACTAATAAAATTAAACGTGTTGGCAAGGTAATATTTTATAAAGTAATATTACTTATTATAAAAAAAAGTTTTTTTTTCTCTCTTTTATATTAACTTTATCTACATTGAATTAAATATGGATTTTAAGTCTGTAATTATTTGCGTTTTCAATGATATAGGAGCGAATATAAAAAACTTTTTTTTTTTCTTTTTTTTTGGATATTTTCATAGTAATATATTTAGGTGATAGTAAAGGAATACTACACGAAACTAGTAAGAGAGTGAGCTGAAACAGTAACTACCTAAGACTAAAGGAGTCAACTGGAACAGGCACTCCTCAAGACGAATGGGTAGTATATTCTCGTAGCTGTTGGACACTAGTAAAGGAATGTTATACTACATGAAACTAGTTAGAGAGTGAGCTGAAACAGTAACTACTTAGACTAAAGGAGTAAACTGGAACAGGCACATCTCAAGATGAATGGGTAGTATATTCTCGTAGCGGTTGGATACTAGTAAAGGAATATTATGCTACATGAAACTAGTAACAGAGTGAGCTGAAACAGTAACTACCTAAGACTAAAGGAGTTAACTGGAACAGGCACTTCTGAAGACAAATGGATAGCAAACCCGATACAGTCTTCCGTTGGTGACCTAAGATTTAAAAGATCCAATAAATAACGAGCTGAGTGGGATATGTTAGGAGTCATGATAGGCCGAGTAATAATTTCTGTTTATGTCTTGATTTCAGAGCCTGCACTTAAACCGTCTCAGCTGATTCAAGATATCGTACGTGCCTGAGGACATGCACCTTGCAGGAGGGCCGTGTTGGCAACAGGCGTTTTCTGCTAGATAATCTGTGACCATTTTGAGAAAAATCTGTGATTACGTATTATTTTGATTTAATCTGTGATGTGTCAACTTGACTTAAGTTGACACTTAAAGAAAAAACAGAAGTTTTTTGAAAACTTTACTTTAAATACCTAGTTAATTTAGCTCCGTGTTCTAAGAATTATATTACTGTTTTGTGAATTGGATAATTACGCACCTATCTACTGATTATACTGAACAGTTTGTGATTGTATTCGGACGTTTGATTTTACCTGTCGATAGGAATTGGAAAGAAAAGTTTACATTAGTATGTATGCTTTCATAATTTTGAAAACCGATAAATACCTTACATCTTCTTGTCGTAGGCGCTTCTTAGAACGACCTTGGAAGGTAGTTTGTAAACAGCCGTTTGTCTTTTACTAATGATACCTACATGTAGATTTATTTTATCTTATAAGTAAAATAATCTTCATTTCAAGTGTGTTTGTATTTTCTAAAGTGTGCTAATTAATTGCCTCTTGGCAATTAATTACATCTAGTGCTCAGGATTAGGACCTATCAGTCACGTTGGTTTCTAAATTTTTACAGCCATTTGTGGTAAGTAATAGTGAATAAGTAATTGAAATTCAGAAATAAAGTTAAGAATTTTAGTGCAAACTCTGGAATGAGCTTCCAGTCGCGTTGTTCCCTGATCGCTAAGACATGTATTTTAAACGAGGTTTGAAAAGAGTTCTTCTCTCACGGTAGGCAGCGGCATGACTGCTCCGGCTTTGTTGATGTCTATGAGCGACGGTTACCGTTTATCAGATGGGCTGCAAGCTCGTCTGCCTATTGTAAGCAATTAAAAAAAGGTAGTATAGCTCGCACTAGTTCTCCCCCCAAGGGTTTGTCATGCCCTATCCCAGTCCATGTGGGAGGGGAATTCCACCTCCTCCAAGCGAAGTGGAAGTACTGTGGCTACAGCAGCGGCTGCTGCTGCTTGCAATGTAAGGGACATGGAGGAAGAGGCACTGAAGATGTGTCGTTTGCTACACTTCCTGTCCTCCGGGACCTTGAGTCCCACCACAGAGAGAGGTGTTATGTCTGACTTTAACCCTATACTGGACTGGAGCAAAATAAATCCCAATTGATTTCGAACCTTATCTGTCACATGACACAAGAGCAAAAACCTATGATGAATTGCCATGTTAAACGGTGTGCAGTTCTGAGGTCTTTCACGTTTTCTTCTGACCTAGTGAAGGCAGTCCTTCAATCCTTCTAATTTCTTAATATCTCTATAAGGTGTTTTTTTTTTTTATATTTTGAGAGGAAGAAAGGCTAAATTCGTAAATTAACTCTTGACTCAGTGACCTTGATTTCATCAAGCAGATAATGCTTTTGATAAAAACAGATAGATATTAATATTTAATGTCATCCATATCGTTTATATAAATAAGATAGGCAAATGCTTCTATTATCTAAAATACTCGTATTTGTATACACTACCGTATTAGATAACTGTAAAAATATGACTTGTCATTGCACTTGAAGAAATTGTTAAATAATACACAATTGACATATTATATCTACGAAGTTGTATTTGTTTTCGGCGCCACATATGACACAAGAACGGATGAACCGATTTTCATGATCGTTGATTTGTTGGATTCAACTTTGCCCCATATAGACCGTAATGATTCAGTATCTAGTATATACCCAGAGAGCAATGGAGAGGGCTATGTTCGGATTCTCCTTGCGTGATCGTATCAGAAATGACGAGTTCCGCAGAACTTAACTCACAGACATAGCCCAAAGGATTGCATGCCTCAAGTGGCAATGGGCAGGGCACATTGCGAGGAGAACAGACGGCCGTTGGGGCGGAAGGGTCCTCGAGTGGAGGCCACGTACAGAAAGTAGCAGCCGTGGCAAGGTGGACCGATGATCTGGTGAAGGTCGCGCGAATCCATTGATGGATGCGGGCGGCACCGGGCCGATCTTTGTGGAGAACATTGGGGGTGGTCTATGTCCAGCAGTAGACGTCTATGGGCTGAAATGATGATGATGATTCAGTATGCGACTTTAAAATAATTATTTGCAATGTTCTGTTAAACTTACAAAATGAGTCTAGTCCATAATCCAATATTTGCATTTAGGATATAATCCAATATTTGCATTTAGGATTCTAAGTTAGCTAGGTTCGTACATTTTCCTACGAGTATAAGATAAATAGGTACCTAAGCATGCACGATTGCTTACCTATACCATGAATAACTGTGTAATATTGAAATACCTAGGTAACAGAGATAACAGATTATGGTAGGTAGGGCCCACCCAGTATCCCAGTATCAGCACCCAGAGAAGGAAAACTCTGCATTTATATCAAAACCCTCGCCAACCCGTCTGCCAAGCGTGGTGAGTATGGCAATTAGCCCTCATGTGATTGAGGGAGGCCCGTGCCCCAGCAGTGGGGACTTAAATGGGCTGATGATGATGATGATGAACTGAGTTTTACTGAACAGGTCGTAGGCACACCAACAGAAGATAGCGGCCTATCAGTGGGTTCAACTGACTTTTACTCAACAAGTCGTAGGCACGGCACACCAATAGAAGTCAACGACATATCAGTGGGTTCAACTGAGTTTTGTAAGTGGCTGACGATGATGATGATGATGGTAGGTAGGGAATTTCAACAAGAAAACATAAAATAATTATAAAAAAAATAAATACAAGATATTTGAAATAAATAGTAGAACGAAGCGTTACCAATTTACGAAACATTCGTCATTACGAAACATTTAGCATTCATCGTAACGCTACCTTATTAATAAGATAGGTATAAACACAATTATATTTTTTTTATGTTTTCTACTTTAGTGGAGATTGCTTCTGATCGATATAATAAGTTAATTGTAAGATAATATTATTGAGTTATGTACCTAAAACAAGGGCTTTATTAATTTAATTGGCTCAACTATTATTTACTTAACCGTTAGTTAAGTTTCATTATGTTAATTATTAGTGTCAAAAGAAGGAAATCGGTAACACAATGTCAATGTCAGACCACTTTTAATTATTTTATTTCCTGTCAAAAGTACATTCTACGTCACTAAGTAGTTAGTTTAACATTGAAAGGTTAAATTCCTCGCGTGCAGTTTATCATTTTCATCTCATCATCTCCCAAGGTCTTCAAATACTGAAGAATACGGACAATCAAAGTCCCACGCCCTGAATTTCGATGAAGCGATCATTGTAAACTAATTATTACTTACAAACAGTAGCCTTTAACACCTATTGTCATTGTGACAATGATTCTGGAAAAATGGGGGCATGGCCAGTGCATTCTGGATATTTGCTAGGTAACTGAACTTGGTCTAATTTTTTACATTTCATGCGTGACCTTTTAAAGTAACACAAAAAAGTTTTAGAATATTGTTTTGTTTCGCGTGTGTTCGTGGTAACGACCTCTGTGGGATTATTCGCCTTTTTTTCTTTTTAATTTAATAAATACATTTTTGTGGCTCGGCGTGATGTTATTGAAGGCCAAGAATTTAATTAGCTTTCAAGTTATAATTTTTACAGAAAGAGGTTGAACAACCGGTTGACCGTGGTAGAGCCACGCTTCGGCATGAATGGGCCGGTTCTACCGGAGTGATACCACGGCCTCAAAGAAAACCGGCGTGAAGCAGCACTGTGTCGCGGGTGTCTATGAGCGACGGTCATCGCTTACCATCAGGTGATCCGTCTCTCGTCTGTCACCTATCACAAAAAAAAAGATAAATGTAACATTTGTGTATTGAGGGCGTTTTGATAACAGAAGTTACATCCTTTTTATTAACTTTACTTAAGTAGATAACGGTACTTTGAGTAAATATACCTGATCCTCAGTAAAGTTTTATAGGCATCCAAAACAATAATGATAATAAAGTAGGGTAAAGGGTATTGGTGATATAAGTCGACGACGACACCACGGCTCGTCTTATCACCAGGGCAGAGAAGGCTACAACGAAAATGATCAGGGACTACAACCTAAGGATGGCAATGCGACGGGGAGAGGGCGTGACGTTGATAAAAGAAGGAAGAACCTAAACAAAGGACAACTATGCCGCGCCTGTTGGAGTTTCCCAAATCACCCTATACTTATGTGTCGTAAGGTTGAAGACATGATTGGGTGAGACAGGCCGTACACAAGGCAACATCTAAAACTAATTTAGACTAACTCTAGTTAATAATGTACACTATAACAACTTGTAGCACCTTTAATTTAAATATTTCTACTTTGACCACGACTTTACGACTAGTAACTTAACACAACCTAGGCTAAGAAAACACTTGTAACAAAATAACAATAGAAAAAAAGAAAAAAAAACAATAATAATAAAAAAAACAATAACACAAACAAAAGAATACAAAAGAGAGAAAAAAATATAAATAAAAAAATAAAAAAAAACAATAAAAAATAAAATTTTTAAATAATAGTAATTATACAAATAATATAATCTCCACCCCTTTTTAGATATAATGTACAAAAAAGGAGACTTAATTTAAATACCAATGCACCCTTTCCCCCATTTTCCCCTTATTTATATCTAAGTAAAAACGTAAAGTAAGTATAAGTGTTCGCCGAGAGATTGTAACCCCGAAATTGTTTAAAATAGATCCGGTTTAGTAGCTAAAAATTAAAATCGATTGGCGTCGTTAGTGTGCCGTACCCGTCACCTTAAATGACGTCTCTGAGTGCGGCCGTAAGATTATGAAGAAAACACTACTTCGAAACAAACTCTTGCACTAAACTTCGAATAGGCACAGTGAAGTTATTTAACGTCGACAGGGCTAATGCGTTAGGTAACGCGTTAACACGTTTAGCCCCAGTGACTATTTTGAAATAGAGCAACTGTTAACCAATCCATACAATGTCAAAGTTGCGTTATTTGGATATTTATTTTTAGCAACGATTAATAAACTCCGAACCTTTCCTGGTAAATGAACGAATTAGAGCAGATGTTTTTATCCGTCAAACAAATAGTCAAAGTGACGTAGGTAATTCCTTATAATATAACTATTGGTTTAGCTAAAAAAAAAATATAAAAAAAATTTTTGGAATATTTGACCATTGGTTAATTTTTAAACCATTAGTTCAGTTTAACTACGGATCAACAATCGGCCCTTATGAACATAAAGTTAACAAATTTAGTTGTGGATTAATTGGCTAAACAATAACGTTTATAGATTTAAAAGTAGTTTGCTAGATAACTATTAAACTAACATTACCTACCATTATAGTGATATTGCTTGGTCAATAATCCGTATTGTGAATAAATAAATAACTGGAAAGAGCGGAAACGGAAACGAGTTGTTTCTTTAACTTAAAACAACGTAAGCCGTGGATGCTATTTTTAAATTTATCTCTACATTGTTTCAGAGTTTCATAAATTTTTGCAACAACGTAACATGTATAAGTAATTTTTATAATTATATGAAATCTACGGTATTAAGTAATTCGACAAAAATCATTTTACAAATTTTCATTTCAGTTTAGTAGTTCTTAGTACGCAAGTTACGGTTATCAAAAACAGATACATTACAAATATAAAACTTCAATATGTATAATACACGCAGGTACTCAACAAACAAAATAATTAAGTTGATTTTCGTACGAAGTTAATAGTTGTTGGTACTTATGAAACGTGTATAAATAATTTAAAGGATACGACTGTTTCCCGCGAATCGTGATAATGTTAACAACCTTACTGTTAAGCAATGCGAAGCCTCAAGGAGACTCAAGTGCATTCTGTCAACTGTACCTACCTAGTGCCACTGCATTTGAGTTATAGTAACCGACTCATCTAGAGTAAACATTCAACCGTTTTTCGACGATACTTCTTTTTTTAATATGATTAATGGCAGACGAATGGCCGTATGGTCCCCGGCAGAGTAGAATAGGCCACCCTCACTCTTACCGAGGTGTCGTAAAAGGCGACTAAGGTAAAGCTGCTGGCATGATCATCAGCACCCAGAGAAGGAAAACTCTGCATTTATATCAAAACCCTCGCCAACCCGTCTGCCAAGCGTGGTGAGTATGGCAATTACCCCTCATGTGATTGAGGGAGGCCCGTGCCCCAGCAGTGGGGACTTAAATGGGCTGATGAATGGCAGACGAGCAGGCGGATCACCGGATTGTAAGTGATTGCCGTCGCCCATGGAGACCTGCAACATCAGTAGAGTCACAAATGCGCTGCCAACCTTTACAGCCCGGTACCCTTACTCACGCAGTGAAACACGACACAATGCTGCTTCATGCCGGTTTTCTGTGAGGCCGTGGTATCACTGGCCCATTCATGCCGAAGCTTGGCCCTCCCACGGTTTACGGTTAACAGTTCTATTCTGCTTCTGCTGAATAGCAGCATCATAAAGACTGAAATCCAAGACTCCGAGACATAACTTTGAAAATGAGGACGACAAATCGAAATGGACAGATACTTCTTTTATGCTAGTGATGATAAACGAACAAGCGGGTCACCTGGTGATAAGAAGGAAAGACAAATGAAGTAATATAGTCACACAATAGTTAACTATCATCATTATCAGTCAAGTTCTGAGATGTTGTATAAATTTATTCATTGAATAGTTATCAGGGGACGGAAAAATAAGAGAGGTAGAGACCACGGAGAAGGTGGGAACATTATACAAGTCGCGGGAACAACATAAGGTACAGTAGCTATGGAAAGGTCAGAGTTTAGAAGATTGGAGGACGTCTTTCGTTTTTTTTTATGCTAAAGGCGACAAGCAAGCGAGTCACCTCATGGAAAGTAATCATCGCCGCCCATAAACATCCACGAAATCACTTTTTAAAAAAAGAGTACGCTCTTGAAGGTCCCTAAGTCGTAGCCGTCGGGAATTACACCTGCATCCAATCCTTACCACAGAACTGAGGTACGTGGTAGAAAGTTCCGCGAGAAACGCACAGTATTAGACCGCCATCCATCGAGATGATAGGATTCCATCCCCACTATCGCTTGCGTGTAGTTCGATGTAAGAATTCAGCTGCAGGGAGTAGATTAAACAGTTCCCCAGAGCACTCCCCGTGCATGATAGATGCGGTAAAGAAGTGGATAAAAATATTTAAAAAAAGTATGAATGAATATTAAAGGAGTAGGCATATGAAAAAAATATGTCAGTAGTGTAATAAAGACTTATTTAAAATAAGCTTATTGAATAAAGAAGCCTCTCTTAAATTAAAAAGTTCTTCTAGGCTTTAAATAATGTATGGTACTCTCCTATAGTTTTTAATTTTACGAGCTTCTCAAACATTAATTCATTGAGTTGTTAAAACAATATTTTTCTTTCAACGAAAGATTTGATTGACGAGTCATAAAAATTTGATTGATTTTTTAAGGTGACGGGTAGGACACACTAGCGACGCCAATCGATTTTAATTTTTAGCTACAAAACCGGATCTATTTTAAACAATTTCGGGGTTAAAACCTCTCGGCAAACACTTATACTATTTATTAAATAACTGTGCAAAAATGCTGGGTCCAAGGCGTACCTACGCGAAAAATTGATTCACTCCAAAAGCGGCCTTTTGGCGTGAATTAATTTTTCGCGTTCAAAAACGGACCCAGCATTTTTGCACGGTTATTTAATAAATAGTATAAGTGTTTGCCGAGAGGTTGTAACCCCGAAATTGTTAAAAATAGATCCGGTTTAGTAGGTAAAAATTGAAATCGATTCACGTCGCTAGTGTGCCCTACCCGTCACCTTAAGTCACATTATCTGAAAAAAATTAACATAGCTTTTTTGGAGTAACGTTCATCGATGGTAAAGATATCCACGTTCTTTATACTTTGTACCAAATATTGTACTCATATCGATTCATCAATGTTATATTGAGTATATTTGCAGTGCTGAAACGATTAGATACTATGCACATCTGATAAATACCAAGGTCGATGTAGTATATAGATTTGCTGGTGAAAACATTAATCTGCACGAACGATTCTTTTGATATCTAGATACTTGTAGATTGTAGAATTATAGTTTTAAATATTTAGTGTGAAATGTGCATTTAATTTTATCGTGTAAATAAATTTATTACTTATTGTTTATGTGTACCTAAATATCGGTTTTAGTATTCTTAAGGTTAAAGATAAAGGTTAAAAAAAAAATTCTTTATTGGCCACAGAACACAAATTTAAACCCGAGTGACATAAATACATAAATATGACAAATTCTGTAGCCAACAAGGCCCAACCTCAGCATTTGCTGCAGTGGCCGAAACCGCTAGCGCTGGCTTTCAGGCGGAGCCTTGGGCGACGTACGTGCACACAAGACAAAACAAAGAAAAAAAAATAAAAAAGCAATATTAATAATAGGTTGTCAAATGGTTCGAAACGAATGAGGACGTTTTTTTATTTTATCATTTATTAAAAAATACGACTTAGGCAGTACACACGTTTTTAATCAGATTGATAATAAAATGCTTTACATAATTTTAAAAATTAAAAAATACAAAATTAGTTTTTTTTAGTTTTGGCCAGATTTAGTAATTGCAAAAACACATGTAAAATAACCATACAACATCGTACAAGAGATAACATCAGGTGATCCGTGGTCGTCTGCCACCGATCACATAAAAAAATACAAAGAAGTATGTTTTTGCGAATAAATATCACAAGCAATGGAATTGGACTCTCGGTATATAGTACTTTTTCTTATTAATTTTACTTGAGCTGTGATTTGACCACAGTGAAACCTCGTGACAGTAAAGAGGTATTGAATGTGCTATAACATTTTGAGTACTATATTTATAATGCAACGCAAATAAATAAAATAGTATTACATTATATCAACCTGGTAATTTTTTATTAATTATTATTTTAAACGAATTTGTTTGATCCTTGTAGAATATGTTTTTTCTAGAATGAACGAAGAGAAGTTACCTATTTGTGAAGTTAAACACTTACACGGCATGAATAGGCAATTAATACCAATGGAAAATTTAAGGTTAATTAACATACCTACATAGTGGAACATATTGAGATATTAATTGACATATTTAGGCCCGACTCGACCAATCTTATTCCAATATTAAATCTTTGATATAGCGCCGTCATTGTATATATGTATAGACAAATCTGACGTTATGTATATCATAAATTTATCCATGGATAAATTGGTCAAATAAGGCCCTTAACGTATAGATAAGTTATTTATTATCTATATATAAATATTACATACTAAATAACATCGATATTAATAATAATAATAATTCACATAACATCTCATACGTTGACCTGATTCCGTACTAAGTAGCTGAAGCACTTGTGTTTTCTCTGATATCAGACAACAGAGGAACACAAATATATACTTAAATACATATATTACACCCAGACACCGAACAAACACAAGTGTTCATCGCACGAATGTTTGTCCAGGGTGGGGATCGAACCCACGACCTTTGGCGTAAGAGGCAGGGTCACTACCAATTGCGCCATCCGGTCAGTCCTTATAAATATTATCTTGATATTCAACTTATTTTGGACTTATCTGTGAACATTTACATCCCTTTAACCACGTGTTCTACCAACCATTCAGAACAACATTTGTTCAACGACTTTTTAAAATTCATCGATAATTTTTTCGGCTCTGTATGAAAAGACTTTCGACTCCCCATACAAAATGACCAAGTCACGTGACCGACTTTGTATGAAAAGTTGAAATTTTTTCATGCGAATTTCTACAAGTGATAGAACAAATGTTGTTCATAATGGTTAGTAGAACACGTGGTTAAAGGGATGTAAATGTTCACAGATCCACCCTGTATGCACACCAGACTGTTTGGAAAATAACTTTTGATAATTAAAATGTTTATCATGAAGTAAAGAAATAGTATTTATTCATAATAAACATTAGTTTTTATGTTGACATGGTGTAAAACCCCTTATCAACTCAATATAATTTTTAGTAATATTTAAGATGCAGTTATGAACATGGCCATCAACAATATTACTTTGTATCAGCAGAAATTGCGATAAATTCTTTTTTTTATCAATCGTGATTAATAAACAGTTGACCTTAAATAATTCTATTAAGAAATAAGTAAAATTTTAAACAATAAAATGAGTCTCGCCTAGACTTAAACTAACACATTTCCTTTCCTGTAGCTATGATGGTAGGCACAGTCAGCGTCAATAGCACTTGTGCCTCAGATATAAGGACGGTCCAAAGGTCAACAAGGGTAACTGGACGTGACGCTGTGGGTACTAGATAATGATTGAGACGGTACGAAATTCGAACGTTATTAGACGCTCATAAAATCAAGACATTGAAATTTATTGAAAACAAGAGCAAGTAAAATAACGCATCTGTAGGATTGTCAAAAGTTAAAATTAAAAAAAAAAAATTTAACATTGGGAGAGCCCCGCTTCAGCATGAATGGGCCGGCTCGACCGGAGTAATACCACGTCCTCACAGAAAACTGGCGTGAAGCAGTGCATACGCTGTGTTTCGCTGCGTGAGTGAGGGTACCGGAGGCCCAATCCAGGGGAAGGGGGTTAAAAGGTAAACAGCGCACTTGTGACACCACTGGTGTTGCAGGCGTCCATGGGCGGCGGTAATCGCTTACCATCAGGTGATCCGTCTGCTCGTCTGCCACCTATATCATAAAAAAAAAATTGAAAATGTTTAGAAATTTATTTATTTTTTTTATTTTTCAAATCATTTATCTTTTTAACCATAATACCTACGAATGAAATTCGATGTTTGAAATTCTATTTCACTAAAGTCTATTATTTGAATTTTAATATCGAAGTCATTAGCTAAATGTTATACAAATTAAAGAAAATTCTGTACATTTATTTGCAAATAGCAGTTGTTAGTTTTAGATACTAATTACCTACGTAGTAAAGTGGTTTAGTATGCACAAAGTTATTTAGTATTTGTTCAATCGGCTGTATGTAAATATAGATCACGTTTGCAATAACATGCTACTTCGATGATCAAGCGAATGATTGGCTGACATGTTTATATTTAATTAAGTATCTATTCTTAAATTGAAATTTTGATATTATAATGTACTGGGTATTAAGTTAAATCATGATAATATTTTTGGAAATTTTATATAAAAATAAATATGTAATAATAATTTCAATAGTTTATTCTCAGAATACATAAACAGTAAATAAAAGGGTGGTACGTCATTAGCTAAACAAAAGTTAATTGCTTATAAGCAGTTAAATTTTCGTGTATATGAGTGTATAAATGAAAATATAAATTTGTAAAACTAGCATTGTATAATTCTTGTTACTAGGCTAATTACATAACAGTTGTAGGTACAAACTTTTTTGTTTATTTGTTTAGAAACATGCAAATAACATGGTAACTATCGAGTTCTTAGTATTTAAATTAATGCCTCTAAGTTTGTAAATCGATTAAAACTATTTGACAAAAATGCAAAGAAGACTCATCAATGTCAATAAAAAATTATGTTGTCTCCACCGTTTCTGAACAGACTTCATTATCTCAAGAACATTAACAAGTACGTAAATAACCTTTGCATACGTCGAGGTGACGGCAAAAGACACACATTTTCTATGTACGCGTTTACGCGCTTTTCTACAGACGCCGATTTCCACTTTTCAGGAGCGCAACCCGGGGAAGTGACGTTGGCACCTCGCAAGCCCGCGACGCCTCGCGCCTTGGGGTCACCTAAACACGGTCGGGTTCGCGCAGTGGCCTACGTGACTCGGGGCCCCATCGTTATGGCGCCGAGTGCCATACAATTAACGACTTTATTGACACTAACCAAATACCTACATTCTTGAATGAAAAATCCACTATACACTGTTCGAAAGTCATCTGACATTCCACTAAATAACCAATTACATAATTGTCGGTGTAAAATAGCACGTGTCGAAAAGTAATGCATCAGCTGATTTTTCGGGATACTTACCCCATGAGTTAACTAGGCCAATGGATAGAGCGACCACAGCAAGTAGACACTCGGTTTTGCACATTTTGTTTCATAAAATTAAAGTTGTGTTTAACAAATTACACATTAGTTCGAATGTTGTGCGCGAGTTTTAGTCAAATATCTGTTAGGGGGCGCTGCGCGACGACCGCACCGAGCGCGGGCTGCGATGGAACTAAGACCGACCGCTCCACCACGTTTTGACGCGGACGAAATTCTAAATAGGTCCATCCATTGAAGATTATTTTGCGCATGCGTTCTATGGTATATCTTATCATTTTATCAGTTAAATCTTTCGGAAATGAAGTTTATTTCGCCGGCCCTTGAATTTTAATTAATTTGTGCCAATTGGAACTTATTATCCGTCGGATAAAATGATATGCGGTATAGTTTGTATTTAATTTGTGCTGTAGCATCACGTTATCTTCAGATCTTAACGTAGGTAGTTTTAGCGGATTCTATATTAACCTACAGCACTTTTACATACAATTACATACTTATTGTTATAAAAATGCGCTGAACATTATTTTATTATTACCTATACTAACTATAACTTTTTTTTTATATGAGAGGTGGCAGACGAGTAGACGGATCACCTGATGGTAAGCAATTCCGCCGCCCATGGACACCCGCAACACCAGTGGAGTCACAAGTGCGCTGCCAACCTTTTCCCCTTCCCCCCATTGGGCCTCCGGTAACCTCACTCACACAGCGAAACACAGCGCAGGCGCTGCTTCACGCCGGTCTTCTGTGAGGCAGTGGTATCATTCCGGTCGAGCCGGCCCATTCATGCCTAAGCGTGGCTCTCCCACATTCTATTTCTATTAACGCCTTCGTTGTAGCTACATACATTGACGCCTTTATTAACTAGTTTTTATACATTTTTATACTTTCTTGGTAAAATGTAAATCCATTATTAGCTGGACTATGTTTAGAGCATAAGTTCAGTGTACTAATTTATAAGAGTTGTGGATTTTGTATTTCATTAAATAAAAAGAAACTATATTGTTGTGCAATAAAGTAAGTTTATCATTCATTGATTCATTCAACTACCTTTGCTATTTTTTTATACATATACTTAATAGCAGATACTTTGTACGATTTAGTGTAAATTAGTAAGTTAAGTAGTAACTAATGGCCACGTCTATTTCATTTATTTATTTATTCATTATTGCACAAAGTAAAAAAAAAAAAAGTACAATTGGCGGACTTAATGCTTTACAGCATTCTCTACCAGTCAACCTTTACTCATTCGTGTATCATTTCTTTACTTATTTAACTAAATTTATAATTGCAGCCAAACGGTTTTACGGCTTAAATCATTAATAAGAAAGTTTTTTTGACAACCCTAATATTGTTTTACACTTGAGATTAAGTAAATAATAAATATATGTCATTCCTAGTTCTTAAGTTGTGTATTTTGTGCAATGAAGTATCTTATCCATCTATTTAGGTTTGATATCTAGCTATTAAATAATTATTTAATCGTACCGTATGTAGGACGTACTCATACCTCATACCTTAGATATTATAAATAACACAAATAATATCATCAATATATACCCGTCCGATTGAAGACCCAGAGGCAGCGTTCACTACCACTGTTCCAAACCAGTGGTAGTGAACGCTGCCTCTGGTGCAAGGGTTGCGGGTTCGATCCCCGCACAGTACGAACATTTGTGTGCATGAACATATCTGTTTGTATTGGTCTGGGCGTTATCTATATATTATAAGTATGTATTTACAAAAGAAAAGTATTATATGTGTATATTTGTAATCCCACTGTTGATTCTGATATCCGTAACACAGGTGCTTGAGCTACCTATCTCAGAGTCAGATCAATGTATGTGATTTTTATAAAAAAAAATTAAAAAAAAAATACGTCATTAATAGTACCTAAAAAGATACCACCAACCGATTTAAATCTAGTATTTATTTAAATCGCATTACTTGCATCTTTAACCACATAATTTCGTTAAAGTAAATAAAATGTGTTAATAATTCGATATCCATAATAAATAATAGGGTACGTACATACGATTCGTACTTATTAATATATTTTGTGGTGTTTTCTATGTATTGTTGGTGTGTATTTACAAAAGAAAACTATTAAATGTATATATTTGTGATTCCGCTGTTGGTTCTGATACCTACCCGTAAGACAGATGCTTGAGCTACCTATCTCGGAGTCAAATCAATGTATGTGATGTTGTGAAAATATATATACGTATATTTATGTTCATTTATTTATATGTATTTGTAAATTTAATTTGTACAAATTAGTGTTTAAACCGCTACATGTAAAAATAAAAATATTAAAATAATTACATATATTTATATCATCAATACTAGAAAACATTTTTACATTATCTTGGCTCCAAAAGTAATTGGGTTGGATAACACTTTTTGCTCTATGTATAAAATTGAGAAATATTATTTTACCGTATTCATATTATAGAGAGGTGTTTACTGTGAAAATTTATATCCCTTTAACCACGTGTTCTATCAACCATTCTGAACAACATTTGTTCGACTTTTCGAAATTCATCGAAATTTTTTTCGCCTCCCCATAAAAAATACCAAGTCACGTGACCGACTTTGTATAAAAAGTTTGAATTTTTACATGCGAATTTCCAAAAGTGATAGAACAAATTTTGTTCATAATGGTTAGTAGAATACGTGGTTAAAGGGATGTAAATGTTCACAGATACACCCTGTATCTGTGTATAAAGAAAGACGTGTTAGTTAAACCATATTTATGAGTGGAGCAACACTGACCTTCTCTAGTGTGTGCCAGGATGTACGTCTAACGTGTTAGTAAATAGATAAAAATAAAGGATTAGTAGGTAGGAAATAAATAAATATTTCACAACATCACATACCTACATTGATCTGACTCCGAGTCTCTGTTTTACGGATATCAGAACCAACAGTGGGATTACAAATATATACATATATTTTTTTTTGCAAATATAATATATACTTATAATACATAGAAAACACCCAGACCAATACAAACAGACATGTTCATGCACACAAATGTTTGTACTGTACGGGAATTGAACCCGCAACCCTTGAACCAAAGGCAGCGTTCACTACCACTGTTCCAAACGGGTCCTCGTCGTCGTATAAGGTTTACTAATAATGAAGTTACAGTGGCCGTCGCTACATGAATTATTGCTTATTTGATAATTAACTGATTCATTGACAGGAAAATAAACTTTATCAAAATTAATTGTAACGTATTATTTTACCTAAAATATGACTATCGTCACTGACATTTGATTACGACTGTAAATCAAATTAAAAACTCGTAAATACAATTCAAGTTTTTCAAAAAGAAGTCTGATCATTTTAGTCCTAGTCCCAATCCGGTTCGTCGATATTTAATATCCAAAATTATACAAAATCTTGGAATTCTACAATTCAATAAGTAGGTATCTAAATAGAAAATTAAAAAAAAAATGTTTTGCTTTTCATCTTTCGCAAATTTTGAAACATATTTTTTAATAAGTAGGTATACATACTCCTAAAAAGTAATCCATATAGTAAAACATGAAATAAAGTTTTTTTACAAATTAAATACTTATGTAAAGGTTAAGTTCCAAGTATCCAAATTGGATACTCGGCCTCTTTTCTTCGTGGACTCCGGCCCCCTTATCACAAATCGCATACTAAGGATAGTTCCGGAACGAAATTCGTGCCAACACCCTTTAACATTGCGTGTTGGAACAGGACAACATGAGCGTTAGTAAGGTAATAAATTTAGATCGAGATTTATAATAAGGTAAGGGGGGCCCACCGGCTTGGTGCCATAATACATCATCGTCCCTACATCCCGCGACACCAACTCGTTCGTCACCAACTCTTTCACCGTGCAGGCTATACGGCTTTCGAACCTCTTGATTTATCTATAAAAACTACTCTAACTAAACACACATTTAAAAAAAGGGTCTTGGAACAATTTTCCTCTTTTTAGTATCCCATTTAATTATTATGACTAAATTTCTTATCGTTATAAATATGTATTCTTTCCATTTATGTCATATTTATAATATACTCGTATATGTATTGGTATGTATATGTAGGTATATGTGTATATGTATATTATGTATTGTATAGTTTTTTTGTTTTGTTCTCCACGTTCACGTAATCTTCTTTCGCCGCATCATTATCCTTTCTGTATGACCCAAAGGTTGACTGGTAGAGAATGCCTCTTGGCATTAATTTCGCCTATTGTATAAACTTTTTGTGCAATAAAGTTTTAAATAAAATAAAATAAATCAATAATAACCGTACTAAAAAATAATAGTTTTTTTTTGCTTAGATTCGTTTTTACTTCGTTATAAAAATAAATCTTCATTTTATAAGGCACTAGACCTTCGGTATATCGTTATAAAATAAAGATAACAATGTGCCTGACCAAGTACAATGAATACTTACTTAATATAAATCAAATATCCTCTATTTGAGCAGCAGGTGGTTAAATCTTCAACAAAAAGTATTTAATTTTGAACCTTATCACTTTGACATAAGGGCAATGTAATTTTTTGCAGATAGCTCTGCACTTGGCCTACTTGTAAGCGTTACGCTGTGTGACGGGCGGGCGGATGACCTATCACCGGAAAGCAATTTCCACAACACGATCTAGGATGGTATTTAACATAAGGACATTTTTATTTTCTATGGAGGCCTTAAAGAAAATGGAGGGTTGGTGTGTTTTTTGGAAGGTAAGAACCATTTTTGCTAGGAATAAAATCGGCCTAGTGCGAGTCGGACTCGCCCATGAAGGGTTCCGTAGCAGGAAGTAAGATATATGGAAGGTAAATTGCGGTTTACGGTTTATAACGTATAATGAAAAACTACTTACTAGATCTAGTTCAAACCAATTTTCGTTAGTTAGTTTTCATGGTAATGTATAGCATATATATTTTTTAGTTTTATAATGCTATGGGAGCGTCTCTTGCGCAAAGTATTAAGTTTAGAAAAAATATATATTAGAAACCTCAACGTCATTTTCAAAGACCTATCCATAGATACCCCACACGTATGGGTGTGATCTACCCCAAAAACATTTTTTCCTATTTTTATGTAAAAATCGTAATGCGGATTAACAAAATAAATACATCTATTTATCAAGTTTCAATAGTATAATTCTTATTGTTTCGGAAAAAAGTGGCTGTGACATACGGACGGACGGACAGACGGACAACAGACAGACATGACGAATCTCTAAGGGTTCCGTTTTTTGCCATTTGGCTACGGAACCCTAAAAAGGCTATTTCCATTTTTGAACTACAAATAAAGTATCAGCCTACAAATTGTTCCACTACAGGGCAAAGGCCTCCATCATAGAAATTAACAACTACAATTAAAATAAAAAAAATATGACCTAAGTACTATGTACTAAAAGTCAAATAAAACATATGAGTAGGTATACGGCTCACTCTTACCGAGGTGTCGTAAAAGGCGACTAAGGTAAAACTGCTGGCATGATCATCAGCACCCAGAGAAGGAAAACTCTGCGTTTATATCAAAACCCTCGCCAACCCGTCTGCCAAGCGTGGTGAGTATGGCAATTACCCCTCATGTGATTGAGGGAGGCCCGTGCCCCAGCAGTGGGGACTTAAATGGGCTGATGATGATGATGAGGTATATGGTTTACAATACGATTTTAGTTTTTTTTTGCTGAAAGAATTGAAATATAATATAAATATCATTGCTAAAGACTGTTATCTACGTATCACCAAATTATGTATAATAAAACTTACTAATTTAAAAAATACTTATGAAAGACTCTTTTACTTCTTTTGGCATAATGTTTATTATAACTATTTCTTTTTATAATTCTAATCAAATTCTACGGACACTGGTTCCGTGCCTTTTTGTGCTCGTTTTTTAAGTGTTACAAAATAATAATTATAAAATTTGCTCCATGATAAAATTAAACTTAATTAAATTACAATAACAATCTTAAGTTTAGGCAGTTTATTATACCTATTTAGTACCTAGTAGGTGACAACGTACTTTAAATAATTGATAATGATTAAATTAATGACAAAATATATTAATTTATGCGTGAAAAATATGAGATACCTGAAAAAGACATCAACGCGCGTTATATATAATATTTTTAATTTGTTATTTTTTTTAATGTAAAGCATAATACTTGGAAACTTATAAATTATCAATTTTCCCGTAGAATAAGAGCCAATACTCGTATCTAAGGCATGAGTAGTTGCGCTGGTAATTTTATTTTATTTGATAGGGTGGCAGACTTATCACCTGATGGTAAGCGATTGCCGCCGCCCATGGACTTCTGCATCACCAGTGGAGTCACGAGTGCTTAGAAAAAAATAGTATGATGTTTCTGCAGCTCCCAAATCAAGGTGACGGGTAGGGCACACTAGCGACGTCAATCGATTTTAATTTATAGCTACTAAACCGGATCTATTTAAAACGATTCCGGAATTTACAACCTCTCGGCAAACACTTATACTATTTAATAAATAACAATGCACAAAATGTTAGGTCCGTTTTTGTACGTGAAAAATTGATTCACGCCAAAAGCGGCCACTTTTGACGGTAATCCAAAATTCGAGTGCAAAAGCAGACCAGTTAACTATAAGTACTTTTCTGCCATCACATAAAAAAAGTTTGCTTTCAGGCGTCAGGCGACTCGCTTCACGTCCAAAGGTTTGAGAAACGTTGATTTGGTGCAAAAACTTGATGAATTACATTTATTTCCAAGTAGACAATGTAAAGGACTTTCACTTCTGCAGCCAGCGAGTACTCGGCAAGGTTTAATGTTATCTGAATTTGCGAATTTTAACTCGTATATACTGATACCAAAGGTAATTTTGAGTTAACCTTACGCAAAACACGATTAAGATTTTTGAAGGTTTTTTTATTAACCTTTAATTGGGTTTGGGGATCCAAAGTAAAAATAAATAAAAAAAAACTTATGTCTTATAAACTTTTGATCAATAAATCTTATAAAAAAGTATTACGTTTTATGCGGCTCACTTAAATATATGTACTAAATATATTATATTAGTACATATTATATTTAAGTAAGTATTTTTTTTTACACAATTTACCACTTTGGGAGCGTCTCTTGCGCAAAGTATTGTGTTTAGAAAAAAATGTTATAAATCTCGACATCATTTTTAAAGACCTATCCATCGTTACCCCACACGTATAGGTTTGATGAAAATATTTTTTTTTTATCAAACCTATACGTTTATAGTGACTTTTAGTTTCAAGTATGGTGATCCCCCCATTTTTTATTTTTTTAAATTTTTGTGTAAAAATCGTAATGCGGTTAACAAAATACATCTATTTACCAAGTTTCAATAGTATGTATATAGTTCTTATAGTTTCTGAGAAAAGTGGCTGTCACATATGGACATACGGACAGACGGACAGACATGACGAATCTATAAGGGTTCCGTTATTTGCCATTTAGCTACGGAACCCTAAATCGGATCGTTTAATAATATTAAAAATCTATTTACCTAGAAATATCTAGACGAGTAGGTACTATTAGCAAATGGAAATCTCTCCTCGTATAAGAAATGTTTTTTTAAACGGCTTTTATGATCAGATGAGGAAGTAAGAGTGGAAGTGGTCAACGAATCCCCGAAATACAGTACCTATAATACTCGTATATAAAAAAAAAACAACTAAGGTTTGGTTTCATATTGATTGAACTTAAATTATAAAATAAATTACTGTTACAACTGCTACTTAGTAGCATGCGTGTACGGACGTGTTATTAATAAGCATGCTAATCTTAAGCATGCTTAAAAATCGAACGCCGGTTGATTTTTAAGTTTAAGCATGCTACCTGTAGTGCGGGTGGAAGGGGGAAGGTGGCGGAGTGCTTTAGCATGTATAAAGTTAAGGTTTGTATACTTAGAGAAGACCTCAATATAGATCGAGCATTTGGCAAAATTACCGGTCAATTTGAAACCGACGTGTCTCTCTTATACACTTGTCATTGGCGGAATCACACGTGCGGCTGTAACCGTGCGCGGGATAACACCACGAAAAAAAGGTTGGCTTATTTTTAATATTAATAATAACACATCACATTTAGAGTAAATTTTCTATAAATAGGGCCTCTACGTGTTGGCTTCGGCTATACGCACGCCTTCCAAAAATCCGGGACTTAATTGCCTGAGGTTATGGTTCGAAAGACAAACATAATAATAATATTTCATTTATTTCAGGCAACAAGATAATTAAAAGAATATTTCATTGGCCCATATAATATTTAACTTACAGTCTAATATACATACATAATAAAATTCACTATACATTAATTTTACGTGCGTGTAGAGTCAGCTGGTAGCCGTCCTCGAAACTTCCGAAAGACGACTCGAGGCGGCCAAAAAGGCCATTTAAACATGATAATAGATGGCTACGCCGTGTGGTCCCGGCAGAGTAGAATAGGCCACCCTCACTCTTACCGAGGTGTCATAAAAGGCGACTAAGGTAAAGCTGCTGGCATGATCATCAGCACCCAGAGAAGGAAAACTCTGCATTTACATCAAAACCCTCGCCAACCCGTCTGCCAAGCGTGGTGAGTATGGCAATTACCCCTCATGTGATTGAGGGAGGACCGTGCCCCAGCAGTGGGGAATTAAATCGGCTGATGATGATGGATGATGAATAGATGGCTAATAGCATGCTTATTGATAGCAAATGCGGACAGTTCATTAAGCATGCTGATATTTGGCATGCTTTTCAAGCATGCTACAAATGAACATGTGTAACACAAGCTTAATACTCACAGACACAAAAATCTTAACGCGCTGAGACAGTAGAGCAAGTGCACTTCCGCTCACGATCGAACGCTTCCCGGTTCACTTCCCGGTCGAGACAGATTTATGAGAGCCGATAACACGACTGTGTTCGACTGATTTAATTAGATCCGTTATCAACAAAGCAAAGTGTTAAATTGTAAAATGTCCTTGATTGCAAAGTAATATATATGTTTAAGGAAACGAACAATTTGATTTAACGTAAGTGAATTGTTAAGTTGGTGTTAAATTTTAGGTACTTACACCTAATTGCAGAAACGGTCATTTATTTCTTTTATACGGAACTCCAAGCAAAATCCATAAAATGTATGCAAACGTGACAATAATAATAGTAATCTTTATTTTCTCATCACAAAACTTGTTTCCTATCTGTGCGGATACCGGTAATTTTGCCAAATGTGTCGCACTCGTGGGCTGCGAGTATAGACGCAAATAGTGTGCGAGCGAGAAGTGAATAGATGCGCCGCAATTTCTGATCCCATTCTTTATCCGCACAGGTTGTACAATTTTATTTTGGTAACAATAAAATTTGGAAGAACACTAAATGTGGTTTGTGTGAGACTGACGCCTATGATAGGTATCGGTATACCAGTTTAACAGGTCATCAGGCTCCCACCACCCGGTAAATCTAGGTAGGGGACACACTAGCGACGCCAAATGATTTAAATTGTTAGCAACTAAACCGGATATCTTTTTAACAATTTCGAAGTTGCAGCCTCTTGGAAATCACTTATACTATTTATTTAGTCAAAGTCATAGTCAAATAATTCTTTATTTGCATAGGCTTGTACACACTTACAAATCGTCATACATTTGAATGATTTAAGACTATTTATAAGTACTTATGTAATAATTTAAATGTGGCACCTATTCACAAGTATGACGTATGTGTCAGCCATCATTTCACTCAACCATATTAGAGGGAATGTAATGACCCGCCACATAACGCCACCACCTCAGAGACATTTGAGTGACCATGACTACTTAGGTTCCTCTCATAGGTAGTAGTAGTTACTTAATCCAGTAGGTACTAATAAACTGCAGGACGAGGTGTACAATAGTAGGTGGTTAGCATCTTATCAATTATTGAATAATCAATACTTATCAATTTGTATACAATAATAATTGCTGCTAAGCCTAATTAATAAAATTGATTAATTACATAATAATAATAATTCCAATAAATATTTTGTAAAAATACTACACGTGTGCAGGCACGGAGGTCATTATGTCCATGAATCCTTATCATTTAAGTAATCTGCAATTTTATAGTATCCTTTACTTATTAAACAGGTTTTCACGTGGGATTTAAATTTATGCCTTGGTAACTCAATAACATTTTGTGGCAACTTATTGTTACATTTTAATACTTAGACCAATGAACTATTAATTTTTTGGAGCTTCAGATTTGGAATCGCGAGCTTATGTTTATTTCTAGTGTTAAAACCATGACAATCAGATTTTTAAGAAAAAAGATCAATGTTCTTTCGGACGTACTAAATACAGTCCAAAATGTATTGGGAAGCTACAGTTAAAATGTCGATGTTCTTAAACAGTTCTTTCAGCGAATCGCGAGGTCTAAGGTTGTATATGGAGCGGATGGCCCTCTTCTGCAATACAAAAATAGTCTGTATCTCAGCAGCCGATCCCCACAACAAAAGACCATATGACATTATGCTACGAAAATAACTAAAATAAACCAGTCTCGCGGTTTCAATATCAGTCAGATGTCTGATCTTGTTACCCGCATAGGCGGCGGAACTAAGTCTTCCCGTCAAGGCTGCTAAGTATAGACCCCATTGCAATTTGGCATCCAGTGTAATTGAGTGTAATACAGCTAGGAAAATTGTCGAATTAATAGTTTCAATATGTTCATTATTCATAACGATGTTAATGTTGACCTGCCTTACATTGGGCATAGTGAATTTTACACATTTGGTTTTCTTGGCATTTAGAAGCAAGTTGTTAGTTTTAAACCATTGTAGCACTTGTGTTAGACCTTAAATATACCACTTATGGCGTTAATCCAAATTTTGAGTGCAAAAACAGAGCAAAAAGTAGTGCTAAACAATTAAATAAATAGTATAAATGTTTGCCTAAAGCTCTTCTTAGCTCCGAAATTGTTTAAAATAAATCCGGTTTAGTAGCTGACAATTTAAATCGATTGGTGTCGCTAGTTAGGCTACCCGTCGCCATAACATAGTTTGTGTGTGATTGTAGATTATGTGTGTGTATGAGAGTAGGTTGGTGGTGATAATACGTGTGAGTGTATGTGTTTGTATGTGTGTGTGACCGTATGCGTGTGAGTGTAGTGGTCTTTTATTTTTATGTGAATGTAAATAAGTAGTTTTCAGTGTGATAGTAATTTTTGTTTGATTCGGCGGGTAGGGCTAAAACAAGCCGTTTGGGCTGATGCAATTCAAAGGTTTTAAATTAGTGTCTAGTGGTAGTAATTAGTGTTTAGTGTACTAATTTGGTATTTATTTGTGCAGTGAAGTGCCGAAAAGTGATCCTAATAATAAGAATCGTTGGGTTGTATCGTACCTATTTAACACTGCTAATGTGTGTCGAGTGCGTTGTCTCGTGACAACTTGCTTGGACCCATAGAGTCTTAAGACCCGCGATTGCTTTTAGAGAGATATTCGCTGAATCCGAAGGTCGATAAAACGTAAAACACCGGCGTTTTATTGAGTGACTGTGACTTTGACTGACTTCGACCTTTGACTACCTACTTATTCTTAATAAGTTACTTGACATTGGCGAATTATCTTCGGGTAGAGCCATAATAAAAAAATACACTGTTTTGCATTCAAAGGAAGAGAGATTAAAAATAGGTATTTCCGCGTTAATTTTATTATATAATGATGGGCCCAGACTCAGGCCCAATAAAAGAATCTCTTCGTGAAAGCGAAGGATGTTGAGGGCACGTGGCATATTCTATCCTTACGGCGCTTTGTAATCTCTGCATAGAGAGTTATACTGTGTTGGTGTTGAATGACATTGCATCTGTTAGTTTAGTTCTGATACTTAATTTAAAAAATCTGCAAAAAAAACTGCCTTCAAACCACGAATTAAAAAATGTTAAATAATATTTTCAACACTTTATTCGTTTTGAAGGCAGTTTTTTTTTTGCAGAATTTTTTTTTCAAGCCTTTTAATGTCTGATTTTTTGACAGAATAGTATTCCATCGTAAAACTGCAGACTTATATAATATTAGATTATAGTAGGTAACAATTTCTATGAATCTCCCAATTAAGAAAGTTTGTGTTGTCTAAATGTGTATGTCAGTGTACGTTTTGTTTCTTTTAGGTGGTGTTTATTAATGACCCAAACTCAATTAATTGAAGAGAACCAGTTTATTACTCAATGTCATAGCGATCGGGGAACACCGCGGCTGGAAGCTCATTCCAGAGTTTGCACGAGCGTGGGAAGGAGCGCTGGAGACGAAGCGTTCTGGAAGGGATTGGTTCCAGGTAGTATTGGTGAAGTTTGCCGCGGCGTCTAGTCGTGCGATTGTAGAATGGTGACTCTGGTATGATATTCAACAGCTCCACAGAACACTCTCCATGGAAGATATAAGAATATATGTTTTTATTATGATTGTACCTAAGTAGATTGTACTGTATATTTTGTCAAGTACGCAGAACTTGTTTTGACCACATGAGTAGTGGTACCTACTCATGGTGACTCTGTCATTTGTTCCGGGTTCAATTGGTCGATTTAATTAATTTTCAGTTATCTACTCAATACAATGCGTATTGTTTTTAGTAGGTAATTATTTACTGTTAATTATATTTATCTTAACAACATCATTAGATGTTCTTTATTTGTGTACCATATCTAGAAAGTTACGCGTTTAGAATATGCTTTTACCTACTCTTGTATTATATCCAGTTTTAAATGATTGATGCCCGATTCGACCAATCTTTAGATTAATCCGCGTATTAAGATTGGTCGAGTTGGGCTTACGGCAACGGGTAGCCCTAACTAGCTACACCAATCGATTTAAAATGTTAGCTAGGTACTAAACCGGTTCTATTTCAAACAATTTCGGAGCAGGAGTCTCTAAGCAAATATTTATACTATATATTTAATTATTTAGTACTTCTTTTTGATCTGTTTTTGCACTCTAAATTTGGATTAACGCCATAATGTGGCCGTTTTGGCGGCTATTCAAATTTAGAGTACAAAGGCAGACCCAAAAGTTAAGTATAAGTATTAAATAATGAAAGTGAAAGTTTTTTCCGAGGGGCTGCAGCTTCGAAATTGTTAAAAAGATATCTTGTTTAGTTGTTAACAATTAAAATCAATTGGCGTCGCTAGTGTGCCCTACCCGTGAACTCGGCAAGGAATATTTGAAAGTTTCTTACTGATATGTCCCGTATATTTATTGTGGCGAAACGGCTGTCAATCATTATTATTATTATTTCATGTTTCTCCACGAAGTGTGTTTCTCTCATTGATTCAAATTTTCTCTAAAATACAGATGGTTACTCTATCTATATAGTTATTACTGGCGGGAGCCGTTTTTTTTGTCGTTTTTTACTACTACTACTACTGCGACATCTATTATTCCCGCTCCTTATCATTACGTTGTTATTAGTCAGCATGCTTTTACTTTAGCATCGCATATGCTTTTACCTACTTCGTGTTTGTGGCTGTCACTACTAGATGGCGCTACAGGCCAGATGTCCATAGCTGAAAATGTTTTTCTTTTCTTACTCAGGCCATTGAGCTGAGAAAATTGCTTGTGTTCATTCGCCTGATATTTTAGAATTACAGGTTACTATGTATTGAAGCGGAAACCCGGTTACTTTGTGTGCTGAAAGGCAATTTTGAGAACTTTTTGCGACTGAAAAGTAATGCTCCTAAACGCACTAGTTTTAAGAATATTACAATGATGAAACAATTTTCATCATTTTCATTATAGCCAAACCAAGTAAAATGAGTAGAAACACGATAAACTTGAAAATGTTAAGGTGACGGGTAGGGCACAATACGACGCCAATTGATTTTAATTTTTAGTTACTAAACTAGACTTCATCGTCATCGTCAGCCCATTTAAGTCCCCACTGCTGGGGCACGGGCCTCCCTCAATCACATGAGAGGTAATTGCCATACTCACCACGCTTGGCAGACGGGTTGGCGAGAACTAGACCTATTTTAAACAATTTCGGGGTTCCAGTCTCTCTGCAAACACTTATAAATAAATAAAATAAATAAACAAATATTTCACAACATCACATACATTGATCTAACTCCGATATAGGTAGCTCAAGCACCTGTGTTACGGATATCAGAATCAACAGTGGGATTACAAATATATACATACAATACTTTTCTTTTGTAAATACATACTTATAATACATAGGAAACACCCAGACCAATACAAACAAACATGTTCATGCACACAAATGTTAGTACTGTGCGGGGATCGAACCCACAACCCTTGGACCAAAGGCAGCATTCACTACCACTGTTCCAAACGGGTCGTCTTACTTATATTATACACTAGCGGCCGCCCGCGACTCCGTCCGCGTGGAAAAGTAACTTTTTACCCCCCTTTCAACCCCTTACAACCCCCTTTTCGCAATAAAAAGTAGCCTATGTTCTTTCTCAGGGTCTAGATTATCTGTATACTAAATTTCATTTAAATCCGTTGAGTAGTTTTGGCGTGAAAGAGTAGCAGACAGACAGACAGACAGACAGACAGACAGACAGAGTTACTTTCGCATTTATAATATTAGTATGGATTAGTATGGATTAAATTAATTTACAAATGTGTAATAGGGTTTTTATGCTCGAAAAATTGATTTTGGTGTGTGATAAATTTTTGTGTTCTCAATATTTTAGAACTTATTATTGTTTTACAAAATAAAAATTAAATAAAAAGTTTAAAGGTTCGCAGCGAAATTGTGACGCTGGCGTTCCGGGTGTCGCTGGGTGGAAGCAATTGCTTACCATCGGGTGATCCATCTGCTTATCTGCCACCTGTCATTTAAAAAAAACGGCCTCGCCAACGCAGGGTTAATTCAGCAAACACATATTCGCATTAAATTAATAAGTATTGTATTATGTAGTTGTAATGGTAAAAGAGATTATGCACCCCTAAATTAGGGGTCTCACACATAATCCTAAACAAATAAAAAATTTGGCCAGGGCAGGGTCAAAAATATTTATGATACTCAAATGGTTCCGTGCGTGTTCACATAGTTATATAGTTCACATAGTTATACAGTTATTTTTTTTTTGTCGTTTACATCGCGAGAACCTCATAATAGGTAAGGTGAAGTTAGATCATCAAAATGAGTAAAAAAACACCTGTTCCATACATTATGTACTACCGGACGGATATTCTATTTTGTATGGAACAGCTGATGTTTTTTGACTTATTATGTTAATCTATTATGCTAAATGGACTTTATTCACGATACCTGTTCTGAGGTTTTCGGGATGTAAATTAGCAGTGTATAATTCTTGTGTCTGGCTATGCTACCTCCGCCGGGTCCTGGTAGAAGGGGTAGATCCAAAAAGATGTGTTATGTCGTCTTTAGGGATGACATGCGTGTCTGCAAACTGACCACTGCCCAAGACCGGGCAAAGTGAAGGTGTTGTATTGGGAAAGCGGACTCCGGGCTACGCTAAAATTAAGAATAAGAAGAAAATGTCCATTTTATCCCAATAATAATAAGGCAATAAGTAGATACAAGGTACCCCAAAAAATAAAACCAGTTTCACACACGCATCCATAATGTTGATCTCCGAACGAAATTAGGGTGGGTTTGAATCGCACGATTGTATTAGCACTTGTCGTCTCTCCCTCCACTCCGCTCTTTTTTTCACCCGGAGTGTTTATCTAAGTCATACAGGGTGTATCTGTGAACATTTACATCCCTTTAACCATTATGAACATTTGTTCTAGCACTTTTGGAAATTCGCATGAAACAATTTCATACAAAGTCGGTCACGTGACTTGGTCATTTTGTATGGGGAGTCGAATTTTTTTCTATAAATTTCGAATATTCATTGAACAAATGTTGTTCAGAATGGTTGGTAGAACACGTGGTTAAAGGGATGTAAATGTTCACAGATACACCCTGTATGTAAAGTAGGGTTCTCTGGTGGACAACTTTTGATGTGTTAACAAATTATATTAGATTACTAAATACTTTTTGCAAATATTGTTTTTTTTTCTAATTCTTTTGCACGAAGCGCGACGTTACGTTACATATAAACATACTTTATCGTAGTCTTAAACTAAAGTTTATATTAAATGTGTCTTTGGACTTAATTTCAAAAGGTAAAATTCATAGAGTAACTTTGGTAACCTCATTTGAATCCTCATTATGTAAAATAAATCGGAATTTAGGTACTGCAAAATGCTTATTTTGATTTCGACTATTAACTACTCGCCTTAATCAAAAATTCAATTGTACTCTCATGACGGACTCTCCTTATATGATATCGCGACGATACTAGCGCCTCCAAGGGATTTGTATTATTGTGGCGAGTAAGAGACATTTTTTAAAATACTTCAATGTATACTTTAAGGAAAGTACTTACAATTTTTTGAGACAAACTTCTGTAATAATTACTTCCTATAAGTAACATTAATTTACATAACCGTCGAAAATGGCCACTTTTAGCAATTATAGAAATATTGTTATCTACTTGTAGGATGAAATTATTACATTGGTGCGTTGCAAATATTTGTTAATATTTTCCTTTAAGTATTCATTGAAGTAAATTTAAAAAAAATACTCTTAAACGCCACAATCAATTTAAATCCAGCGGTGTCGCCTTAAAATACTTTTTATATAATATATAATAATTGGAACTATAGCTATCTTTGCAGTGATGGCAACCCTATCCGTGCGGGAGACATGAGCCGACAAAAAACGAACTAATGCAGTTAATGCATTGTTAGTAGAGAATGTGAACATGTGCATAGTTTAAAGCTATTGTTGCAACACGTGTTTGTAGCCTGCGGCTAGGCGATATGGGCTATCTGTCCGTCTGTTACAATTTTGGATGAGATTTGGGATGATTATTTTTCCCTGAATATCAATGGCCTCTCTAAGTACGTATCATATGCTTATTTTTTTTTTTTTTATGATATAGGTGGCAGACGAGCAGACGGATCACCTGATGGTAAGCGATTACCGCCGTCCATGGACAGGCGTCCATGGGCGGCGGTTTTGCAGGCGCAAAACCAGTGGTTACACAAGTGCGCTGCTTACCTTTTAACCCCCCTTCCCTGGATTAGGCCTCCGGTACCCTCACTCACGCAGCGAAACACAGCGCATGCACTGCTTCACGCCGGTTTTCTGTGAGGACGTGGTATTACTCCGGTCGAGCCGGCCCATTCATGCCGAAGCGTGGCTCTCCCACTGTTAAAGTTTTTTATTAAAAAAATCCAAACTATGTAGGTTACTGTATTATTTCTTTCATTCTTTTAAAAACGGACCAAGGCAGCCGTTCTTCAACACCAATACTTGTTTTCTTAAAGGCTTCCTCAGTTCAATGAAACGTCCTCATGGCAAAGCACTATAATGTAATCAAACCGGATTATCCGATCACCTCGACCGTAGATAAGTTACTTACAACTCGAAGAACAAGACAAGTCTGAAATTGGGTTAAAACTTTCTGTTTACGTCTTCAAAAAAAAGTCAGACGTCGAATAAGTATAGGTAGGTAAGTGTATGCACCAAAAGTCTTTGTGCTTGAGGTATTGCAGAAAAATCCGGTCTAATAGTCTACACTACCTATGTATTAAGGTGACGGGTAGGTGAGGCATTCTAGCGACGCCAATCGATTTTATTTTTTAGCTACTAAACCGGATCTATTTTAAACAATTTCGGGGTTACAACCTTTCGAAAAACACCTATACTATTTATTTAATACTTAAAGTTAATTGTTGGTCTGGTTTTGCACTCGAATTTTGGATTACTGCCAAAAGTACCCACTTTCGGCGTAAATCAATTTTTCACGCACAAAAACGGATCCAACATTTCTGCATGATTATTTAATAAATAGTATAAGTGTGTGACGAGAGGTTGTAACCCCAAAATTGTTTAAAATAGATCCGGTTTAGTAGCTAAAAATTTAAATCGATTGGCGTCGCTAGTGTGCCCTACCCGTCACCTTAAGGTGAAAACCTCTCGGCAAACACGTATACTATTTATTAAATAACCATGCAAAAATGTTGGGTCCAACGCATACGCAAAAAATGGATTCACGCCAAAAGCGGCCACTTTTGGCGGTAATCAATTTTTCGCGAACAAAAACGGACCCAGCATTTGTGAATGGTTATTTGATAAATAGTATAAGTGTTTACCGAGAGGCTGTAATCCCAAAATTGTTTAAAATAGATCCGGTTTAGTAGCTAAAAATTAAAATCGATTGGCGTCACTAGTTGACCCTACCTGTCGCCTTAAGAGGTAATAGACGGGTGTAACTCTTTACTGAAAGGTCTAAGTGATCCGACTCAGCCAGATGATAGGTACACTGTTCCGAATCATTAATGTTCGCTCCGAATGTCGAATGAATCATTCGACTCAAATTGATCTCGAATCCGAGTGGACCGAATGATACGAATGACCTGAGTAATCAGATGAGCCGAATGAGCCGAATGATCCGATTGAGCCGAATGATCCATATGAGCGGAATGATCCGATGAGCCGAATGAACCGAGTGAGTCGAATGATCCGAATGAGTGGAATGAATCACGGATCTATCAGAGAGTCAATGTTCCAAATGAAGCGTTTTACATGTCTGCATCTCTGCTATAATCCAGATGCAAATGTTCCAATCTTTTGAAAGATACATTTTTGTCAGGTCTAATACATACTAATAATCTATACTATGTATTAAGAGGTGATTTAACAAATTGCGGCAACACTTATAGGTAATTCGAAAATACGAAACGCTTACGTGATGTAATCGACACCTTGCGCCATCTATTTGGTACGAAGTGGAACTATATAATATAAATGGGAGAGTGTATGTCTGCTTATTTGTCCCTCTTTCACAGCAAAATGGTGCGACATGATTTTTTAAGTGAAGATAGTTGAAGGGATTTAAGAGTGACATAAGTGTCTAGTGGTCCTAATAATTGTTTGTCAGACCATTCATTATGGGGGTGCTTTGATTGGACTTTGAACTTTTGAACTAAATAAAATGCCATAGTTAACATAAATACTTCTAGTGCATAGTAAAACTCGCCGAAGCTTAGTTTACCCACGCCGGATATTAAATTACTTAAATAGTAAAATTTCTCCGAAGTCCATTTAACGATGTGGGTGTATAATACGAAGCGCACGCGCCCAAAGCTATACACAATTACATGTCTATCTCTCCGTCATCCGTGAAGAATGACTTGAATTTGAGTCGACACGAGCTACTTTATATTACTTTCTTTTTATAGCCATACTAGAAGGAAAGTAAGTTTTTTACTTGGAAAAAATAAATTAATGTCTCTAAGAAAGTCATTACGTTCATCGTTTTCATCTAAGTTGTGATGAAATAATGTCTGGAGAGTTCTAAATAATGTTCTATGAATAATAGCTTTTACGCTGACTGTCATTGGCTTCGGTTTTGATTGCATCGGTTTTTTTTTAATTATTGGGAAAGATGGTAAGATCTGAGTAATAAGGAACTCAATTTATGTTGGCACAACACACAATATTATTTGTACCCTTATTATTTTGGTTTTCCTTTGTTTTGTTTTTTTTCTGTATCTTTTTTTATTTATTTGTTCTTTTGTAACTGATATTGTACTCGTACATAGTGTTGTGATGTCCAAAATGATATTTTTTTTTCTTTCTTTCTTTCTTTCAATTTCTTGGTCGGCACAAATTGATTTGTTTTTTTATTTGATTACTTCTTTAAATTTTAACAAAACTTTATTAAAATTTAATTTTTGAATGCATCTTATATTTTGTTCCTGTAACCTCGTCTACGAACCCGTAATATACGGGAACAAAGTTCTTGTATAAGTATGTAAATAAAAGTAATTCTTTAAAGACACTCGTGTAGTAGGTATTGCCTTCCTATTAGTTAAAAATATATTCATTTATTTAATATACTCCAACCGATTACGGCTACGGCGACCGTTTGTAACGATTAGCCACGTTAGCAGGATATATTATAGTGCTCAAGTGTGTGCGTCTGTGGTGTGCGCAAACACTAGTGCACTCTCTATTCCCTTACACCAGCGTGACACGACCGGAGAGGGATCGGGTACAGGACCAACGGCTTAACGTGCTTTCCGAGGCACGGGGTTACAAGACCGCCAACTTCCATACTCCGGACAATAAGAATTTCTTACCGAAAACATAAGCAGCCGGGACCTATTGCGTAGCCGTCGCTTTAACCTACTATCTACTGCGCCACAGACCCATTAATTTATTTTAAAGGCAAGGAAGGAACACATTCGAAATAGTGGATCCTAATGGATAAAGGGGATTTTTCAGCTGTTTCCTCGTGGTCTTACTATATTCTCCTTACAGTAGGACCACGAGGAAGACCTATTTCTTATGTTCCTACGATTTTGTCCTACTAAAAAATATTAAAAGGCTTGTTCCTCGTGGTCATACTAATGGTAATCTAGGATCAGTACAGTGAAAACAAACTGATCCTTCTAATGTTTTTTATGTGCAGTGCAATTTTTCTCAATGTGTTGTGCTAGCGCTGGCGCTGTATCCGAAAACGTGTCGTTCCGTTTCTCACTTTTTTAAGGTGGTGTGCGTTGCGCTATTAACATCAGTAAGTACGATCTATTTTGTTCCTACAAAAATCACCCTTCCGGTACCGCTAGTAACCTGGCAACAATTCACGTGAGTGTTGCAGCCGGTCCGTCGCGAACTCGCGAACTTGGCTCATTCGTACGACTAACTTCGATCGTAAAATTTCGCGGTCTGAAGCCAAAGGGGATTTGCTCGTTGGGAGTTTCTTCCTACCTGGACATTTTTCGGTAATAGGTGTGGCCGAAAGATTTTTAGTAGATAAAGTTAAGCAAAGTATGTCTGTAACCGGCAGACCGAATACTCCTTTATAGTTTTATCGTGTATCGTGCATCTCAAAATTAAATGAATGAATGAATAAATCTTTATTTGACACAATCAGTAAAAAGAATATACAGATAATATGTAATACAACCAAAATACAACAAAATAATAACAAAAACAAACACAGATACAAAACCTAAATGAAAAAAAGAAAGTGTCAAATAGGTGACCGCTCAGCTTTTGTCGAAACTGGCCGAATATAGCCAGCGACACGTTGGTTTTCAGAATGGTTTTCACAATGAATCACAACTGTGATTATATTTTTACATGTTGTGTTCTATAGTTTTTTTTAGATTTTCGCGTTGCATTATAACTCCATAAAGACTGTATATACTCCGTTATGTCGAATATAAAAACAACTGCGATCACCAAAAGATGTCATACCTTTTCAGACTCCAGGTGTTTACAAAATCGATTGTAGCTGTGGTAGTTCTTATATTGGACAAACGAAGTGGTCGATTGCAGAACGTGTCAAGAAACATATCGCAGCTGTTAAAAATTGACAAGCGAATAAATCGGCAATAGCAGAACATCTACTGAAAATGGGAGTTAATCATTAGATGGAACTACATGACCCTAAAATCCTCTCCACCGATCGTCTTTATCATACCAAAATAGTACGTGAAGCGATTGAGATCAAGAAGTATAAGACTTTCAATCAGGAGGATCGATTTAAAATATCCAATCCAGTAATTAACAAGTGCAAACCCCGTGCTAGGCCGTTACTAACGCAAACAAACACCGATACTGTTAGTGTAGTGTGTCGGAGTAGCTTCACAGACAATTCATTTAGTGGCGTATTAATATCAAAAAATGTGAGGTGTCCGAAGACGACGCCGTGCTCCGCCAGTCCGCTCATGACCACAGCTGCTGTAACGTAGCCGAAACGTCGAGCAAAATAATATATGTGAGTACACAATGTTGTATCACATAATAAATATCATGTTGTGTTCTGCCCCTTACATGGAAATGCTACTATAACCATCGGTAACTATGTGTGTAGAATAATTAATTTTATGTTAATGTTACCGCAAACACCCATTAAAAATGTTCAACGTTCATCAAAACTTATTATGCATGATATGAGGAAACAGAACTCTAGTTATAAATTCTTACCATGCCAGGAAAGAATGTTAGTGCCAGGCGTTAGTGATGCAACAGTTCTATTTCATTCGAGTGATATTGGAAAAATTGACACTTGGCGCGAGTAAGTTCAAGTGATTCCAGAAATGATGACGAGTTGCTCTACCTACAGCATGGCAATAGAGCAGAATAGATTAAAACGAACTTACTTGATACTTGATTGATAGATGCCGATAAACGAGTACCTCATATTCTTAGAAATTTCCCTTTCTCAACGTCGATAATTAAGCTATAACTGTACTTTGACTTACCAAAGTTTCATTTTTGTTAATAAGAACTCTTTTTCTCTACTACGTAATTCACTAACTCAATTTCCTTGGCATTTGAATTATCATCTTTTTCACTGCTCGTTGCATATGGTCTTGTTTTAAAAGATAAAAGAAAAAGATAAAAGATATTTATTTACCAAAACATGTGTAAAGACATATTTCAACCGAGCATAATATGGGTTGGTACAAATTTTTAGTTTCAACATGTCTTGCCAACTTTGGCGTGTAAAATTTAAATGAAACATAGATAAATAAATAATAAGTACTTCAAATTATAAAATTAAATTTCCAATATTATTACTTTATTGTTCAAATTATAAACTACATTAGGTACATTACAAGCGTCCATAGGATTCAGTCAAAATGTATCATTAAAAAATCATCTACACTGTAAGAGCATTTCTCAGTAAGTTTTTCTACTTGATTTAGACCCTCTAAGCTCTAAGTTGTTAAGTAGATGTTCTAATAACTTGAGACATTTTGTCTCTCTGGTGTACCTTATTAATTTTATAATTTTAATCGAATATTATTCGAGTAATGCACATCGATCGCATCTCTACTAGGAATGCAGCCAATGGAAATGTTATTACTGAACAGAATGGTATAATGAACGATCTAGCTAGACAGACCTGCTTATTCTAACGATTGGAATTTATTACAGTCTAGGAATGGCTGAAATATTATTGCAGTGCGACAATTCTGTTTTAGCCAATGGATAACAATAGATCATTTGCACTGTAGGTAGGTAGTATAAAAAATGTCAGTACGCATTGTAGTTGCAACTACAATGCGTACTATAGATCAAATTGAAAACAGTGTCACAAACGCATGCGAGTGATAGATTCATGCACAATGCTTCGATTATACATAAGTATGACTAGCTAAAACCCGCGGCTTCGTTCGCGATCTTCTTCTTCATCAGCATTCTTTTGCCACCGTTGGGCAGATGCCTCTCCCAAGGACTCCATTCGGAGAGGTGATTAGTTTTTCTGGTCTATTGGAAGCGTGTGACTTCTTAGATCATCTACCCATCCGCTCGCGATAGAAACAGACAAAAATATAGTCTATGTCTCTCTACAACCTTTCAACTATCTTCACTTAAGGTGACGGGTAGGGTAGACTAGCGACGCCAATCGATTTTAATTTTAGTTACTAAACCGGATCTATTTTAAACAATTTCGGGGTTACAACCTCTCGACAAACACTTATGCTATTTATTAAATAACCATGCACAAGCACAACCTCGCACAACCTCGGCGGTCTTATCGCTGAAAGCGAATCCTTCCAGACAACCTTCGGTTAAAGAATATTTAATAGTAGAGGAGGGGTAGGTGGTGCAATATTTAATAAGGAAAAAAAAAAGTACTGTGATACAAGTATGGAAGTGTTTTTTTATGTGATGGGTGGCATACGAGCAGACGTATCACCTGATGGTAAGCGATTGCCGCCGCCCATGGACACTCGTGACACCAGTGGAGTCGCAAGTGCGCTGCCAACCTTCAAACCCCCTTTCCCCCGGATTGGGCCTCCGGTGCCCTCACTTACGCAGCGAAACACAGCACAGTGCTGCTTCACGCCGGTTTTCTGTGAGGCCATGGTATCACTCCAGTCGAGCCAACCCGTTTTTTTATGGAGCATGTGCAATGTGTTTTTTTGGAGCAGACAGATCATTGGAGCAATTGCCGGCGCTATGGACACATGCAATACCAGGAGTCATAGTCGAACTTTTAAGAACTAATATGCTCTTTTCTTGAAGGTGCACCAGAAGCCAATCCACATCATCATAACTTTAAGGCGTCTTGTGAATTTAAAATTGAAAATTTAAAAAACCCCCGACACAACTATAAAGCTCTTTCATTTGATACCTATATTGAGGTAGTTGGAACAACAAATAGGTTATTCGTCATTTTCTGACGGCGGCCATCTTGGATTTGAAATTTTTCACAATTGACATATTCTGCTACTCAAGCCCTTTTTTATATGATACCTACGATACTACGATGATAGCTACGATGCCATAGACTGACACACACACAAACTTATAACACCCCGTCGTTTTTGCGTCGGGGGTTCGTCGTCAGCCCATTTAAGTCCCCACTGCTGGGGCACGGGCTTCCCTCAATCACATGAGGGGTAATTGCCATACTCACCACGCTTGGCAGACGGGTTGGCGAGGGTTTTGATATAAATGCAGAGTTTTCCTTCTCTGGGTGCTGATGATCATGCCAGCAGCTTTACCTTAGTCGCCTTTTACGACACCTCGGTAAGAGTGAGGGTGGCCTATTCTACTCTGCCGGGGTTAAAAAGAGCAATATTCGGACATTTGGATTCAATCTCGTGACGCACTCCATCCTCAAAATTTACATCTTATTCGGCATGTGTTGCCTTGTTTGTTTTCTTTAGGTAAACTATCGCCATTTCACCGATACGTGTTTCGGCGAAAGCTCGAGCTATGGAAAATCTGAAATCTTCCAGAGCAAAAATGTAAAATTATATCTATGTACATCCATTTTCAAAAGCTTTAAGGTAACGGGTAGGGCACACTAGCGACGCCAGTCGATTTAAATTTTTAGCTACTATACCGGATATATTTTAAATAATTTCAGGGTTACAATCTCTCGGCAAACTCTTATACTATTTATAAAATAACCATGCATAAATGTTGGGTCCAACGCGTACGCTAAAAATTAATTCACGCCAAAAGTGGCCGCTTTTGGCGTGAATTAATTTTTCGCGTAAAAATTGCAACTTATGTATTTATTTTTGTTTTATATTATATTTTTACTTATGTATACCTATTTCGGTAGGTACGCATGGGCAAGAAAGTGGAGCTTGTACGGACCATTTAAATAAGAAAAAACACTTAACTTGGTCACATCGATACCACCATCTCCAGCGTATCTTGATGGGAAGATCGCTAGAAGGCACAGAATTGGATGGCGAAAAATGTTATGGCTCAGGAATATACGAAATTGAACTGGCATGAAATCCGCCAAACAACTTTTTAGTCTTGCCATGGATAAGCCAATCAAACTTCAGTAATGAGGCGTCGCCTCATGAAGAAGAAGTTATGTAGCTATTTTTCAGACGTTCCCATATTGATGGATCAAAATTTTAGCATCCTGTATAGTTTCAGATGCAGGTTGACCGTGGGAGAGCCACGCTTCAGCTTTAATAAACCGGCTCGACCGGAGTGATACAGAAAACTGGCGTGAAACAGCATCACTTCGCAATCGCTTACCATCAGTTGATCAGTCTGCTCGTCTCCCACCTATCATATAAAAAAAGAACGTCATTATACTTCTATAAGTCTCAAGACGCATGCTTCGTTCATTATCTCCGGATGTGTAATCTCAACTGTACCCTAATTTAGCGTGCAATATTTCCTTGGACATATTTAACTGGGCGAAAAAAGATACTATCCAGTGTGTATTTCCGTTACTCGTTTATGTTACACCGTAACGTATAAAATAGGGATGTGTTGATGTTCTTCAATTTATCGACAGTATAGCGTCGTTCATTTATTTTATATTCAAACCCGCGCAACTACGCATTAGGGGTTGAAAAGTCAAAAGTCACTTTTTTATTCAAAACCGGTACCTCAACATCAATTTTAAGATCCTAAGTTTTAAATTTACCCCTCAAAGGGTAAATTTCCAAAAACGTTTAAGTTAACTATTTTTTATTTTAATTATACGTATACATACAATTTTCCACTTTCCTAACATCAAAGATCATGAACTTCCATACAAACTTCAAACCTACTTTTCACCCCCTTAAGGGTTGAATAGTAAAAATGTCAAAATAACTTGTTCTCGGTTTAAAATAAACGAAGAACGAACGAGAACGTATGGCGATTTTCAACATTCTTACTTTAAAATGGCTAAATCTGGCTAATACTGGCATTTCATCCCCTTTTTTTTTTTTTTTTTTTTTTTGTTTTCCCGGGAGAAATGCATTACGCAGACCCTGCCGCCGGGGGGCGACAGGGTACTGTGGGACTCACCCTCCGGGCCGCTTCTTCTAACAAGAAGCGACCTGAGGGCATACCCACTAAAACTCCCGGGGCTCAACCACCCGTGGGTATAGAATGGGGTCACGGGAACTGCACTAGGCTATTCCCCGCAACCCCACTCCCCCACAGGCCCCTACACCGGGTGTGCGGCCACGCCCCTCCTCAGACTAGGAGGAGGGGGGTTGGGGACAGCCGGAAGAGCTGAGCCGTCCCCAACGAGCGGTGGAGGTGCCAATGGCAGTGCCGGCACAGGGACCCCCGTCCCTGTGGCCGGCTGGCCACCTCCACGGAGAGGACGAAGAGTTCTCCGCCGAACTCGTCCTCTCCTTGCTCGAAGCGGGCCTGCGAGGGGGTTAATCTCGCGCTCCCGCTCCGCCGCCTCCTTCTGCGCCACCACTTCCTCACAGAAGTGGGCGAAGGCCGTCCACGCCCCCTCATTATCCAGCATAGCTTCGACTATGCTGGGCAATGAGAGGCCATGTCCGACCTCCGCGACCAGCGCGGACCGCTGTTGGTCGAAGGACGGGCACACCACCAACGTGTGATGTGCCGAGTCCTCCGCAGCGCCGCACTGGTGGCACGAAGGAGTGTCCTCCCGCTGAATACGGTGCAGGTAGTCACCGAAGCAACCATGCCCGGTAAGTACCTGCACCGTCCGGAAGGACAAAAACCCGTGGGGGCGCTCGAGCCACCGGTCCAGTACCGGGGCGAGCGCCGCGAGCGTGGGACGGCCGTATCTCTCCACCTGGAGAGAGGCCGTCCATGCCTCTACCATTTCCTGGCGACCCTCCATCCTCAGTGCCTCCCTTTCTCGGGGGCAGAGGGGATCGCCAGCCGCTCGCTTGGCCGCCGTCTTCTCGTAGACGGCGGCTAGCACTCCAGCCTCCAACTCCCATGGCGGGGTGGAGGCGAGTGCGCAGGCCGCGGGGCATTTCATCCCCTATTTTAACCCCTTTAAGGGTACTGATGGTAATCGCTTACCATCAGGTGATCCGTCAGCTTATCTGCCACCAATATCATAAAAAAAATGTTCATCGTAAATATGTTATTACTTAAGTTGACTTTTTGCCGAACTGCAGCGAATTTCAAGAGGATTTTTTAATGAGAAATAATAAACAAGGCCACAGAATTTTTATTTGGCCCACGCGCGCAAACTCCTGATTTACTAACTAAGCACCGGGAAATTGACATAGCCTTTAATTAACTGATTCATCTTCTTTACAACGCCAACTAAAAATGTTAAAGAAAGCGTCAAGTCAATATCAACAATTAATTTTCCTTGTCCTTCTGATTTATACATTGCAAACTAATTTACTAACTCAGCCACGAAATTTGTAACTCATCACCATATTACGTTTTACAGCCTCAATACAAGTTTCTCAAAAATTATGTATTCAAGCTTCAACACTCAACATCATATATTATAACTTAACATGTAAAATAATACTTCATATTCTTTTATCGTGAAAATACCCACTGTACGATTTGGCGCGAGTGCGCGACATGACAGCAACCGGCCATTTGCACCGCCCGCCCGCCTGCCCTTATTTTCTTTTTCTTTTAATCACGTAATTATACGTGTTAATGTTTATTAATTACTTTTCTTTAAATGATTGTACTTGTTACACATATTAATACACAAATTGATTTGCATAAATAAATGGTTTTACTATGACTGTCCTTAATAGTTCTTCTTCTTCTTCATATTTGCGTATAATTCCCGGTTGAGTCCAAAGCTGGGCTTTGGAGCCCAGGATTTGGGGAGCCTGGTAATTACAATGAAGCGACTGCCGTCTGACCTTCGCAACCCTTTGACAGAGGAACAAGACCAACTGAATCATGGTTACACGCTTCTGAAACTATCCCAAACGAGCAGGTTTCCTCACGATGTTTTCCTTCACCGCCGAGGTAAATATAGAAATATGTACATAGATTTGAAAAATCTAGAGAAATGGACCCTCCGCATGGAGGCCGCGTTCTAAACCACTAGGCTACCATCACTCTGACTGACTGTCCTTAATAGTTCATGTGTAATACATAATAATAATATGTAGTGGCTTTAATTATACTATTTGATGACAATTTTAGGTACATTTAACAATCGATTAATGTAGGATGAGTTACATTTTATTCATACTAAATTATGCAATTAGAGGCTAATATTCTTACTATTTTGGTGTCATATATTAATACTTTAGAAGCTTCCTATTTGAATGCATACCACAAATTTAGATGCTAAAAAATAACCACTATCCTGAGTTATATTTACAGTGGCTTACACATAAGATAACTAGTGTCTGAGATACTATTATTAAGACGCGCATTGGTTGTGGCCGACTTAGTAATTTAGAAGGTAACATATATTTTCTGAGGCGAATAATGCTATTAAAAAGAAGCTTGTTTAATTACTACCCTTTTTTAATTATTAGTAAAAATAATTAAACGACCTGATCCAAAAGCAGCTTAAGCCCGAGTCTGATAGGTTTAAGGATACTCAGGTACCACAAATGAATACCTAAATAAATACTTTTTGTTTTTTCTCTCAACTCGTTCATTACTCCAACTATCCACCAAAATTGTTTAACAATCTTTACTGCTTTTATTTATATGGATTGATTTGACTATTATGATTTTATAACTTAATTATTTTGTTTGATATACCTGCTATGCAATGCCCACTAATATAATTAAAAATATAAAGAAAAGCATTGAGAGATTTTTAAAATCATCGATATAGACAAGTAGATCAACAACAACACTAGCTAGCGGCCGTGAAAAAGCTGAAATATTTACGGGTCTTACGAAACGGAGTTATTTCTGTGAGGACTTACTGAGGGAGAGTAATGTCGACCAATTAGCCAAGGACCCATTCAGATTTGGGGTAAAATGCGTTTTAGGAATTAAAAGTTGAAGTAATGGCTGAGTTAGCTAATGAAAGACATTATGCTAAGTCTTGATAGCGGCTTTTATAATCGTGAAAAAGTGAATATCATTCGGGGTTATGGCTTTTTCAGCTTTGGTAATTGCTGGGGCTTTTAGGACTCTCTTGAACATCATTAGGATCTGCCTATTACGACTTAAGATAGGAAGCTATAAAATATGATAATGAATTGTTTTCTCGGTATTTGCAGACCGATGTGACTTTGAAGAAGCTGCACCTAAGGTCCACTGGTTTGCTGGATGTCCAGGTACAGACGGTGGCTTAAAGTGATCCGTTTTGCTCGTCTGCCCACTATCCCACAAAAAAGCATTTCAACATAGGAAGATATTTAACATGCTATGCCGTGCACTTCACCCTGCATTAAAACACTCCTCATTGTAATATTAACTCTCCACCGTGCAGCGGTGTTTTTGGACCATGGATAACCGCAACACCAGTGCTGTCAGCCTTCTAATATAGACATGGATTATTGACATCCACTATTTTATTGAAAAAAAAAATTTTTTTTATCAATAATAGTGGATGTCCATAATCCATATTGTCCAAGCGCCATTCATAGACAATATGGATTATGGACATCCACTATTTGATTGAATTGTCCATGATTGGCGCTTGCTTTTCCATCAGCTGGCCCGCTTGCCCATTTGCCTCGTAAAATCATATTTGCTTTTGTCATTAGACCTTTTTATCGAAACTAACTTTGAAGTGTAATAATAGTACTTCGCTTGTAGCTACAATACCTCAGTAACAAGACTAACACAGTATGTATGTAGTTACTTCTTAAATAATAACATAAGTGAGAATTCTCGTTTGTAGTTTAGCTAAAGACGTGTGCCATTATTTATTTTTGTTGGCAAACGGAAAATGTAACTATTTTACAAATATTATTAGTTAAATGAAGATAAATATTTCTTTATTGACCACATAACACAAATTTAAACACGATTGACATAAATACACCAATATGACTAATTCTGTAGCCAACCAGGCCCAACCTCAGCATTTGCTGCAGTGGCCGATGCCGCTGCAGCGCTGGTTTTCAGGCGGAGCCTTGTGCGACGTACGTACACACATACATAGAACAGGAAGAAAGAAGAAAGACAAAACAAAGAAAAAAACAATATTAATAACATAATAAGAAAATAATAGTCTACAAGTAACATAAAAAGCAAAGGAACACATAGCAATTAAAATAAATAGGAAATACAGTATCCTACGTTTATTATATTGCCGTAAATTGCTAAAAATGTAATCTCACAATGATGTTTGGCGTGATGAGACTGGACAATATAAGGAATGAGTACAAAGGGTGAGAAGTATCATAGATAAATTGAAGGGAAATCATCTTTCCTCGTATGACCATGTAATGAGAAGAGGGGAAGAGCATATAACCAAAAGAGCGATGAGTATAAATGTAAGTGGGTGGAGGAACAGAGGACGGCCAAAAAAGAGATGAATGGATTGTGTGAAGAATGACATCATGTAAAAAGGGGTAGATGATTTGATGAAATGGAAGTATGGAAGACGTATAGAAGAGGAAAACATACTGCGCCGACCCCAGATAACCTGGAAACAAGTCAGACGGAATCTCATAATGCACAACAACTCTGTACCTTCCTGAAGAGGTAGGTAGACTACGAAGAGATCTTTGTAATGCCTTAAATTCAACATAGATAATATAAATTATATGGCGGCACTGCTGGTTCTAACGAGCAGTCTTAACCATCTAAATTGAACTAAGTCCCCTCTGTTCGTAACTGCCACTCACTACGCCGGTCTTTGAAATTCACGAACTAACGATAAAATACGAAAAACTACAACTAGCTTCGATTCGATTCCCAAATAAAAAAGTCGAGCGTCAGCGATGTGAACTTTAAGGTAGGTTTTTTTTAGGTACACAAACGAATAGGTATAGTCTATTCGTTTTTGTTCGCAAAAAAAACTATCTTGACGCTTTTAGCTAACAGCACAGTTTTGAACATAAAAAGAAAACATTTAGGTTAGTACATATACTGCCTCCATCATGCTCGTGAATAAATTATGATCCTAGCAATATGCAATATCCCGGCTAAATTTTTTTTATGAGATAAGGGGCAGACGAATCATCGCTTACCATCAGCAATGATCGCTGCCCGTGGACTCCAGCAATACCTACTTATCACAAATGTGTCGACGGCCTTTTAAGAAGGTCCCATCGGTTTTATATTTTTGTCGTACGAGAAGAACTCAGTCGTGGACTGCCAGCCATTTAAATGGTGGGGGTGAAATTATTGTCGAGTAGGATAATGGCAAATTGAAGCGATTTGCGTAGTCAAATCGCTCTTCTGCTCTACGAGCTATTATACAGGGTGTATCTGTGGACATTTACATCCCTATAACCACGTGTTCTACCAACCATTCTGAACAACATTTCTTCTACGACTATTCGAAATTAGTCGAAATTTTTTTTCGACTCCCCATACAAAATGTCCAAGTCACGTGACCGACTTTGTATGAGAAGTTGAAATTTTTTTATACGAATTTTCAAAAGTTATAGAACAAAATGTTGTTCAGAATGCTTGATAGGCCACGTGGTTAAAGGGATGTAAATGTTCATAGATACACCCTGTATACTGAACTACCATCGCTCAAAATACTGTCTATCTCCTACCCAAGATTATAATTTTGTTGGATTATATTCGTGGTCGCTAGAACTACCGCTTTGGGCAATCTAGAAGTTAATAAACTAATAAATCGCGTTCAAAATTAATCTAAACCCGTCGATCTTTCAAAACAATTGAAGCCAAGTTTGATACCACGCTGTAATATCCCAAAATACACCTTCTCACGAACAACGACAGAGTTCTAGTTGGATCTAACCGCTCAAACTGCAGTTAAACTCGAAGTTAAGTTTTAGAACTTCGTCGCATTCATTAGGGCGAATGCATGTGCAATGCTATGCAGATCGCTGTACGGGGCCGGGGAAGTATGGCTGTCTCTGTTAGTTGTACTGGGTTGTGGTTGTCGAAGCGAGTGAGCGTTATCAGGTAGCTACGCACGTTGTAGCGTCAGTTGATGGAGTGCCGTATCGCTGAGCGGTCACGCTCGCGTCCGTTCTGATTTCAAAATTTACGTATTTACCAAACTTTGTGTTGTTTTGTTCCTCTTTTGACAGTTGGTCAGCTGTGATCAACAACAATATCTCTTGTTTTCGTGACAATAGTGGCGGCGTTTCGCAACTTCCTTGGTTGAAATTCAACCATTGTTTTAATTTACGGTGTTAGTGTTAACCTTGTGGTTGTTGATTGACGTGAGTTTTTTCGGCGGGAGTTATTTTGGCGCGTATGATGTAAGCAGTGGAGGTCCCGGGTTTGAGTCCCGTGCCATGGAACTGTCCAGGTGCTGAACTATGATGCATACTTCTATGATGATGGTGAGTTTTTGAACAATATTTTTATATATATCTACATCAGATCTTATTACAGTTTTTACAGACTGCTTAACTCATTTGTCATACGAGTATGACTGGAGTATGTTCGTGAGACCAATATCAACTTTCATTAGTCAGTACGTTTACTATCAAAGATGCTATCTGATATTTTGATAGCCATAGGTATGTTTGATTGCACAAAATTTGTATTGCTACAATCAATAAGATAAATTATATTCTAAAGCACATCACATCAGACAGGCCGATAGCGTATTGTTTTCACACAAAAATTGATACAAACTAGGTTTCATAAATTAAAAAGTAACCTTTTTTTGTAATATTGTACGTAATAGCCGTCTGTGTACGTACCTAAGTAATTGCTCAACTTTTTATCTATCATAAAAACTTTCCATTTTTCAAAAAAAAAAATACTCTACTTAAAAATATTGAACGTATTTTTTTGTATTTTTACCACACCTAATCAATAGATTTATTTTTTTGGAAATCTGTACATTATGATGGCTAGTAATGGGCCATGACTTAAAAAAGAAAATATTTTGAGCATAAGGAGTAAAACAGTCCTGTTAGGTATATTAATGTAGGTTAAACTTATCGATTTTTTTTTCCAGACGGTTTTGTTATCTTTGCCTCACCTGCATTTCTTATCTAAAACAATTTAACGAAACAAAATGGTAGCCTTTAAATAGTAACATTATCTAGTACCAGCCGGTGTAATCTAGGTTATCGTGTAGACTTATTGCATTTAGGTAAGGTCAGAATGAAGAAAACGTATCTACAATTACTAAGACCGTAAGTCGGTGTTTCGACAAATACTTAAATAAATTGTATTCTTTAACTTTATGTAGGTACCCGATCCAGTTTTGGACGTTAAAATACATTTTCAGGATTTCAAATTTTCTATAGAAAGATAGCAACAACCATGTCATTTATATTGTCATAATGAAATTTAGGTTCGGCATAATAACAAAATCCTACACACATCAGATAACTTGTACACGTTTTTTCCTAACGGGGAAAAATGTAGCATCATAGATTTATTCCATCATCGATTTATTGTATCGATAAATTTTAAACATAGTTGTCACATCACTAAACTAGTGGTCCGAATTTTTTCGTTTTACAATATCGATTACATAAAATCAGATTGTTTTATTCCAACGTAACACGGTAGTGCGTAACAGCGTACGTTATGTTATGGCATTCATTTATCAACAAAGACTTCAAGGTGACTTTTGAGTGTAATTTTTCGAATTTAAATGCATACATATTCAAATAAATGATCCAAAATACATTTCGTTGCTTCAAAGTGCTACACACAAAGGCACTTCTTGCCACTTGCTTCTTGCAAGGTAGTCTTTAATTTCTAAACCCATGACTCCTCCCTATTTAAGGGCGATGAGGGAAAACCGCTAGAGCTAAGTCGGTATTCTTCTGACTGGCTTCTCGTTAGAAGAAGACCCCGCTAGAGGAAAGCCTGACATAACCCTCCTGCTCCCAGCAGGAGCGTAAGCATGCATAAGGCGCCGTCGATTGTCGGCTCATTGCACTCTGGGCCGGCGGCATTCCCCAGCGACAAAAAATAATAGACCTCATGTATCTTGTAGATACATGAATTTTAGTATTGAACAAAAACTGAAAAGGATGGATGATGATTCATAAAAGACGTGGAAAAAATATAACAATAACATTTTTTTTTCGACTTTAACCTACTTACCTACATCATTCATAAGATTTATTTAAATTAGGTATGTATGTACGATAAACTCATCATCAAATTATTCATCGAATAGACGCCCACTGCTGGACATAGGCCACCCCCAATGTTCTCCACCTAGATCGGTCTAGTGCGGCCCGCATTCAATGGATTCCCGCGACCTTCACCAAATCGTCGGTCCACCTTGTGGGGGGCTGCCACGGCTGAGACTTTCTGTACGTGGCCTCCACTCGAGGACCCTTCCGCCCCACCGGCCGTCTGTTCTGCTCGCTAAATGTGCCCTGTCCATTGCCACTTGAGGCATGCAATCCTTTGAGCTATGTCTTTGACCTTAGTTCTCCTGCGGATCTCATATACTCGTACTTTTTATCTAGTACTTCTCTAAGTATTAGATATAGACACCTAGATACGAGACTACGTATAGGTGGTTGAAGACTATCTCAACCATCACCGTGCAGAATAACGTTCCGTGTTTTATTCAAATGTTGGTAAAACATTAAATAAATAAAGAAATAAATACTCGTACGTATCGAAACCTAATGTTCTACTTCTACTTCTTGTTCCGATATTGTGAGATATTTTGAATGAAACACGGAACCTTATTCTGCACACTGATAGTTGATAGTCTTCAAGCACTAGCGACGCCAATCTAAAATCCGGTTAAGTAGCTAAAAATTAAAATCGATTGGCGTCGCTAGTGTGCCCTACCCGTCGCCGCCGCCTTAAGCCTTCGCTACTATGCTCTAAAATGTTCTTTAGGTATTTCCCACAGGTCCAAGTCGTTTTCTTTGCCCTGACCAGCGGATGGCGATAAAAAGAGATTAATAGGACTTCGTCTTACATTTAGTACCGTGTCTTTTTTTGCCTTCGTATCGTAACCCTTATTCTATAAAAATTCGGAACTTAAAGTAAATTAAAATTAATGTCTTAAATTCCTTGCTCGGACAGTTGAGGGTTGGAACATGACAGCTGTTTTAAAACTTGGAAAAGTTTATGAAACATTTATAGGTTTATTCCCGCTGTCCACCCTGTGCTAGTCCACCCCGGGTGGACATCAAAACGAGTACTTAAAAAATCCCGCTGTCCACCCCTTTTTGGTTGAAAGAGGGGGTGGACATTTGGTGGAATTTTTTCAACAATTGTTTCACTGTCCACCCGGGGTGGACTAGCAGAGGCTGGACAGCGGGAATAAACCCATTTAAAATGCATAAAATGTTAAGTTTCAAGATTTTTTTTTCTGGCAGACGAGTAACAGATCACCTGATGGTAAGCGATTGCCGATGGCGTCCAAGGGCGTCCCTTGGACCCTCTAAGCAACAGTGAAATCACAAGCGTGCTTCAAACCTTTAAACCCCCTTTCCCCGGACTGGGCCTCCGGTATCCTCACCATGAGCGAAAATATCACTGTTCCGAATCTCTAATATTCGTTCCGAATGTAGCATTCGACTCGAATGGCTCTCGAGTCCGAGTGAGTGGAATGACACGAATGATCTCAGTGAGCCGAATGATCTGAATGAGCGGAATCATCCGAATTCAGAGCGAAAAAAGCTATGGGATGTCCGGGGAGAATAGGTAACCGTTTTCCATGTATTAAGCGGGGAAAAAAAATTGGTATAGATAGATAGATAATCTTTATTCCACAACATACAAAACTTAAAAGCTAAGTATACATAGATACAATGTATAATTAGGCGGTCTTATCGCTATTAAATGGCACAGCAGAAGGGGATCGGTTATTCATTCATAACAAAATCAATTAATGACAACTATCTGAGAGGTGATGTTCCCAATGAATCAATTGAAGCGTTTCACTGTTCTGCATCTTTGCACTGATCCAGATGCAAATGTTCCAATCTTTATAAGGAAACATTTTTGCCAGGTCTAAATTTCTTGTTGCAATAAATTTAGCTTCATTTGAGCACAACGCTAAGCTTTGAAGCTGCATCCTTTATCTTGCTTCGTGGTTGACGTTTCTTCCATTTCATCTCTGACAGCCCTGCCCGGGTTGGACCATAACAATTCCAAAAGAGGGATGTGCACGGAATTTAAATCAACCACTACGACATTCAGTGTACATCACTATCTTGGCTCGTCACTCTCTTGCCCTATGGCAACGTTTCTTAAACTTTTAGCCTTATTACCAGGGATCGGAAGAGAAGAGATAGATTATATTTTACCTCTTTTTTACAATAACTCGATAGTTCGGGTCCCATCCAGAGCATGTTAATAACACTGAATTTGAATTCCCAAAAACTGTGATATCCTATTCCACTAAACCCCGATTCGACCAATCTTTATCCGTGGATAAATCTATGGTATAACGTAAGATTTGTATGGAATGACAGCGCTATACTCGTACCATAGATTTAGTATCGGAATAAGGTTGGTAAAAACGTTGGACGCGACGTATGGAAAAGGAAAACATACTGCGCCGACCCCAGATAACCTGGGAAAAGGGTAGGAGGATGATGAAGTCTAATAATTCCGATCCTACATTACCCTACTCCTGGTAAATTCCAAAAATGACTTCAGTTCCCCTGGTGTCTGGGTGTATCTGTCTTGTTCATCACAGTATATTGAATTCATTTCACCTGATAGATAGCGAAAGAGATGTTATGGCAACTGACAGAAAAGACTTATTGTCAGTTGACATCGCCATACTGGACCGCTAGGTGATTCTACATGCTTAACTATGGTGCATCTACCAAGAATTAAGCTTCATCGATGGCAGCTTCATAATGATTGATTAACTTTGAACTTGATATCTTAAAATGTCAATTTAACGAACGAAGAACCAATTTGATGCTGTTGAAGTTGGTCCTTGTCGATTCTAGGGGTAGGAACTAAACACTCCGCGTGGGCTGATGCAATTCAAAGGTTTTAAATTAGTATCTAAATACTGGTTTTTAGTGTACAATTTTGTGTTTATTTGTGCTGTGAAGAGCCGCGTAGTAATCCTAATATTTATCAAGAATAATTGAATTGTATCGTCTTTAACTTAACACTGCTATTATGTATCGCGTCAGTTGTAGCTACAACTAGCTTGGACTCAGGGCCAAGTTCACCAATTTTTCAAACAATGATATTAATCACGCTTTAACCTTGATTGAAGTGTGATTATCGTTGCTTTTTAAGGTTGGTGAACTCGGCCCTTAAGGTGACGGGTAGGGCACACTAGCGACGCCCATAGATTTTAATTTTTAGCTACTAAACCGGATCTATTTTAAACAATTTCGGGATAACAACCTCTCGGAAAATACTTATACTATTTAATAAATAGCCTTGCACAAATGTTGGGTCCAACGCGTACGCGAAAAATTAATTCACGCCAAAAGCGGCCACTTTTTGCGGTAAACTGAAATTCGAGTGCAAAACAGACCAAATAGTTAACTATAAGTATTAAATAAATAGTACAGGCTGTTTGTCGAGAGATTGTAACCCCGAAATTGTTTAAAATAGATCCGATTTAGTAGCTATAAATTTAAATCGATTGGCGTCGCTAGTGTGCCCTACCCGTCACCTTAATAGTCTTGAAACCCGCGATTGTGTTTAGAGTGGTATCGGCAGAATCCGTAGGTCGATAAAACACCAGCGTTTTATTGAGTGACTTTGACTGACTTCGATTGTTGACTACCCACTTAGATATTTCAATGACATTGGCAAAATATCTTCGGGCAGAACCATATTTTAAAAAATAATCTGGACTTCAGTCCTTCAATTACCCCATCTAGCGCATTTTGCACACGATATATTGCCGGACGATGGATGACTATGTTCCGTCTCAAAATTTCTCATTGGTCATCGCAATCCGTCACCGTCAATCCACCAATGATGGCATCGATCGAAGTTGATCGATTAGTGTGGTTAGTTTGATTGGACGGATGGACTCTGCGGAACGGTTCTAACGTCAAATAAAGAATGCAGCATTCTTCTTCTTCATCTTAGCGTGTAATTCCCGGTTGCATCCAAAGTTGTCGATTTGGAGCCCAGGGTACGCTAGACCATGATTCAGGATTGGGGAGGTCGGGTAATTACAATGAAGCGACTGCCGGCTGATCTTCGCAACCCAGGGGAACCAGACCAACTGAATCATGGTTTCACGTTTCAGAAACTTTTTCCAAAACGTGCAGGTTTCCTCACGATGTTTTCCCTCACCGCCGAGTAGATGGTAATGATAAAAATACGCACATAGATTTGATAAAAAAAAACCATTGGTGCATGCTTTGATTCGAACCTCGACCACCGGCGTGGAAGGCGCGTTCGGTTCCATTGAGCTACCATTTGCTCTAATAAAGAATCTAGCATTATTTGTGAAAAAAAAAAACGATAAGCTCGTCTTCAACTGCGACATTCCCTGAGTATAAGCACTAGCTGACCATAGCTGGAGCTGTCTGAGAGACGGAAATAGACCAGAGACAATTTAGAAAAGTTTTTCTAAACTGACCCGAACCGGGAATCAAACCCAGACCTCATGATCATAGCCTGCGCCATCTAGCTTACCATAAAAAATCCCTGTGCAAAGACTGAGTTCGCGGGTCATTCTAAGTGAGATGCCCTCATTATCGTGGCAGTCCTCAATTTCATTATTCCTCCGAGATTTATATCATATAAGTAAATAAAATTAACGTAAAAGTATATTTTATAGAAGATGTCTTCCTATAATTGGTACATTTTAAAAGTCAGATGTTTTTAAGGTGACGGGTAGGGTACACTAGCGACGCCAATCGATTTTAATTTTTAGCTACTAAACCGGATCTATTTTAAACAATTTCGGGGTTACAACCTCTCGGCAAACACCTATACTATTTATTTAATACTTATAGTTAACTGTTTGGTCTGCTTTTGCAATCGAATTTTGGATTACCGCCAAAAGTGCCCGCTTTTGGGGTGAATCAATTTTTCGCGTACAAAAACGGACCCAACATTGGTGCATGGTTATTTAATAAATAGTATAAGTGTTTGCCGAGAGGTTGTAACCCCGAAATTGTTTAAAATAAATTCGGTTTTGTAGCTAAAAATTTAAATCGATTGGCGTCGCTAGTGTGCCCAACCCGTCATATTAATGGCCTAGTACATTCACCTTGCATGGTGGTAAGCAAAAGAAGCGTCTTAGAACAATATCGGAGGAATATTGGATTTGAGGACTAAGATAGATATACTTTATTGCACAAAAAAAAACACAACTTTAAAAGGCATTACAGAAACTTAATTGTACAATTTCGGCGGTCTTATCGCTGGAAGCGATTTCTACCAGACAACCTTCAGGCAAAGGACATTTGATAGTAGAGGAGGGGTAGGTGGTGCAATATTGAAAAAGGGAAATAAGAGTGAACTGTATATTTATATTAAGATATTTATAATGCTAATACATAAATAAACAAAATATTATATACTAATAAATAAATATGTTATGCTTGGATTAAATAATATTAAGTACTAGATATACATTCATATAAATTAGGATCTTAGGACTAAGGTACAGTACGAGTAGTAATAATAAATAAATATTTCTCAACATCATATACATTGATCTGACTCCGAGATAGGTAGCTCAAGCACTGTGTTACGGATATCAGATTCAACTTTTCTTTAGTAAATAAATACTTACTTATATACATAAAAAACACCCAGTCTAATACAAACAGACATGTCATGCACAGAAATGTTTGTACTCTGCGGGGATAGAACCCGCAACCTTTGCACAAGAGGCAGCGTTTACTACCACTGCTCCAAACGGGTCGACAAATGTCACAGTACCTATAACTTTTTTTTATTATGGCTCTAAACGAAGATAATTCGTCAATGTCAAGTGACTTATTCAGAATAAGTAGGTAGTCAACAGTCGAAGTCAGCCAAAGTCACAGTCACTCAATAAAACGCCGGTGTTTTACGTTTTATCGACCTACGGATTCAGCGGATATCACTCTAAAAGCAATCGCACGTTTTAAGACTATTTGGTCCAAGCAAGTTGTCACGAGACAACTCACTCGACACACAATAGCAGTGTTAAAAACGATACAATCCAACGATTCTTATTATTTGGATCACTTTGCAGCACAAATAAACACCAAATTTGAACACTAAAAACCACTAGACAATAATTTAAAACCTTTGAATTGCATCAGCCCATGCGGCTTGTTTTAGCCCTAACCGCCGAATCCTACCTATAACAAGAGCTTTCCTTACATTAATTGGCCTTGACATCTGTCACATCGCGGTATGTGACATGACAACTACGCTCATGACTGTACAGCCAAATACGGGAGCCAGATTTTTCGTCCGCATCCTAAAGAGGTTTTATTATACTGTGGTAATGTCATCTCTCTAAGATTGACTCTCTTACCCCACTTTGAGAAACCTGGCCCCATAGGATTGCGTGATTACAATAATTATGTAAAGCACTCGTGCACCTCGCGTGATAACTCTCTGTATATTTAAGTGCTGTTAATTTATAGGTATGTCGCGGGGAGATGACGACATCGGCACTTGCCCAAAAAAACTTTGATTAAGTTGAAAAAAAAAACACTATAGGCGTTGGTTTCTACCGTGACGTAAAATTTTACGGTCCAATGAAATATAATGGGACATCAAATATTTATGTTGTTTTTCTAATAAACATATTGTATACCGCTCAAGCAATAACATATATAATGGGAATACAGCCCACCTGATGGGAAAAAGCTACTGCAGTTTAGGTATACCTACACCAATTTGATACATCTATCTGAAGTATTGACGTCATATTTTTTATAGTTTTATTCCATAACATTTGTGGATTTCAAAGTAGTTTATGACCGATCTTAGTGATGCTTTTTTGTCTCTGTGCTCGGTGGGATTTATCAAAAATATAATTTTTTTATCAGGATCTTATCAAATTAGAGTAATATTTTTTATAACAATGTCACTCCTAAAATATCATTTCTTACAAATCAACTTATCGATATCTGTCTGTCAACAACACCTATTTATTTGCTCTCTAAACATTACACATTTAAATGTATGTTGTATTTGCTTGCTCTTGTGGCTTATTCTCGTATAAATAAATAAATTATGTTCTTAGTTTCTTAATTTTGTTCTGGACATTTAACCCTTTGCCTGTTTATTCCATTTCCCTGTGACCTTGTGAATTGTTTTGTTAACGTTTGATTAAGGTGCAAGGCCACTCCTGCGCATGCAGACCTTGTTATAACGGATAAGGTATTATTAGGACTAATTGTATAAAGGTCAGGTTAAATATAACGCCTGTAGCTACTTGCAGTCGCTCATTTACAGAAAAAATGCTCTGCGCTGTATTAACGCATTGAAATTACTATTGAGACCACAGGAGCTCACTTAGACTTAGTATATTCTAATTTAAAATAATACAAAATGCAAAACATACCTACAACTCGATCGTGGGAGAGCCATACTTCGGCATGAATGGGCCGGCTTGACCGGAGTGATACCATGGCCTCTCTAAAAACCGGCGTTAAGCAGCACAGTGCTGAGTTTCGCTGCGTGAGTGAGGGTACCGGAGGCCCAATCCGGGGGGAAGAAGAGTTTAAAGGTTGGCAGCGCATTTGTGACTCCACTGGTCTCGCCATGGGCGGCAGCAATCGCTTACCATCAGGTGATCCGTCTACTCGTCTGCCACCTATCACATAAAAAAACATAGGGAATTAAAAAACGCCTATCTTTGCGAAGCGCCAGGGTGGACCACTATATATACTCGTACATTGATATGAAATAAAACAAAGTTGTGTTAGTAACATCAAATCAGATTTACGATGTTGGCAATGCCAACATCGTAAATCTGATTTGGGTACCGGGACACTGCAATATCAGAGGCAACGAAGTCGCTGACGTGCTAGCAAAGGCCGGGGCAGAGAGCCCACTATCGGACCGGAGCCAATAAATGGTGTTCCAGCCTGCATGGTCAGGTTCGAACTGCACAACATGGGCCTTTCAGATACCAAAATCTGCAGGTTCTGTCGCGAGGACGAGGAAACGATTATCCACGTCCTCGGCGAGTGCATAGCGCTGCACCGCTGCAGAAGCCGGCACCTGGGAGCACACCTGATCTCAGCTGACGAGATCAAGAGCTCCCCCATCAGCTCCATTCTCGGGTTTATCCTGGAACTGGAGCTACATGAGGTGCTGTAATAGGTTACGGGGCTGCCACAATAGATCATCTACTGGTCGCAGTGGCTATGAGACGCAGGGCTCACCCCATTTCTATCAAATAATAAAAAACAATAGTAACATCACTAATAAGTACTCACTCTTACCGAGGTGTCGTAAAAGGCGACTAAGGTAAAGCTGCTGGCATGATCATCACAACCCAGAGAAGGAAAACTCTGCATTTATATCAAAACCCTCGCCAACCCGTCTGCCAAGCGTGGTGAGTATGACAATTACCCCTCATGTGATTGAGGGAGGCCCGTGCCCCAGCAGTGGGGACTTAAATGGGCTGATGATGATGAAGTAATAAGTAGGCTGCCCAGCCTAGCTGAATTCTTCTATTGGCTTCTCATTCATTAGAGAAGCCAATACTACCAATACTATAGTCAATTTAAAACACGTTACTTCCACTGGTCACCAGAACTTCATATTCCATTGTGTTTGGCTTTTATCAATCAAAGGTTTAATTACTACGATATAAAAATAGATTGTACAGCTACAGGTCCAGTTTCCAATTGATTTTACAATTTTAGGCATTCGCGTTGCATTAAAGAAATAAAGAGAATTAATAGATTTATCCGGGACTAAACGTGATGAAGTTTACCGCTACAAAACACAACGACGGGGATATTGGGACTACAGTGTGTCGAAGTGAATTTATTTACATTTATTGATTAACTACTAACTGATCCGACGTGCTTTATACCGATATTTTAAATTTTCTTACCGCGCGTAGTAAAACTACAGAATCAGCTACTAACGATGGTGTTTCCGAACAGATACGATCTGGTTGGCCGTGTGGTCCCCGGCAGAGTAGAATATGCCACCCTCACTCTTACCGAGGTGTCGTAAAAGGCGACTAAGGTAAAGCTGCTGGCATGATCATCAGCACCCAGAGAAGGAAAACTCTGCATTTATATCAAAACCCTCGCCAACCCGTCTGCCAAGCGTGATATGGCAATTACCCCTCATGTGATTGAGGGAGGCCCGTGCCCCAGCAGTGGGGACTTAAATGGGCTGACGATGACGATGATGATGATGATGACGATCTGGTGGTCTTCAAGAAAAGAGGTAATTCCTCCCTTATGGCGACGGGTAGCCCTAACTAGCGACACCAATCGATTTAAATTGTTAGCTACTAAACCGGATCTATTTTAAACAATGTCGGGGTTACACTCTCTCGGCAAATACTTATACTATTTATCAAATAACCATGCACAAATGTTGGATCCGTGCACAAACGCGAAAAATTGATTCACGCCAAAAGTGGCCGCTTTTGGCAGGTAATCAATTATTACGGGACATAAAACATACCCAACATTTGTGCATGGTTATTCAATAATTAGTATAAGTGTTTGCCGAGAGAGTGCTCTCGGCACTTAACACTTAACCCGAAATTGTTTAAAATAGATCCGGTTTAGTAGCTAAAAATTTAAATCGACTGGCGTCGCTAGTGTGCCCTACCCGTCACCTTAAATACCGGCAACGCATCTGTGATACTCACGTGTTGCAGATGACCATGGGCGGCGGTAATCACTTACCATCAGGTGAGCCGTCTGCTCGTTTTCCCGCCATAGTGTAAACCTTGTCCTAACAGTAACGAATGCCTACATAAAATATAATCATTAAATTTGGTGCATTCGTTATAAAGTTATTGGCGTACATACGTTTTGAAGATCTATTTTTATTCATATGCCTAGATATAGCTAAAATGTTTTATAACCCAAAAATATCCGTATCTGCAGGTAGACAAAGGTGGAGAAGAGGAAATTCGCAGAGAATCAGTAACAGTGCCATACTTTACTATAGGCAGAAAATTAAAAAAAGAGGGCAGAAAGTTTGAATAGATAAAAAATTGAAAGATACAAAAGGGTAAATTATTTTATGCTGTCTGTTGATCATCGTGTGTTTTTGTAGTACAGACGGTGTCAGTTGGGTACTTTTTTTTTTTTGGTTTCGAAAGAGAAGTCAGGCAAAGGCATACCCACCAAACCCCCTGCGGTTCTCCCTCATCGCCCATATTAGGGAATTTCATGGTGATACAGCCGAAGCCTCCCTCCACGATATTCCCCGGGAACGTATAGATAACTGCGTTATACCGTCATAGATTTATTCTTTGATAAAAATTTCTTGAACCAATCCTAACTAACATTAGTTAGGATTATAAAATGAACCTAACTTAAGTGCAAAAATAACACTTTGGTTTCAACGGTCTAAGTCCAACAAGGGTAACTCGACATGATGTCGTGGTAAATAAACAAATTCATTTGTACAGCAGTCAGACTACTTCAAATCGTTCTAATTTCTCATTCATCGTCCATGATTGCTCTAATCAGTGCGCCGGCGCACGTAGTACACTGGTTTTATAACATTATGCGGCAGTGCCAGCTAAGTTGGGCAGAGTAAATTTTCTGTTTACACAATTTCAAGGTCTTTTTATTTTCTCATTCGAGGTTAACTTGCAGGAGTTCTTCTACATCCATACCATACGGACCGGATTGATTCCCAAAAATAGACACATGGTTGTGATTTGCCCTACCATGAACGCATCATTAAATTTCACCGTGAGCTAAGCAACAGTGAGATAATATCTCTCTGGTATTTTGTGCACACTGTCATTTTGACATGCCCATTTGGTATGGTATTTACCATTGATATTCTATTTGTTGGTATTAATCAAAATACAGTTAAAAAACTGCAACCTGACTACGCAGGCTTGAATGTCCACTGGAAAGATGAAAACAAGTTTCCAATACTAAATCATAATTATTATACAATATTCGTTTCGTAACGCTCTGTTGGTCATAGGCCTTCCCAATGTTCTCCACAAAGATCAGTCCTGTGCCGCCCGCATCCAATAGATTCCCGCGACCTTCACCAGATCGTCGATCCACCCTGTGGGAGGCCTGCCACGGCTGCGACTTCCTATACGTAGCCTTCACTCGTGGACCTATCCGCCCCGACGACCGTCTGTTCTTCTCGCTATGTGCCCTGCTCATTGCCACTTGAGGCATGCAATCCTTTGGGCTATGTCTGAGACCTTAGTTCTCCTGCGGATCTCATCATTTCTGATACGATCACGCAAGGAGACTGCGAGCATAGCCCTCTCCATTGCTCTCTGAGCTCTGTCTGTCTGTCTCAAGAAGAAAGTCTTTAATGCGTGTGTGTTGCCAGTAATGACGAAACGTGGCCGCTTACTATGTGCCGATTAAGGGGGCTCCAAGTCACCTTCTTCAAGTTAAGATCTCTGACGTGTGATTATAACAATCAAATTACATAAGTCAGTAATTAGCCCCACCCAAAAATGTATAGTGTGTGCCCTTAACTCCTATTACATACTTACTGATAGTGTTTTCGATTAAACATTGATAGAATCTTTCAATGTTCCACCATGATAACATCTGATGTTATTTCGCCTTCAAGATCGTGATTCTAACTAACCACTAAACAGCGGCGCGGGCGCATAGGTACTTGTTTTGTAGTTACGTTACATAACGTTACAGCACGAGTATCACAACCAGCTGTGTTGGGCGTCGGTATTTATAAGTCAGAACATTCAAGGTCTTTATTATTGTATCATGTTTTTTTTTCTAAATGTCTGTCATGTCTTTCTGTGAGAGTACTATACCTAATATAGTAAACAGATCTATATAATAAAACGGAAAATTCATCGTCGATCATATTATAAAATCATCAGTGTACGGTATTCTGTTGAGTCAAATTATTAATATTTGACTGGGACAAAACGCGATAATATTTCATTCATTCAATTAAAATATCGTTGCGTTTTGTGCCGTCTTTATCAGTACGTACTGTTAAGTCAGACCACTTCTATCGAAATCGTTATAAGATTTACGCAAGTTGTCGACGTGACAATTTCACTCGACACACAAAGCGATAGGTTCAATTTGATCATTCCTATATTGCGGCACGTTATTGCACAAATGTGTAATAGGTATAATAAAAACCACAAAATAAAATTCTTTGCGTGTTCAGGTGGGAACCTAACCTACGACATTACACGTACCAGGTGGTTCTTCCAACTGAATTATGAATAAATTACTACAACAAAAATAAAATACCACCAAGTATAATTTTGCCATAATGGAACTTGCAGGCAAAAATATACTCTTTTTCGTATGCGTCAATGATTAATGAATCTCAAGGGAAATAACTGTAATTTCTGATTAGCCCCTTATGGTTTAAAAATTTCTTCATGGATTTAAGATTTGTCCCACCGGATTGAAAACTGAGGGCCAGCACTGAAACGGAATTCACGACCAAATCTTATCCCCGTTCCATTCACTAGCGGTGTGCGTCTCGTTTGTTTGGATGCGACAGGTAGATATATTTTCGTTCGTTAGGGGACTGTTTCGATACCCTCAGGGTTCACACATGCGGTTACCATCCCCGACAGTGAGAACGTGACCTATTTCTAAAGTAGGTAGATTTTTAACTAAAAGTATTCACAATTTTTCTGTGAGAACGTTGAATTTTTCGTTCATAGTTTGGTATACAGGTTGTCCCGTAAAATAATGTATCAAACGAAAATGGAATATCGCTCGCTTAGAGACCAACAAATAATTAATAATATTCCAATTAGTTAAAAAACGGTTCCAATTAGTTGCCAAGATCCTTTTTATGTAATGGTTCCAAATTGTGACATTTTTATTTATTTTCTTATTTATTATTATCACTGAATAGATGACCAACAAATTCTCACGTCATTTTTAAAAATAACATCATGATTACATCAGCAGTTTTTTTCTCTTTCACAAACTTCAATATTTTTTTTACCTGAAAAAAAGGTGTATGACACCTCACTTAGGTGTCATGCCCATCATCGTTTTTTAAAACATGTAGTACAGTTAATAAGGTTTCTAAATTGGTATAAATCACAACTTATTGCTGAAAATCTGGAACAAGGCTCATACTTAATTATATGTATAGATTTGGAAATAAATTATTTTCTGTCTCAAATCCATATAATTTCTCATTTATAATATTCGTAGCCTGTGAGCGTTTTAATTAGTGCAGGTGCACTAAATATGTAGGTAGACATTCTTGTTTTGTTTGTGTAAAGTTACGTGGTACCAGCTGCGTTTGTCGCATATTTTTTCTGTTTGCCCATTCAAGGTCTTTGTTATAATTGGAGTTGTATGTTTGGGAGTTTCATGGGCTTTGTATTTAATTTTTTGGAGTTGCTGTGAACCCCTTTGGCCTTGCGTAGGTTTATTAACTGCTTGCATTTTTAATTAGTTACTAGAAATATAAATTAATTATATGTATAAGTATAAGTAACCAGTTCTCCGAAACTTCTTACCTTGACAACAGGCACAATAGACAATCAATTGTTTTTGGTTTTAAGTAGGACATTTGGGCAGACGATATTACAAAATGTTTTTTCATTGTAAACTCAAAGCAAAAACCACTTGATCCACGTAATTAAATAACACAATAACACCCACAGCTCAAAATAATGAGGAAAAACTTTGCATTGCATCGATCAGGAATAGTTCCTTACCACAAAAGAGTCAGTTTTTTGATAAACACCATTAAAAATGTAGTGCTATTTCCTGTGACGTAAAAAATGCTTTATTCAACCACATCCATTATACGATTAAATTAAATGCAATAATGACTTAACCAACTCAACAGCAGAACAATACCTCCCTAGAAGCCCAATCTAAATTCAAAGTTCATTCAATCATTCTTATTTCGCTCTCGTACACCCGGTCCCATCCATTCATAATTTCCATCACCGTTGACTCTCGTATCGTAGTAATAATTTAGGGACTGGAGCTAAGGCGTACCCATAACTCATAAGGGTGCGATACAAAGGAACACTCCCTGGGGAACTCTGGTAGATTTCTTAGCGGTAAAACAGAGGTTGGCAACCATTTTGAGGAATGAAATGTGAGAAGATAACATTTTAACTAAAATAGAATGTGTGGAATCAAGAAAAGAGAGCTTTTTATTAAAATCATTGTTAACTTTAGAAATAATAGAAAAAAATTACAAAAAATAAATCATCTTTATGAAAAACCAGTTAACATGAAATTGAAATGTAATTTTTGTAAATACAATTCTTGAGTAAATTTGTACCTATTGTACCTTCTAATAATAGTAATATAATAAAAATGTAAGGAATAAAAATAAAGTCAAGCTCTTTAAAATGAGCCGGAAAATACATAAATGTTTCGTAAGTATCCAATGTCAAATTGAACTATCTAAATTTATTTAAGATTATAGTCACTACACTACTACTACTACTCGTAGGTACATTTGTGACACCAAAGCCGATTAGAATACACCAAACCTCATAATAATTTTCGGGACACGGATCCACGGCGCGATCCATAACTCATAGGGGCGATACAATGGGATATCTCCCGAGGGCCCCTTGCATTGAGCGTAGATTCCTTATCCCACACCATTTAAACGGCCCGCGTGGGCTTGTTCCTGTACTTACGAGTATTTAGTAGGGTTCCGTACAACAATTGGGAGATGTTGATTGCGCTAAGGCATTGTCTAGACATTGTCTAGCTTTTGGCTGTTATCTTAGATGTATAAAAATCAAACGTATCGTCATTATCGAGGACAGACTCCTTGGGTCTAGTTTAATTTTTATATTTTTTATTTATCTTGACAAGTGTTGTCATTTCTTTTATTCGTGTCTGCTCTTGTAAAAAAATCTGCTTGGAGCATGTACCTACTAAATTTGGTCTGTATTTTTTACTATTTTTTTTTATATCGTCTGCCACAGTCATCTTACAATTTTTATGACCTTAGATATTACCTTAACTCTATGTGCATGTCATTTTGAGATTTTGTATAAATAAAAGTCAATCTTGACGTCCATCAGTTGCGGTGGATAATAATAATGTCTTCTCTTTCTTTCTTTCCATCTATATTGCTGTATGAAGACTAAATTTATAAAATGTTATTCGTTCATCAACTCCCATAGCCATTACAAATTGGATAAGAAAGGATTATCTCGTCCCTATTTTCTAAATAAACATGGTTAATAGCCTCTAAGAATTTTGACGACCACCGCGTAGGTTTTATTTGGTTTAATGAATATACGGAACACACTACAATCTATTGGATCACCTGACCTTTTTTTTATACTCGATGTCTCATGCGTTGTTGCTCATCGAGCTACCATAATTGGAGTCGTTAGAGCTCATGTCTATGAGGTACTCCACTTGACCTTGTCCTAAACTGTTTATACAAATAAAACATTTAAATTGGTTATTTGAAATACATTTGTAGTTAGGTACTTTGTGTTCCTTTTCCGTACCGGTTATATTTATAGGTGGGATGAATTTATTCATGTTTGTTAAACCCTTGTTAACTAAAACGGTGTAATATAGCAAATTTATTCTTTTTTCCAAAATTTTGTACGATTTTTTTTTAATTGTGACACCGTTTTAGCTAAAGAAAAGGGTTATTGCACGTATATTAATAAAGCCTCAGGGATTAGGCTAAAATGTTTAGCACCCCTTCATGTTGGTGTACTTATGTACATTAAATTTATGAGATATTGTATCGCTAAATTAACTAGCTAAATAAGCCTCATCGTACTATAATAATTAGAATATCTCAACATGCAAACCTTCAAGAAAAGAGCCCACTTTACGTCTGCTACGTCTGCCCCGTATATCATAAAAAAACAATTGAATCGATTCCGTGGATATCAGACAACAGGAATTAGATAGATATACACATTACATAAAGCTTACAGATCTTAGGACAATGTAGGTGGTGTTGTCGCTAATAGTCGATATCTTGCTGACCACCTCGGGGTAGAGGAAAAGTATAGCACATTGAAAAGGGCTAAGGCAGTGCAAAATATCACTGTAGCATGGGGTATATTATAATAGGTTCATAATAATCACTAAGTTCAGAGCTAGAGCACTAGAGCGATGGTAGCTCAATGGAAACGAACGCGCTTTCATATAAATGAAATGAATTGACGGCCCGTTTGGAACAGTGGTAGTGAACGCTACCTCTGGTTCAAGGTTTGCGGGTTCGATCCCCGCACAGTACAAACATTTGTGTGCTTGAATATGTCTGTTTGTATTGGTCTGGGTGTGTACTATGTATTTATAAGTAAGTATTTACAAAAGAAAAGTATTATATGTATATGTTTGTAATCCCACTGTTGATTCTGATATCCGTAACACAGGTGCTTGAGATACCTATCTCGGAGTCAGATCAATGTATGTGAAGTTGTAAAGAAAAATTTGAATGGAATTTTGATTGAAGACATTTTAGATAGAAAGATAGATAGATATTCTTTATTGCACAAAAATAAAATACAAGCATGATACAATAGCAACAGGCAGTACAATAAGGCGGTCTTGTCGCTTGTAGCGATTTCTTCCAGACAACCTTTGGGTAGAGGAAAGAAATATCGTATTCGTAATAAGGGAAGGCAGTGCAAAGTAATTTAACAAATTAAATTGAGAATGGCAGATATATACATTACACATTTTGTACATAACATTTGTATGATAATATCCTAATTTGCTTGCTATTTTTAAGTAGCAAAACATGAGCACATTGCTTTATTTATCGTAAGACCGTTTATACTATACTATTTAAGCAAATAAATAATTATATCTTTTTCTTCTCTTTCCACGCAGGTGGTCGAGGTTCGAATACTTTTTTCAAATCTATGTGCGTATTTCTACCATTACCATCTGCTCGGCGGTGAGGGAAAACATCATGAGGAAACCTGCACGTTTCGGAAAAAGTTTTTGAAAACGTGTAACCATCATTCAGTTGGTCTGGTTCCCCTGTTAAAGGGTTGCGAAGGTCAGAAGGCAGTCGCTTCATTGTAATTACCAGACCCGCCCATTCCTGAATCTTGGTCTAAGCGTACCTGGGCTCCAAGCTTGGGCGGAACCGGGAATTACACGCTAAGATGAAGAACAATAATCACTAAGTTAGTCTCTAGTGATTATATACTCGCCCCGTTATATATGTATATATTTAATGTTACAAAATCAATTTTTACTTATTAAAATGTTGGCGATTAAAAGGAGTAACTGGCGAGTTTCTTACATGATCTTCTTGTCAGTATCAACGTTCCGATTTCGGTGGTAGAATCATATGTTTGTTAATTTCTAAGTATATTTTTAATATCGACATAATATATGTTTAATTACATGTATAATTTACATAGTTATAATTTATATTTTTCATGTATGACGATTTGTAAAAGCTGTATACAAGCCTATGCAAATAAAGTATTTTTTTAATTTGAATTGATTGATGCTTATAAATAAGTTACGTGTTATGATTCTGAAAACCATAACACATGTCAGTTTGATCTATCTATGTGCTGTTGTCAGATATGTATTTATTATTTATTCTATTTATCTCCAGATCCTATCCCCTCACGTTACGCATAAAGTAAACGAGATAAGTTCGCGAGTTTGTGAACAATAGATTCGGCTAATCTTGCAAACTCGCTTGTTTCAAACTTGTGCATTATTTATATTTTAATTCCTGCGAAACGCGCTCTCACGGGTGTTTTGCATTAGTTACGCGGTAGCGCGTAAATGCGATAAGAGCGCCTAGCGCGAGCGCCAGCGAAACCGAAATTAACGAGAATGCGAAAATGCTTTAGAAACCCGGGCTACGAGTGGACCATCATCCAGGATATGGTGAGTCTGATAATAACAATGAAGTTGTTTGTCCACCCTACCCCTAGCTCTCGCTTTACATTCCTATCAAACGTGAAACACTTCCAAAACGGCTCAGTGTGTGGTGTTAGCTGGTTAGTTCTTAGAATAGAATGGAATAGAATATCATTTGTTTGAATAAAATAAGGTGTATAATAAGGTGGTAAAAAGTATTGAAGTGCTTGCTATAGGTACTCAACTTTGACTATTTCGATGGCGCAGTGGTTGTGGGTCGCACTTTAAAGCGACGGTTGCGCAAGATGTCCCGGGTTTCACCGCCGAGTCGGTCCAATAATGTGTACCTAAGTTATCCGCAAGAAATTCCTAGTGTCAGCCTGGAGTCTGAAAATTTAGCGGTATTGTAGCCGTTTTGGTCCCACTCCAGTCTTGTCACACTGGAAACCGAATTATGAGGTTAAGAGAATAGGTATTGAACTTGTGTTTGCGTACACACTTGAGCACTATAGTATATCTTGCGTACGTGGCCGTTCGTTCAGATTGGCCGGCGTAACAGTTTAAGGGTATTATACTCAAGTATATAATTCATACCACCGCAACACGAAACTGGACACATGGACACACGGAGAACACAACCCCAGACATATCAAAATGAGGGGGCAAACATTGATGGTCAATTTAACACAACATGAAGAGAACACATAAGTTCGTTGATGCGTGTCCACAAAGTGAACTGTACTTATAAGAAAGTGAATAAGGACATTTGCTTGTAAGTCAAAGGGGGTTGAATGTTTCACTTATGAGTACGTACGTGCTCGCGTCACGCTATGGTGAATGAGCTAGCTGAGGATATTCTCACGGTTATGGGAATGCAAATGTTAGTAACATAGATTTTTACTCAAGTGCTAGGTACTGGCTTTTGCTTTTTCACGGTCCAATAGCGGTGCTAAGTAAATAGTATCAGCCTATACCTAAACTGTCCCAGGGCAAAGGCTTCCATCATAGAAATCAAGTTATCACTACTTTGATGGGGTTAGGCTTAATCAACACGCTTGCTAAATGCTGATTGGTGATCACAAACCAGAGCTATGTTCGTAAAATTCGAAACATACTTTTCGCTCGATCCGGGAATCGAACCCAGGACCCCGAGATCACGGCCCGGTACTTAAACCACTAGACCAACAGGGCGTTAACAACAACAACGCGGTGCTAAGTATTCGATTTTTATTAATAAAAACATTTAAAGAAATAAAGTACTGTTACATACGCTCATTTGTAGCATGCTTAAAAAGCATGCTGAATATGAGCTTGCTTAATGAACGGTCCACATTTGCTATCGGATTATTCAATAATTGACAAGATGCTAACCACCTACTATTGTACACCTCGTCCTGCAGTTTATTAGTCTGGATTAAGTAACTACTACTCTTTGTGACCCATGAGGGGAACCTAAGTAGTCATGCTCACTTAAATGTCTCTGAGGTGGTGGCGCTATGTGGCGGGTCATTACATTCCCTCTAATATGGTTGAGTGAAATGATGGCTGACACGTACCTACGTCATACTTGTGAACAGGTGCCACCTTCGGGGACTGGTCTGCTTCGGTTTACCTCATAATATTTATTTTATTATTATTTCCTTTATTTTATTTTGTGTAACAATTAAACTGTATGGCTTGGTATGATGATGACACAACATTGTATGAAATTTTGGCGATTAAAAAGAGTAACTGGCGAGTTTCTTGCCGGATCTTCTCGACCAGAAATAACTTTCCGAGCCGGTGGTAGAATCGCATTATGTTTATTTATTTCTTTAGTATATTTTATGTATCAACATATATATGTATTAACATGTAAATTATACATAAGTACTTATAAATAGTTTTAAGTCATTAAAATGTATGAGGATTTGTAAGTGCTGTGTACAAGCCTATGCAAATAAAGAATTATTTGATTTAGATTTTGATTTATCAATAGGCATGGCATTAGCCATCAGCAAACCAGTCTACACGTGCTATAGCACTTCGCCGCACTCCCCCTTCCACCCGCAGTGCGCGTAGCATGCTCAACAATCGAGCGTGCGATTTTTGAGCAAAAACTAGCATGCAAAAGCTCAAAACTAGCAGTACTTGCTCAAAAGTAGCATGCTTTAAGCATGAAAATAAATATGTGTAACAGTAGCTATATTCTCTTCCAAGTTCTTACCTGTTCAGAGAATTAAGGTACTCGTTACGTTTCGTTACATGTACTTACCTACTAGCCTACTTAGCCGTGTGGTCTCCGGCAGAGTAGAATAGGCCACCCTCACTCTTACCAAGGTGTCGTAAAAGGCGACTAAGGTAAAGCTGCTGGCATGATCATCAGCACCCAGAGAAGGAAAACTCTGCATTTATATCTAAACCCTCGCCAACCCGTCTGCCAAGCGTGGTGAGTATGGCAATTACACCTCATGTGATTGAGGGAGGCCCGTGCCCCAGCAGTGGGGACTTAAATGGGCTGACGATGACGATGACTTACCTACTTTGTGTAAGTAGACCTAGTTTGGTTAGGGCAATGCAGGCTTGAGTCTCCTCATTCTCCGAAGGACAAACGTTAATCTGTCACTGCCACCATTTATGGAGTCGTCACATGCAATGTACCAAAACACAGTTACGAGCAAGTGCAGAAAAGCACACTTGGTGAAAAATTTAGAGCTTTATTGAAAATCGAATACTTACATACCTACATAGAACACGACCATAATTTTTTGGACTGACCGGATGGCGCAATTGGTAGTGACCCTACCTCTTACGCCAAAGGTCGTGGGTTCGATCCTCACCCTGGACAAATATTCGTGCGATGAACACTTGTGTTTGTTCGGTGTCTGGGTGTAATATATGTATTTAAGTATATATTTGTGTTCCTCTGTTGTCTGATATCTGTAACACAAGTGCTTAAGCTACTTAGTACGGAATCAGGTCAACGTATGAGATGTTGTGAGAATTTAAATTACTAATAATAATGTAGATATTTTCTTCATTTTTCAATCCTGCTAGTTGAGGTTATTGAATACTTCCGTTTGGTAAAGAGATATTTTCGTTCGTGTCATGGTCACTTAGGTTTCACATTTCTAACGACAGTCGATGGCGGTATTTTACTGCGCGTGACGTTAATAACATACAGACAACAAGTATGTTTCTTCCTAGACACGTTGGTGACGTGAAATCTGCCTTTCTTCCTATTGAAAACTAGAGAATTCACAGGCATATTTTATACAGCGACGGCTGCAAACAAGCGTGCCTAAATTAAATGCCATTAATTCGAGTGGACTACTACTTTACAGTTTACAGGTTATTCATGTAACAACGATCATACGTTAGAGAGTTTCGTTAAAAGTGGCTATATCTACTATTCTTCAATCTCTATTTTGGTATTAATACAAAACAAAAAATGGCACAAGATTGTTATTAAAAACTGCTTTTGAGTACGCTATGAATAGATTTATCCTTTATCTTAAATTCGATTAATAGCTACTGGACCGTACAAATCCTATAAATTGCCTAAAATCTGTTTTGGTCTCCTGTCTCGGTCTTTTGTCTCGGTTCTTTGTCTTGGTCCCTTGTTTCGGTCTCTTGTCTCGTTCTGCAGTTTTTGTCGCAACGCAACACAAACTGCGCTTCATTGGATCTCGTTATTTTAAAACAATATCTCGTCATAATCCACCAATAGATACAAATGTACATCGTTCTCAATAAAACCACATGACTTTATGCAGATTGTTAATAATAATGAGCCTTTGCAATCTTATCTAAATTCATGATTAATAAAGCTAGATTGCACTATCCAATCTTAATAAGTTAATGACCGATTTCGCGAATCATACATTTATAATGTCTATCCATAAGCATTAATATCTTATGTTATTTTCCACTAGTGCAATCTATATGTCGTCATCATCATTTCAGCCAATAGACGTCCACTGCTGGACATAGGCCTCGCCCAATGTTCTCCACACAGATCGGTCCTGTGCCGCCCGCATCCAATGGATTCCCGCGATCTTTAAAAGATCTTCGGTCCACCTTGTGGAGGGCCTGCCACGGCTGCGACTTCTTGTACGTGACCTGCACTCGAGGACCTTTCCGCTCAAACGGCCGTCTGTTCTCCCCACTATGTACCCTGCCCATTGCCACTTGAGGCATGCGATCCTTTGGGCTATGTCTGTGACCTTAGTTCTCCTGCGGATCTCATCATTTTTGATACGACCACGCAGGGAGACTTCTAGCATAGCCATAGCTCTCTGAGTGACTTTGAGCCTCCTTAATCGGCACATTGTAAGCGGCCACGTTTCGGTTCCGTATGTCATCGCTGGCAACACACACGCCATGAATACTTTCGTCCTGAGACACTGCGGTAGATGGGCCGAAAATATGCTGCGTAGCTTCCCGAACGCTGCCCTATTACAATATGTGCTGTATTTAATATCCCTGGATAGATCAGGTTGAGAAAAATCTTTATTACCTACAAAATGGTTGGACTGGGAACAGCCAGTGATACTGGTAAAGGCACAGATCACCCTCAATAGATACCGCATTACGGGCATCTGACGCGTGCCAAACATATGTGATATTGCACAAATGTTAGTAGTCGTTGTTTCAGTGCTGACCAAATCTTTGACCTGGAAGTTTGTCCGTGCGAAAAAAGTTATTTGTGTTTTAAGCGTTTGTTTTCGACAGAAAAATGACTTCTTGTTGTGTGAAATGGTGTGGAAAAAATTCCAGGACATCTAGCTTGAAGAAAGATGGTATAACTTTTCATCGGTAAGTAAAAATTCATTTGGAATTATTTTTCGCAGAGGTCAAGTTAAAATGGACGTGTCATGTTGATTGTCCAAAGCGCGTTGATGTCTTTTTGAAAAGGTCTCTTTCTCTCATATGTTTATTTCATATGTTCGTCTCTTTCTGTCATAGAACCAGTCATAGAATTACGAGTGATGCACAACTAACTTTCTAGAAAATAATAATATAATCGATATTTGTCCTATCATAAATTGCATGTACATTTTTTTTGTCAACAAGGAAATACGGAATTAATAATTAAATAGGAACTATTTGCATTCTTTCAACGAATAATTAAATAAAATTAAGATATATTTATTCTTTATTCTTATTAGGCTTAGCAGCATTTATTACTGTATAAAATTGTTTTATATTGATTATTCAATAATTGACAATATGCTAACCACCTACATTTTTATTAGTTTATATAACTGTATTACTGTACCTTACCAGAAAGTCAAATCCAAAGGCTGCAGTGAGGAGGGTGTATACTAAACTTGTACATTTTAAAAACCAATAAATTTTATTGTATCTTGTGTGAATATTTTAATAAATATATTTTTAATTTCATTAGTGCTTTTATTCCTACTCTATTATTGCTCGACTTGCTCCATGGGCGGCGGCAATCGCTTACCATCAGGTGAGCCGTCTGCTCGTCTGCCGCATATAACATAAAAAAAAAGTTGTTATCTAATTGTATATTTATATTATTTTACTTGTAGTTTTAGTATTGTTTCTCTCACACCATCAACAAACTTAAAGCTTATCTTAATGGTTGAGTGGCAAAAAACGTCTTCCGGTATTAAGTACAACACTTATAGTTACACTTTGTGCAATAAGAATAAATAAATTAATTAAACTTTTATTAAATATACTATTAAATCAACGTTTCGTAACTTAATGAAACTTGATAAATTTAATTTCACTCACTATTACAGCATATTTTGTATGTAGAGGACGGTAGTTTAATTTAAACAGCATAGATTGAAAGTCTAGTTAAGTTCTTGTTAAAATCATTTTGATAATCAATAAAATTATATATTAGGTTATCGACATTGAATAAAAGTTATTTTACTCGTCACATCACTACTGGACCGACTGTCGTTGAAGTAGCGAGTGTTACGTCTCCCTCTCCCCTTTCCTACCGCCTAAATTGACACGTTGAAATTAGAAGAAAGCGGTACTCATACGGCATCTATTGGGGGTGATCTGTGGGTAAAGGAGAGGAGTGTGATGTTGTCACCAGACCACTATATGTGGGTTGTTCGTGGACATGCGTATTTCCAGTTGGTGAAACTCAAAATTAGTAGTACAACTTGTTATTTCGTCATTTGGACACGCTCAAGTGGGTTTGTGTACCACCTGCTAGGTATTCTAAAAGGGACAGGTGTTTTAATACATGTCAACAATGATACATGTATTTAGATACACTCTTTCCTCATTCCGATGACTTAAACCATAGAGTAACTTATATATATTGAGATAGAGGCATCAGTCCACTATCCCGTACTAGCGCCATCTAGAGGAAACCGACCGAAACTCAACGGATATGTAGAATAGCCACCCTCGAGAATTAGTCCGGGAGACGATAAAATAAAATCATTTTATTTGCTATATAACAATTTTTCCAATACCTTCTGGACCTCTGGTTTATTGCCCGTACTGTTTTAAAATTGTTAGCTAGTCATTGTTTCGGTTACACGCTTTACTAGCGCGATGTAAAAATGCATATCTACCGAAACAACGCTTCGGCGTTCTTCTTGATTGCTTTGTAAAGCTACATCGGCTTTTTACAAGCTCCATCTAACGAAAACCGCTGAACTATTTTTCCCATACTAAGAAAAAAGTACTAAGTTAAATGACCCTTACTTAAACAGAGCGGTATACCCGGTACCCATTTGGTTAATGGACGTGCTCTGTTTCGTTTACCTTACCGTTGCCACCAGGGTATATGTATATTGGCTACATCACCACAACGAGCCAGGAGAATTCATCTTACTAAATTCTCCTGCATCCTGCAAATTTATTACGACAGAGCAATTCTGTAATAATAAATATATTATGATTGTCAGTGAGTGAACGCAGCCATAAATAGGATATTGCAATCAAATATTGAAGAGTATTGGTGTTTATGTATACCGCATCGAGTTTCGTAATACCAATTTACAATGTCATAACTCGGAGGGCCGATTAAAGTATCGGTGTGTCGGCCATATTTCACTGCCTGGCGGCCGATGTTCGCTTATTGGGTAGCTGTGTCAACTTTCGGACCAAACTACCAAGTAGTTAGGGCTGCTAATCGCTTTATTTATACCTTTTATAAGCTCTGCTAAAGTAAATTAAGAGCGAAATTTGCGAAGCCATCACGTGGTCGCAATATGCGGCAAAGGCCTTCCAGGCGTCCTCACTCGCCAATATAACTCTCGCTTTATTAGAGTGTGAGAGGTCCACAGGCCGACCTTTGCCACCAATGCGTGGCGATCCTGTGCCCACGGCGCACATACCGCCCAAGGTATGCCGCGCCGTGAGGCCATACACATACCATTATTTATTTTGGAGATGAGACTCAGTCTTCCAACCGATCCCTTTTATTTACCTTCACAAATCAGTCCCAGCCAAAATTGGGCTCCAGAACAAAAATAAAAACAACGGACTCATAGGTTATTTGTACTCGTTTAATTTAATGCAATATAAACATGCCTTATCGTCTTATTGTCTAAACCAGTACCTTGAATCGGGTATTTGTCCTAGTGGTGGGCATTAAAAGTTATAACCATTAAATTAACATGTTAAAAAAATAACTATTAACACTGTTATAACAAAGTTAGAAAGGAAGTTAAAAGTTATTTTTAACACAGTTGTTATGTTTAACGTATTATTGGTTAATTTCGACTAAATGGTTACTTTCAACGCGCGAGAGCGATGGTAGCTCAATGGATACACGCAGGTGGTCGAGGTTCGAATCCGAGCATGCACCAATGGTTTTTTCAAATCTATGTGCGTATTTCTACCATCACCATCTGCTCGGCGGTGAGGGAAAACATCGTCAGGAAACCTGCACGTTTCGGAAAACGTTTCTGAAACGTGCAACCATGATTCAGTTGGTTTGGTTCCTCTGTTAAAGGGTTGCGAAGGTCAGACGGCAGTCGCTTCATTGTAATTACCAGACCCCCCCAATCCTGAATCATGGTCTAAGCGTACCCTGGGCTCCAAAGCGACAGCTTTGGACACAACCAGGAATTACACGCTAAGATAATGAAGAAGAAGGTAATTTTCAACGTATTCGTTAGTTTTAACGCATTTTCTATTTCCATTAATATTTAACGATTAACATGTTACTCAGAAATAACATTTAATCCCAATACTACTTTGTCATCGGTCGTCGATTGTACAGTCAACCACTCATTTGATATTGAACCGAACGTGTTTGACGTTAAGGTGAGAATTGACTAAAGTAATTTATCATGTTTGTATGTACTTTGATGTACTGTACGTACAGTCAACCACATGTTTCTAAAATTTATCAACCTTGTTATTTGATATTGAACCAGATGTGCTTGACATTAAGTTGAAAATTAGATGAAGGAATTTGGCAGATCGTAGTAATATAATGTAACTCTTTATATTCTGGCCGGCCCTGAGCTGTCATATGAGTTCATTTGAGTTGCTTTGTTAGTTCTAATCATTACCTGTCTACGATATTGATGCCTACTAAAATAGATCTCAATACAGTAAAGTAATAATTGAGACTATTCTACGACTCTTTGAAAACAGAACGGAATGGTGATTTGTAGTTATCTGATTGATATATGATACCTATTCATTGCGAAACAGTGGAATCAGTTGCCTGAGGAGGTGTTCCCTAGAGGCTACAATTTGGGGGTTTTCAAAGCGCGAGTGAATAGATATCTTCTAGGTAATCGTGCTACATCTTTGACCATATTATCACTTACCATCAGGTGAAATATATGGTCAAACGCTTACCTATCTACAGTAAAATATATATATATATATATATATATAATATATATGAACTATCGCCCTCTCCGCAGGCGATAGTTCAGTACCTATATAAGTAGATTTGTCGTACAAGGTTGATATAGTGTTGCCGGATAATCGATTGTACGACGATTATTAATCAATTATGCAAATGGAGCCCAAATAATCAAATAATCGATTGTACTATCGAAAGTGTCGTTGCTATTGATCAAATCGATTTTAATTTTTGGTCGACTACTATCACTATCGATTGTAATCGATTAATCTGCAATAATTTCACGACATGATCGTCATTCATACAAAGATGTCTAAGAAGGCAATAATATACATGACAATATCTAGAAATAATTGCAGACTAACCGATTATAATCGATAGTATTGGCTTAATTCCAGTGTCGGTTTGATCAATTTAATCGATAGTATTGTCAATTTAAATTATTATAATCGATTTATCGATTAATCGATTACATGACCAAAAATGAAAATCGATTTTATCGATAGTACCAACAATCGATTATTTCCATTTCATTCGTTAGGCAACACTAGGTTGATGTCTTATATTACGGATAGTACGATGACGATACTAACCAATCCAAAATTATACTTAAGTGTTTGCTATTATTTATTTATATTTATTTATACTACCAGTTTTTAAAGAGTTACATCCTACAGACAACAGCGGCGACGCTTAGGTATAGTAATCCAAAAACAGTTACGCGATGTAATCGACACCTAGCGCCATCTATTGGTATTAGGTGGGACTAATGTCCCGAAACGAAGTGAGGGCGGGCCACTAGTGATTCATAAAGATGTATGATATCTAATTTGCTTTAGTCATAAAATAAAACAACATAGCACTATTGTGTTAGTGCAAGTACCTAGTAAATCTTAAACCACCCTATTATAATTCGCTATCTAAAGTTATCATCACCGTACTCAGCTCATGTCATCCCGTTCTAACATGCAATGTTAAAAGGGGTTGGCACGTTTTTTGTTCCGGATCTACCCTCATTTGATATAAGAGGGCTAATTCTTATGTAAATTGCAGGTTATTACATAGTAACCTTATAAATTGGCGTTTAACTATTTTATCCGTATCTTATCTGTCATAACAACACTCATATGTAGGTGCTATGTCACTATTGAAGAATTCCGATAAGTCAGATAAATATTGGGTGGCGCCAAGGGCAAAGTAAATGTCTACTGATGGGATTGAAGTGAGCTTTACTGTGAATTAGTTAAGGCGACCGGTAGGGCACACTAGCGACGCCAATTTATTTAAATTGTTAGTTTTTTATGTGATCGGTGGCAGACGAGCAGACGGATCACTTGATGGTATGCGATTGCCATTGATGGTGAGTGATTAGTGAGTTACTAAGCCGGATCTATTTTTGACAAAATCGGAAATCAGCCTCTCGGAATGCACACTGTCTATTTAATGATTGTGAACTTATTTATTGTTCTGCTTTTGCACTCGAAAAATGGTTTAACACCAGTGACTGCTTTTGGCGTTAAAACATTTTATATTTTGGTGCAAAAATCGATCAAAAAGTTAAGTATAAGTATTGAATAAATAGTATGGAGAGGCTGGAGCTACGAAATTATTAAAAAGAGATCCGGTTCAGTTGCTATTAATTTAAATCATTTGGCGTCGCTAGTGTGCCTTACCCGTCACCTTAAGTAAACTAATTCAGAAGATAATAGTTCGGCGACGAGCGAAAACATCGTGAAGAAACCGGTACGTTTCAGATAGTTTCCAAAACGTGCAACCTTGATTTAGTTGGTCTGGTTCCCCTGTTAAAGGGTTGCGAAGGTCAGGCGGCAGTCACTTCATTATAATTACCAGACTGCCCAAATCCTGAATCATGATCTAAGCATACACTGGATTCCGAAGCGACAGTTTTGTACGCAATTAGGAACAGGATCAAGTTAAAATGTAACCGTCTGTATATGTTAATTGAAACCTACAGTACAGTAACCTACAGTAAAACTGTGGAACCAGCTGTCATCCGTGGTGTTTCCGAACAGATACGACCTGGTGACCTTCAAGAAAAGGGTGTACTCCTTTCTTAAGAGCCGGCAACGCATATGTGTTGCAGATGTCCATGGGCGGGGGTGATCACTTTCCATCAGGTGTGCCGTCTGCTCGTTTGTCCGCTATAATGTAAAAAAAAACCTTTGATTTCGTCCATTTTCAATAAATAGGCGGCGATGATCACTGCTGGAAAAGCCATTTTCAGGCTTAGACTTTTTATGATGATGACCTTTTTCGATAGATACCATTAGTATTGCCCAACACTAGTTTTAACGTGGGAGAGCCACTCTTCAACATGAATGGGCCGGTGGACCGGACTGACACTACGGCTTCACAGAAAACCGGCGTGAAACAGCACTGTGCTGTGTTTTGTTGCATAATTGAGGGTACCGGAGGCCAATCCGGGGAAAGGGGGGTTTATAGGTTGGCAGCGCACTTGTGACTCCACTGGTGTCGCGGGTGTCTATGGGCGGCGGCAATCGCTTACCATCATCTGCCGCCTACCTATGACGTAAAAAAGAAAAACACGCCTAATCGAACTCGTATTAGTGTTTACATTCCCATGTGCGTACAGTTTGACGGCTGAATGGTAGCATCGGCAGCCGTGAATGAGCGGCGTGCGCCGGATGCGCGGACGCAGCTATAATTAACACGTCGAAGCTGCGGTAAACAGACGCTCGTACTTAGCGACAGGAAACTCATTTTTTAACATTCAGTTTGCGATGTTAGAAGATAAATTCAGAGTCAATTAAAAGTCTACGTTTTGTAAAGCAAGAATATTAGATTTATTCCCGCTGTCCACCCTTCGCTAGTCCACCCCGGGTGGACAGTGAAACAATTCTTTAAAAAATCCCTCTGTCCACCCCCTCTTTCAATCGAGAAGGGGTGGACAACGGGTTTTTTTTTAAAACTCTCGTCGATGGCCACCCGGGGTGGAGTAGCAGAGGGTGGACAGCGGGAATAAACCGAATATTGCTGAAGTCAGAATTAGTAAAAGTCCTCACATATTAAATTTAACTGACACATAATAGTATCCTCCAATCGATTTCGGCTAAGGCGGCCAATCTCAAGGATTAGCCACTTACGCAGGATATATTCTAGTGCTCAAGTGTGTGCGAAATCACGAGTGCACTCTCTATTCCCTTGCCCTCATAATCCGATAGGACACCAGAGTGAAACGACCGGAGAGGGATCGGGCGCAGGGCCAACGGCTTAAAGCTTGCCGAGGCACGGCGGTAGATGACTGCCATCTTCTAGACTCCGGGCTGACACTGAGAATTTCTTAACAGAAAACTCAGGTACAACTTTTGGTCCGACCCGGGGATTGCAGCCAATTGTATTGTATTGCGACGCAATACCCACTGCGCCAACAAGGCAGTCATCGCAAAATATAGGTATATACTACACATTATCCCATAGACTGATTTTCAGGATGGCGCTTGCATTAGTGACCCTGCCTCATACGCTAAAGGTGGGTTCGATCCCCACTCTGGACAAACATTCGTGTGATGAACACTTGTGTTTGTTTAGTGTCTGGGTGTAATATAATATGTATTTAAGAATAAATTTGTAATTCTTCTGTTCTCTGATATCCGTAACGCAAGTGCATAAGCTACTTAGTATGGAATCACCTCGATTTATTCGATGTTTTAAGAAAAAACAATGTACATGTTGAATTGAAAACTTCCTCTTTTTTTTGAAGTCGGTTAAAAAAAACAAAGAAATTACATACATACAATTTTAACCTTTTAAGTACTGTTAAGTATTGGCGGTATTGTTAAGTTAGCAAGAAAACAGATAAGTCATTGTATTAATGCAAGAAAAGTATTTTTTGTGCGCGGAGAAATACAGGGCGTATCTGTGAACATTTACATCCCTTTAACCACGTGTTCTACCAACCATTCTGAACAACATTTGTTCAACGACTTTTCGATATTCATCGAATATTTTTTCGACTCCCCATACAAAATGACCAAGTCACGTGCCCGTCTTTGTATGAAAAGTTTAAATTTTTTCATGCATATTACCAAAAGTGATGGAACAAATGTTGTTCATATTAGTTAGTACCTAGACAACTTGGTTAAAGGGATGTAAATGTTCACAGATACGCCCTGTATAACTCGTATAAGCAACCAAACAAATTGTAACTAGCAAACAAACGCACGGACCCACAGGGGTGATCTGTGTACGGACCTAAAGTCTGCGGTATCTAATTAACCAAAAAATTCTTGATTAAAAACCATTGTGTCGAAAAGAAATTAAAACCAACGAATTCTGGCTCCTCCTTCAGTTGTATGCCTACTAATCAAAATTAGTTTCACGACACTAGTAATTGCGCATGGCACGAAGATGATAGTGAAACTTAATGTTTGCACGTGTAATTATTGATAATTAAGTTTGGTATTTCGACATTAATTTAGTTTCTTCTCTAGCTTCATAATGAAGGACGTTTTAATCTCAGAAATATAGTTGCCTATATAACTGGCGATTACAAACTAAATTAAATAAATTAAATATTAAATATTAGATTAAGCTATATTTTTTCTATGTGTTTGGTTTCATATTAGGAAGTGGCACTTGCTATTTGATACAAGTCATCTGCTGTCAATGTTACATTTGTATTTCGCTGTACTGTTTGTTGTACTGTCGTAAAAGATGGGAACAATACAAATAATAGATATATAATTTATATATTATATATATGTATGTATATAATTAATATTTATTAACTATTTATTTAAATTTATAAATGAGGATCTTGTGGTTTCCTTCTTTATGGCTTGTATTATTAAGCTATTACTCACTTTATTATTTATTAACGCCCTGATGGTCTAGTGGTTTAAAGTACCGGGTCGTGATCTTGGGGCCCTGGGTTCGATTTCTGGGTCGAGCAAAAAGTATGTTTCGAATTTTTCCAATATTACTCGGGTTTGAGATTCGCATTAGGCAAGCGTGGCGATTAAGCCTAATACCATCATAGTAGCGATAACATGATTTCTATGATGGAGGCCTTTGCCCTGCAGTGGGACAGTATATAGGATGATACTAAACTCACTTATGACAGAAAACGTATACTTTCATAGTGATGGACGGAATCAGGTGTGAAGTATGAAGTGTTGAAAAAAAAAGAAGATTTTTACTTTCATAGAAAGTGAATCAATATAGATGATGCAAGGTAGGTTGATAAGAAGAGATATCACCTAAACGTAAATATCATTTACCTCTAAACACACACATACTCGTACCTAAATTACCTAAGTGGTAAATAAGTGGAATGGCTGTTAGCTAGCAGTAACACTTTGTGTAATCGACCGATAAGAATGAGTAGATATTTTTACCTTAAGAGGTGTAATATAATTTTAAAACGAATAAAAATAAAATACACGCACAGTACAAACCTTTGTGTGCATGAACATGTTTGTTTGTATTGGTCTGGGTGTTTCCTATGTATTATAAGTATGTATTTACGAAATAAAAGTATTATATGTATGATCGTATATTTGTAATCCCACTGTTGATTCTGATATCCGTAACACAGGTGCTTGAGCTACCTATCTCGGAGTTAGATCAATGTATGTGATGTTGTGAAATATTTTTTTTTATTTATTTATTTACTGTCAATTCTCACAAGTTTTTTTTGTAATAGGAGGCAGACCACAGATTTAATAATAGCAAGGCAGACGAACTGACAGATCACCTGAGTAATTACAGCCGCCCATGGTCACCTCCCACACCAGAAGAGTCACAAGCAAATATGTTTCCGGCGTTTTAAAAGGAATACCAGTGGAAAAACGCTCTTTGCTTGAAGGTTTGAAGGGTCATCAGTCGGTACATACGAAGGTTTAAGAATACTCGGGTCGCAAACTACATTTTTATTCATCAATTAGGAAAAAAATGTTTATGGCACAGAATTATAGATTTAATCTCTTTTATTAAAGTTCATAATAATCCGTCGCCTCATAAACAACCTCAATTTTTTTTCTTCCACTTTATTTCTTTCATCCCCGGCTAAACAATCCCTATTTTTTTCGGGTACCGCTTCAGTCTAACTAATAAAATTCTCAAAGAAATTAACTTAATCTAATTTATTTCGATTTATCCAATATTTTATTTTTTAAAACCATTTTTCCTCTAATTTAAGTGATTTTCAATAATAATTTTATAGAAAGGTGATTAAGCCTAATCCCATCATAGTAGAGATGACTTGATATCTATTATGGAGGCCTTTGTCTTTCAGTGGGACAGTATACATATAGGCTGATACTTAAGTTAGAGCAAACGCAGTTGCAAAATTTCATTAAAATTTAAGTAGCGGCCGGAGCAGGCATGTCGTCTAATATAAAAACTTATTAATTATGCAAGGAAAGCATGCAAATCAAACTTTACGCCGCTTATTTATCCATCCAATGGGTGTTCTGAGAAAATTTGCATAAAATTAATACAATAAGACTGAACGAACAGGCATGACCGATTCTAGTCGGCTTTGGTACTTTTTGCCGCGGTTCTCTTGGGAAATCTATGGGATTAGACATCTGAAAGTGAGAAAAAAAGGTTTTTTGCTATATGCATAGTTGTTAGTCTAAGAAAATGATGAAAAAGTTCTACGAAGTTTTTCTGTTGTTGATTGTTAGTTTTGTACACTTTGCTAGATAATCTTTACTCCAATTTGGTTGAAATGTATATTTTCGGATTGGCGTTATTGTGTTATGTTGATTATTTTTTTGATAAAGATTTATCACAGATTTGGCATTAGCATTATTAAATATTAATTTCTAATAAAAAAATGTGTTAAAATCAACTTTTGCAATAAAACTGGGATTGATACAAAAGAAACATCGTGATTTTTTTCAACGTCCTGGATTGGGAAATATCAAAAAAGAAATAAAGAAAGAAAATACATTTATTAATTTGGACATCACAACACAATGGATTTGTATCCATTGTGTTGTGATGAATAAACTCGATGTATATTGATTCTTATTGTTGGAAAAAATAATAGGTATCTACCTAATGTGTAACGATAATCAGTCTGGTAAATTAAGATGTAGTAAAAAACAGCTCTTTTAAATAGTTTTCTGCGTTAGTGAGTGTTTTTTTTTTTATTGCTTATCGGTAGACGATCTTGCGGCCCATCTGATGGTAAACGGTAATCGCCGCTCATAGACATCAACAATGCCGGAGCACAGTCATGCCGCTGCCTACCGTGCGAGAAGAACTCTTTTCAAACCTCGTTTAAAAAAAGAAATGTCATAGCGATCAGGGAACACCGCGGCTGGAAGCTCATTCCAGAGTAACAGAAATTGAAATGCCAAATGATATAAAAGTGAAATTAACTATTTAATTTGAGTTCCTCAGTAGTCAGTGATTCTAAATGAAGTGATAAGCATCACGGGTTACTTTCAAAACCTTTTTAGGTGACGGATAGGGCACACTAGCGACGCCATGCGATTTTAATTTATAGCTACTAAACCGGATCAATTTTAAACAATTTCGGGGTTACAACCTCTCGGCATACACTTTTACTATTTATTAAATAACCATGCACAAATGTTGGGTCCGTTTTTGTACGGGAAAAATTTATTCACGCCATAAGTGTCCGCTTTTGGCGAGAATTAATTTTTCGCGTACGCGTTGGATCCAACATTTGTGCATAGTTATTCAATAAATAGTATAAGTATTTTCCGAGAAGTTGTAACCCCGAAATTGTTTAAAATAGATCCGGTTTAGTAGCTAAAAATTAAAATCGATTGGCGTCGCTAGTGTCCTACCCGTCACCTTAAATCTAAGAACATGTTAACTACCTTGACGGTGCAGTAGCTAGGTGATGGTGATACGCCTAAAAGGTCCCGGGTTTGATCCCCGGTCGGTTAAATAAACAAACATTTTAATTGTTTCGGGTCTGAGTGCAGTGAAAGGTGTCCTCACTCATGGTATAGGTAATTAAATTAAATATTTGTTTTCAGTTCTTCAGATTACTAATTAAGTGATAGGATAATATGTGGTCAAAAATCTAAAACCTCTGTTAAAAATGGCCTGTACATAACTCTATAAGCTTGTCAACTATGTCTCGTAAGATAGGAGAGAAGTGTGCGCAAGCGCATGCCCAATCTTCGGCGGCACACATTCCGGTGTCTTGTCGCTATTAGAAGCCGCGGTAACCCCGATGCAACCAGTTTTGGATGAATAATCTCCCGTACAGAGGGTCCTCTCTATTATATTATTGTACAGTTATATCCTTCTAAACATGTATTCTTAATTTAGACGAACTTTGATCTGATTTTTTTCCCAATTTGCACAATAAGATTTGTCTTCCGGAGAACGACCGGTTTTGTACGAAGTCTTATTTTTTTAAGTTTTGGTGGACAAACGAGCAGACGGCTCACCTGATGGTAAGTGATTACCGCCGCGCATGGACATCTGCAACACATGGGGCATCACCAGACATGCCGCTGCCGCCTGCTAAGGAAGGAATGAAGGAACTCATTCTTGATGATCATCAGGTCATATCTGTTCGGAAACACGATCGTTGATAGCTTATAACCATTCTAAATTATTTTACGAATTTCAAAAAAATCATCGGACGTGTTTAAAAGGATATAAATTGTTCAACGATTGTAGTAGGTGATTGTTTTACATTCCCAATCCGTTACTCGTATTGCTAATAAAATAAGCCCTGAAATTAATACTTGAGATACCTTACACTATTCTGTGTTTACACGCATCAACGATTTCTGAAAGGGTATTTCATAGGTGGACCCTTTGTCCGGGCACATATTCAAGTGTCATACATATTTGTCCTAGCTAAACGGCCACCACCACGGCCACACAGAAAACCGGCGTGAAGCAGCTGTGCTGTGTTTCGTTGCGAGAATGAGGGCACCGGAGGCCCAATCCGAGGGAAAGGGAACCCCCCTTTGGTAAAGGTTGCGAGAGCACTTGCGACTCCACTGGTTTCGCCATGGGCGGCGGTAATTGCTTACCATCAGGTGATCCGTCTGCTCGTCTGCCACCTATCATAAAAAAAATAAACGAGATTGATGGATGATAAGAATAGAAAATTGGAAATCTGGAAGTAGACTAAAAATAAATCAATAAAATTACAATTAAACCCTTCTGCGTTACCATTCTGTGATTCAATATCACTCTGTAAATTAGTAACCATTACCACAAAAAATAAATTTTTAACTCTCATCTCATTAAAACTAAGTTGAAATTCCTTTGCAAAGGGTACTCAGCAATGAAGCCGATGGCATCCATCGACTATGGGTTATCTAAATAGTGCTATTATCTGTGTTTATGGCTTCGAAAGGTAGATACGTCAGTCATGGTGGATATGGGCTACTTTGCAAGCAAACGTTATGGGTTCTTTGTTGCAAATATACCTACTTTATACCTGTTATTTGTTCATTTTTTCTTTGAAGATCGATCACTCGTTTGTCTTCTTTTTTACCTTAGAATCATCTCTAGTAGTAGTAGTAGTACCAGCCTATTTACTGTCCCACTTCAGGGCAAAGGCCTCCAGTCATAGAAATTAAACTATCGCTACAATGATGAGATAGGCTTAATCACCACGATTCTCTTCTTCTTCATCAAATTATTATTATTTTTATTATATTTATTATTATTATTTCAAGATAAGATAAGATAATTGTTTATTAAGTACCTTAAATTACCAATTTTCTTCATATGTTATAATGTACTAATATTGTTTTTTTATTATTATTATTATTTTTCTTTGTTTTGTCCTTCTTTTTTCTTCCTATTGCATGTTATGTATGTGTGCACGTACGTCGCCTAAGGCTCTGCCAAAAAACCAGCGCTGCAGCGGCTTCGGCCACTGCAGCAAATGCTAAGGTTAGGCCTTGTTGGCTACAGAATTTGTCATACTTGTGTATTTATGTCACTCATGGTTGATTTGTGTTCTGTAGCCAATAAAGAAATCTTTATCTTTTATCTTTATCATCAGCATTCTTGCGCCCACCGTTGGGCATATGCCTCAGTCGTACCTGCTGGTTGTGTAAATACAAAGTTGTCTCCCCATCTACCTACTTTGTTATCGGCTGTCATTGGCATTCTACGTCCACTTTCACTAGTCTACATACAAGCGATATTGCTTTCCGGCTGTTAATAGATTGAGTTCATAAATGGCCTTTGGCCATCCATTTGGCCTTCCAATTTACCGCTGGAGAGACGAGGTCGAAAAGTATTTGCGCGGACTTTTGGCAGATATGTGGCAGGAGGTGGCGCAGGACTGACCTAGATGGAGACTCTTATTATAGGAAGCCAAGGCTCACTTTGGCTCGCTGCGCCAACCTAGTTAGTTAGTTATTAGCTCTCATGATACGGCGGCATATTGCAAATAGTTTACTGTCTTTCCCATAAATGAAAAACTTGATTATGTATTTAAATGTCACGATTCTGTAGACTTGCGATTTTTCAAGCTCATTTTGCACAATACAATATAAAATAAAATATAAAAATATAGTTCAGGTACAAATATAAGAATGTTAATTTTAGTATAAATATAATTTAAGTTTTAAATTGTACTTATAAGTGAACAATAAATTATTTATTTTTATTAATATGCTATTCAAGTCACAATCATCTCTAGCACGAATTATTTTTTTAGTGGACTTTTTGCCTGCCTTTATACCTTAGAATCATTTTTTTTTCTTTTTTTTATGTGATAGGTGGCAGACGAGCAGATGATCACCTGATGGTATGCGATCGCCGCAGCCCATAGGACACCCGTATCACCAGCAAAATCTCTAGCAAGATTAAAAAAAAGTAGACCACTAAATTAAAATCTTGCTGGATATGATTGTGACATGAATGGTGTCTACTAGGCGGCATCGCGGCAATCGCTTACCATCAGGTGATCCGTCTACTCGTCTGCCTACCTATCACATAAATATTTTTTAAATCACAAATGTCAGTAAACGATTTTTTCATTTATTGTCTTAATTTCATTACAATCAATAAAAATATATGTTAGCGGCGCCATTGATCCGTAAAAGGACTCTTAAATATACCACAGTTTAGGATTTTGACACTGTAAAAGGTACTATAGACAGCTGTAAAATGTCAGCTTCAATTTTACGACTAAACATGTCGTGGTTTGGGGATTCGGCGGGGAGGGCTAAAACTAGCCGCGTCGGCTGATGCAATTCAAAAGTTTTAAATTAGTCTCTAGTGGTTTTTAGTGTTCAAATTTGGTGTTTGTTTGTGCAGTGAAGTGCCGCAAAGTAGATCTTAATAATAAGAATCGTTGGATTGTATCGTTTTTATTGTGTGTCGGGTGAGTTGTCTCGTGACAACTTGCTTGGACCTAGTAGAGTCTTAAAACACGCGATTGCTTTTAGAGTGATATCCGCTGAATCCGTACGTCGATAAAACGTAAAGCACCGGCGTTTTATTGAGTGACTGTGACTTTGACTGACTTCGACTGTTGACTACCTACATATTCTCAATAAGTTACTTGACATTGGCAAATTATCGAGCCATAATAAAAATAAATGTCGCCTTTCGTCGACAGTTCGCTTATCTTCTGGAAAAGTAACAAGACAAATTACAGAAATATCGACCTGCTAGATATACTTCCTCGAGTGCACATAAGTTTCTTCCCTCCTCATATCGGAGTTCAGAGTTCGTAATTAGCTGTGCCTTTTAACGAACTCGTTCAATCTCAACTTGAGATTAGGCGAGTTATACGAGTAAATATGCTCCGTGAACTTACACGATTGACTTCTCAACTCTGAAAGGAGTTATATTTAGCTACACACACGCTCAGTTAAAGACGTTATGTATTTACTGTGTTATTAGTAACGTATTAACACACGTAACTGTTCTAAAAACAGATATTTAGATAAATAACACACTTAAAAATTTCATCTCGTGTTCAGGCGGGTGCTTGATTGGATATGAGCCGTCGATAGTCTCATCAATATTGTAGGTATATTTACAATATCCAGTGGAAATATTATTACAAATATTTGACCACCAGGTAAGATGAGACTGCTAAATCAATAGTTGATATTTTATAAAGCAATATTTTGCATTTTCTTCTTAAGTAAACAACACACTTAAAAATTTCATCTCGTGTTCAGGCTTGACTGTGAAAGGTGTGGGTTCGAGTCGAATCGAGTCGAAGGTTTGAATAAATTGCAAAATATTGCTATAAAAAATATGAACTTTACATATTTAGGCCGTGTGGTCCCCGGCAGAGTAGAATAGGCCACCCTCACTCTTACCGAGGTGTCGTAAAAGGCGACTAAGGTTAAGCTGCTGGCATGATCATCAGCACCCAGAGAAGGAAAACTCTGCATTTATATCAAAACCCTCGCCAACCCGTCTGCCAAGCGTGGTGAGTATGGCAATTACCCCTCATGTGATTGAGGGAGGCCCGTGCCCCAGCAGTGGCGACTTAAATGGGCTGATGGTGATGATGAGGATACATATATTTAGATTACAGAAAAGCACGAATAAAACATTTTAAGGCACAAGTAGGCATAACAACTTAACTTTTTTTATGTGATATATGGCAGACGAGCAGACAGATCGCCTCATAGTAATGGTAAGCGATTGCCGCCGACCATAGACACCTGCGATACTTGTGGAGACACAAGTGCGCTGCCAACCTTTAAACCCCCCTTTCCACAGGATTGGGCCTCCCGTACCCTCACGCACGCAGCTAAACACAACACAGTGCAGCTTCACGCTGATATTCTGTGAAGCCGTGGTATCACTTCGGTCGAGACGGCCCATTCATGCTGAAGCGTGGCTCTCCCAAGGTCAAATGTTACATCTAATGATTTTCATAAACACGAAATGTAAATTTTTAAGTACATAATTATGTAACACGCATTAATTCCCGTGTTTATAGTGTGACATCTAATGCGATTTAGGCCAGATTTGACCAACATTAGAATTGACGACCCGATTAGCGCAGTGGTTTAGATCGCAGGTTGAAACGCAAGGGTCGCGGGTTCGGTTCGCGCACTAGCACAAATGTTTGTTGATGAAACAGATACTTATGTTGGATCTGGATGTTTGTACATTCACTTACAATCCAGTACTAGGTTTTCGCCGCGTGAGTGAGGGTACCTTCCGGCCACGGGGAAAGGAAATTTAAAAGGTTGACAGCGCACATAACATGTGACTTCACTGGGTGTCCATAGACGGTGGTTATCGCTTACCATAAGATGATCCTTCCATTTATCTGGCACCTATCACATAAAAAGAAATATATAAAAAGTTACGACGCAAAATCGAAATCATTATTGACGCCCCTTGTAGAAATTAGTAAGTCAGCCAGAAGGATAAGTAAACAAATAATAAATAAATAAATATTTCACAACATCACATACATTGATTTGACTCCGAGATAGGTAGCTCAAGCACCTGTGTTACGGATATCATAATCAATAGTGGGATTACAAATATACCTTTGTAAATACATACTTATAATAAATGAATGAATAAAATTTATTTCAGATTAAAGCATCCATATACACAGAAAATCCTTAAATTAGAACACAGACAGATAATTATATTTTATTGACACAATCTGGTTTCGATTCGTTTATGCGAGATTGTAGTTGGGATTGTACCGGACGTGCATACACCTCCAGTGTGTGTCCAGTCTCGCCGCGATTACCTATGCACACAAATCTTTGTACTGTGCGGGGATCGAACCCGCAACCCTTGCACCAACGGCAGCGTTCACTACCATTGTTCCAAGCGGGTCGTCAAGCCAAATGGGTTAATTTTCTCCTTCTTCAGCGTACTAAACCTGAGACAAAACTTATGAAACGTAAACATAATATTATTATTATTCCCTATAACTTAAAGTATTATGTAGAATTATAGACACTCACACATCCCTTCTAATCCCTACCCTCTCTCGTTTGTGTAATCGCACTTAGGGCCCACTCCAAAGCGGAATTCACGACCGAATTTTTAGCCCCGACCCTTTCATACGCGCTATGCGTCTCTTTTGTTTGAATGCGACAGGTATATTCTCGTTTCTATGGGACGGTTTCGTTGTAGGCCCTCTTATCTGAGGATCTGTCAAACCTCAAACGATCGCAGCTATCAACAGAACTGGTTCTCTTTCTAAGGAATTTGTTCAAAAGAATTTCTTTAGCGGATTTTTTGTTAAGGACGGACTAGACATGTAAAAATGTTTACAAACTTTTAAGACTGATGTTTGAGGAGAGTTGCTCAATGTTTGTGAGGTTTACAGACATATATTGTTCTTTTATGAATGAAATGATGATAATTTTCTCTCTACTTATCCAATAGTAAACGTCACTTATTCTTATTTTCAGCCAAGATTTAGTAGCAAGTAGGTAAAGATACAACTTACTTGCTTTAGTGATTTATATTGATTGATGAAATTAAAATCGATTGGCGTCACCCTACCCGTCACCTAAAATAAAAATTGTCCGAGCTCGTAACTGTGCGAGCTCTGACTTCTGGTACCTACCAATGATAAATATTTTTTTCGTTTATCCATCTTTAAACAATATACACTGTAAGGATACAAGAACGCCTTCTATTTGAACGGAGTTTGAGTCAATGGGATCGCCACTGTCACATAAATAAAATTAATATTCTCAATCGCAGAGATATTGAGTTTCAAACTCTGTAAACATCTTTTGCTTCTAAAGGAATGGCACTGATTATGGTGAAGGGTAAGGTCCTACAGCGACGTCAGATTTGTGGGTTAAGAACTTTATTTATCTCACAAAGAATTTTACATTCACTTAGCATGAGATTAATTAATAACAACTATTATTTACATTAATTAGAGCTACTCGTTAGAGGACATGTTAGGGCACTCACTCGGACCCTCACAGGGCACTGCAAATTAAACAAGCACCTGCACAACATGGGCCTTTCAGATACCAAAAACTGCAGGTTCTGTCGCGAGGACGAGGAAACGATTATCCACGTCCTCGGCGAGTGCATAGCGCTGCACCGCTGCAGAAGCCGGTACCTGGGAGCACACATGATCTAAGCTGACGAGATTAAGAGCTCCCCCATCATCTCCATTCTCGGGAACTGGAGCTACATGAGGTGCTGTAATAGCATCTACTGGTCGCAGTGGCTATGAGACACAGGGCTCACCCCATTTCTAGGGGTTTCAAAAATAGGGCTACTCGTACAGTTTTAGTTGATCAGATCACTCCAATAATACATTAGTGCTTCAACATAAAGGTTAAACTAACAGATATATTATAATATTATTATTATTATCACTTATCCGAAAAACATACGTCTTAAGAATTTTTAGCTTTTGATTTTTTTTGATTTTGATTTTGATCGACGGCTGGAACAGCCTCTTTTTTATTGTTTATGATTTTATACTTTTTTTACTAATTTTGATATATTATTGTTTTGTTTATTGTGTCTGGTTTTGGCTTATGTCGGTTGAACGAAAATACATTGCTTTGCTAATATCAGCGACTTATTATTAGCATCCTTTAACCAGCTTAATACCAGCTTAGTCCATCGTCTACAAATGGTGAATGAAAATTATACATGAAATCAATTGGCGTTGCTAGTACGTCTTACCCTTCGCCTTAAGAAGACGCATAAAGGTAGAAAAAGTCTTATTTCACCTGCATTGAAGAAATGATTTTTCCAAAAATAAATCCTTTTCAATATTGCACCACCTACCTACCCTTCTCTACTATCAAATGTCCTTTGCCTGAAGGTTGTCTGGTCGAAATCGCCGGTCGAAAAAAATAAGACCGCCGAAATTGTACAATTAAGTTTCTGTAATTGCCTAGTTTTTAAGTTGTGTTTTTTTGTGCAATTAAGTATATCTATCTATCTATCCGTAAAATAAATTATATGAGAAAATAATTTTGAAAATAATTTAAGGTCCTGTTAATCTAGTGGTTTAAATACCGGGCCGTGATCTCAGGGTCCTTGGTTCGATTCCCGGGTCGAGCGAAAAGTATGTTTCGAATTTTTCGGACATAGCTCGGGTTTGTGATCACCAACCCGCATTTGGCAAGCGTGGTTATTAAGCCTAATCCCATCATAGTAGCGATAACTTGATTTCTATGATGGAGGCCTTTGCCCTGCAGTAAGACAGTTTATAAGTTGATTAAAAAAAATCTGAAGATTATAAAAGTATTCATCAAAAGGATACATTTATAATCTTCAAAATGTCTTTCTCTTTAAAAAAATATTGTGAAAAAGGGAGACAAACAAGCAAGCGAATCACCTTATGGTACATACGTGGTTACCGCCGCCTATTCACATCAGCTATACCAGAAGGAATACAGAGGCGTTGCCGGCCTTTTAGTTAGATAAATACTATTATTTTGGACTGTTATATCAATTTTAATTTAAGAAATCCTTTTATTACATATAAACAGTCGAAATGAAATAACAGAAATCAAATATTTAAAGAAGACGGAATAAAAATTCTAATGTGTACTTAAGATGGCCCGGCCATTATGGGAATAATTTTGGTGGAGGGGCAAATAATGGGGGTCAGGCAGACCCCTAGGGTCCCGGTTTCACGCCGCAGCGCCTTTATGGTGTTATCCCATTAAAATTTCACTCGTTCGCGAGACCCCGGGTTCCTTGGACCCTTCATGAATATTAAATAGAGATGTTCCCGTGAAAAACGACAGTTTGTAAAATCGATGATTAAAAAATAAATCAATACTTTTTTTTTCAATAATAAGCGAGGGTCAATGTTTGGAGTTCCGTACCTCAGAAGAAAAAAAATGGAACACTTTACGATCACTTTTGTTATCTTAGTGCAATGCGAAAAGTATTGGTGCGAAATAAACATTACTTATATCTTTTGGTTATTTCGTAAAAATATGTGAAAACAAACTTCTATCAAATATTTATGGTTTATTTTAAATATTTTATTCAACGCGTATGACTTAAAAACATAGATTCCTTGCCCCACTTGCATCGTGATGATTAAGACGACGGGTAGCCCTAACTAGCGACACCATTCGTTTTTAATTGTTAGCTACTAAACAGGATCTATTTTAAACAATTTTGATTACCGCCAAAAGCGGCTACTTTTAGCGTGAATCAATTTTTCGCGTACAAATGTTGGCTCCGCATTTGTGCATGGTTATTTCATAAATAGTGTAAGTGTTTGCCGAGAGGTTGTAACCCTGAAATTGTTTAAAATACATCCGTTTTAGTAGCTAAAACTTAAAAACAAGTGGCGTCGCTAAAGTGCCCTACCCGTCAGGCAAATAATACAAAAAAATATTTTTGTACTTTTTTTAAAATTGTAATCGAATATTCTTCACATCTCTACCTCGGGCTCCTTGGACCCCTCATGAATAATAAGAGGGTTGGCAATAGTTTTCTTTTGGTCGTGTAGTTGGCGTTTCGTACTGGAATTAGTATTGGGTTGTCATAGCTAAGTAGGTGGGGAATTCAATTTGTAAAATTTTTAGTAGCTCGAGACCAAATGTTTTTATTATCCGCTCTCAGGTTTTAAATTTGCGTCTGCGTGAAATGAAAAGCATCGACGTTTTTTCCTAAAGTATCCATCCTTCCCACCTAATTTTAGGGGGTAAAAATTAGATGCGGAAAACCTTTGATTAAGACTTTGTCCCTTTTATTACAAAACGCAATTAAAGAAAAGTTCCGAAACTACATATATTCATTCCAGCCCGTGCGATGTGGAATGTGATGGCTTGTGTTTAGTACAATAATCATATATATGGCGTTTTTTAACAAGATGCTTTAAATAGATTTTAACACAATATTACCATGAGCTTAATTTTTGTATATGATGTAGGTATAGACCTGTCAATCAATATAATACTTGCATATTGATTGATAGGTTTATTATCACAGAATTAGCATCATGTAACACATGCTGAGTATGTACCTTTTCGGTGTTTTACTGTGTACCGTCATTATTTTAAAATTTTTAATGTTAGTGTTATACACTGAATAAATATTTTTCTTTCTTTCTTTTCATGTAATTCTAGTATAGCTATAAATGTGGTGTCAGTTTACTTTCTAACTAGAATAGAGTCACTAAAATGATGGTCAGTCAGTATCACACACAAGTTGTGTGTGATACTGACTGTCTCAATTTATTTATTTTTATATTTATTATTAAACTCACATATTTACCTTAAAAATTACACTTGTCCTGCAAAACTGGTGGCTTAATTTAAAGCCGTCCCGTACCGAACGAGAATATACCTGTCGCATCCAAAACAAGGAGATACACAGCGCGTGTGAAAGAGAGGGTAACTCCGATTCGGTCGTAACGTCGGCTTTAAATTAAGCTCTATATGAATTTAGGGTAGGTAATAATATTTATCAAATAGACGATGTCTACATTAACACCTTGACATAGTGCTCTTTACATGCTCACATTCCATTCACACCATTCAATCAGGATAGCGTAACAGTCCCACTAATATTTCACCGGCTTTTGTGGTGATAATAAATTACCACACCCCTTTTCAAGGTATTATACAGAATCGCCCTTAATCTTGTCCACTGTTCTGGTATCACCTTTGTGGGCGATGGTTTACATAGTATATTTTACAAGCAAGTAAGCCAACACTTAATTGGCCACTGTGGAAATAATTATTTTCCAAATGTATGGCAATTATACCTTATTTTTTATTGCTGGGCAACTATCACACACTGCTGCGGGTACAGTTTTTTTCTCTAGTGAAATATACATGTGATAAACACTAATCGCTCATGTAGTAATGGGAGAGCCACGCTTCGGCATGAATGGGCCGGCTAGACCGGAGTGATACCACGGCCTCAAAAAACTGGCGTAAAGCAGCACTGTCCTGTGTTTCGCTGCGTGAGTGAGGGTACCGGAGGCCCAATCCGGGGGAAAGGGAGGGTTAAAGGTTGGCAACGCATTTGTGACTCCATTGGTGTCACGGGTGTCCATGGGCAGCAGCAATTGCTTATCATCAGGTGATCCGTCTGCTCGTCTGCCACCTATCACATTAAAAAAACACAGGTATGCACTATGCTTTTTTGCCCATCTTACTCCTTATCGAGGGCTGACTCGAAGCTCGCTGAAACTGATGAAAGGATGAGGATATCAGGATCTGATGATGGGATCCTGGAAAAATTGAGGGGAACTCTCAAATCTTATAGGGACACGTAATGTTTTTGTATCTTTTTTCTAAACTGCACCAGTATTTACGCCTAACTGTATTAATTTTGTGGCTCTGCTGATGATGGAAGGTCAACGGTAAGGAGTTAAAGGATAACTCTTTTAATACTGTACTCACAATAAGTTTTTTAGTTATTTGGCGAGGGTGGAAAGGGGGGGGGGGGTTAGCTGCCAAAGAATGAGACACTAGAATAAAATTCTGTGAAAAAAACCGCCTTCAAGAACCACGAACTAAAAAGTGTAAAATAATATTTCTAACACTTTATACACTTCAAATAACATTTTATAACAGGACACTCGAGAAAAGGTTTTACCGAAGTCGGCGCCTAATCCCTGTTGAATAATTAAATGTTGTATTAAATTACTAGATAGTATTGGGCGCCGACTTAGGTAACACCTTTTCTCGAGTGTACTGTTATAAAATGTTATTTAAAGTGTATAAAGTGTTAGAAATATTGTTTTACACTTTTTAGTTCGTGGTTTTGAAAGGCGGTTTTTTTTTCACAGTAAAATTCTATCTGTGAAGATGGAAAGGGCAGGGAGGAAACGTGGTAAAAAATCACACTAACAATGGCTGGGATTTAAAAACTAGTTTATCTTGGAAACAATAGGAAAATCAAGAAATTGCGCCACTATAAATAAATCGTTAACGTTTATGACTGAAAGTTACGAGTTTACTCATTATAAACATAAAATAATGTACTTAATTTTCCATTTATCTAAGCTCGTATTATAATATAAATACGTATAAAATATTAATCTAGTGCACCAAATAACCACAATATGGTTATTTGGTTGAATTTCTCGAACATAGCTCGGGTTTTTGATCACCAATCCGCATTTGGCAAGCGTGGTGATTAAGCCTAAACCCGTCAAAGTAGCGATGACTTGATTTCTATGATGGAGGCCTTTGCCCTGCAGTGGGACAGTTATAGGCTGATAATAATAAATAAATAATAATGATCATATTGAAGAGCGTGTCAATCCTGTTTGCGTCTAAAGCTGGAGATTCAGAACCCGAGGTTCGCTGTGGCCATGGTATAGGATTTGATAAGTCTGTTAATAATAAAGCGGAGGCCGTTTGACTTCCGAAACCCTTAGCCAATAGGCTAGACCAAACTTAATCATTCTTCTTCTCAAAGTGTCTCTCCGCCTAGCGAAGGTAGGTTGACCGTCAATCTAGGATATCCTCCTCGGTCTCTAGCGAGGCGAAACAGCTCTGCGACGCTCGTGATCCCCGTCCACTCCCGGATGTTACGCAGCCATGATTTTTTCCTCCAACCCACACGCCTGATACCAGCTACGTACAATGAGTCTCAACAATTGAATCATTGTCTCATTTGATTTTAAACTAAGACTATGTTATTTTTTGTTTCAGGTAATACTGAATGTTACATAGAGAAGGTGAAAGTGGAGTATGTTGATACTCATAATCAATTTGGTCTCTTTTCAACAAACATGATCATTTCAAGGCACAGGGGTATACCCGCGTCCAGATTCCGGGCATTTGATATTAACTGAAAAACTCAGGTACAATTTCTGATGTATTATAATATTATACCTCAGAGTAAAGTAATTAGTTCGCATTTTTTAACAGTGGAAGAGCCACGCTTCGGCATGAATGGGCCGGCTCGACCGGAGTAATACCACGTCCTCACAGAAAACCGGCGTGAAGCAGTGCATGCGCTGTGTTTCGCTGCGTGAGTGAGGGTACCGGAGGCCCAATTCAGGGGAAGGGGGTTAAAAGGTAAGCAGCGCACTTGTGACACCACTGGTGTTGCAGGCGTCCATGGGCGGCGGTAATCGCTTACCATCAGTTGATCCGCCTGATGGCAAGCAATTGCCGCCGCCAATAGACACCCGCGACACCAGTGGAGTCACAAGTGCGCTGCCAACCTTTAAACCCCCCTCTCCCCCGGATTGGGCCTCCGCATAAAATTAGATTCAAAACAAATATGGACTACTTTTCCGCCGTATACTTGTTCTTACTTAGCTGACATCATTAGGCGTCCAGACGTCTTGTGTTGCCCATTTCCCCGAATTAAGTGTACATTTCGGGTTCCTCTAAAGATATAGCCTGGAACGAGGTCCCAGGGGAATTTCATATCTCGAAGGACTTCACTAGTGTTGCATAATAATTATTGGTTAAATTGAGCTAGTTCACGCACATATAGCTCACTTTTTCATTTTTTACTAAGTAGTCAATATAGGCTTAGTTCAATTGTTGTAGGTGATAGTCTAGATTTAATATAACAGATAAAATCAATGATAGACGAGCTATTTATAAACAGTTCCACGACCGATCACAGAATAGAAACAAGACTGTATAACTAATTAAATTTGTAATGAACATCACACAAAACACTCTCACCGACCTAGGAATTAAAATCTACAAAAAAACCACAAAGTTAAAGATACAGACTGACCGGATGGCGCAATTGGTAGTGACCCTGCCTCTTACGCCAAAGGTCGTGGGTTCGATCCCCACCCTGGACAAACATTCGTGCGATGAACACTTGTGTTTGTTCAGTGTCTGGGTGTAATATATGTATTTAAGTATATATTTGTGTTCCTCTGTTGTCTGATATCTGTAACACAAGTGCTTACGCTACTTAGTAGGGAATCAGGTCAATGTATGAGATGTTGTGAGAATTATTATTATTATTATGTTTGTCAGTTGTTCCATAACCACGGGCAATTATGTCCCGGACTTTTGGAAGGCGTGCGTGGGGCCGAAGCCAACACGTAGAGGCCCGTTCAATTGACAGTTTTACTATAATGTGATGTGACACCAGCCGGCGACTATCCCTGTATACACTACAGAAGTGTAGCCAAGGACAGTCCCCGGTTGGCATAAGACTATTGAAAATAATGGAAAACAAAATGAACTGGGTTGAGGTGTTAGTGGACTGGTTAACTGGTACTATGGAGAGACTATGACACCTGCCCGATCAATGATAAAAATCACGAAAAAATGGGCAGGTGGTGACTCGCCACTCACTAGATGGGCCCCCTATAATAAGCTACCAGGAAGCCAAGCAAAAGCTAGCTACCAGATATAGCAAGGCGGGCAACATTGGTGTGAGCAGCTCAGGGTGCCGAGAGGTGTACACCGCTTTCTACCCAGTGTCTGTGGTGACAGACACTGTGCCAACTCGCGACTTATGCATCTTTCACTTCCACCCTGCGAGCATATAGCTCTGACATCCCACTCTGGCCGGCTGGTGAAGGCAAGCCAGAGGTGAAAGTCCTGCAGCCCCTGCTGGGGTCCACCCCAGCCGGCCAATAAAGGCAAGCCGGGGAGAGGGGCCTGATCGACTTTCGGGGATATGGGACCCAAGGGACGTCACTTCCCATTCAGCACGCCACAACACTGCCCTGGGGAGACTAACTGCACTGATGAGAGTTGTTGCTCTTAAGCAAGAGCACCAACTCTCGCCAGCGGGCGATGGGGTCGTCACTTCCCTTATTATTATTATTATTTTTTGTAAACATTTTTTGTCTCAAAATGGTTGTTAAAACATTTTGGTGTTCATACTGGACTCACGGACCTAGGCCAAGTGAGCCGCAGCTTCAATTATTGGGTTCATATGATTTGCATCGTCCTGCAGGAACTTACGAACAATACGACACGTGTTCAGGATAGCGGCCTTTTGCATTGTCATGTATATGTTTTCGGGTACATCGAGCATTCGTAAGGCAGTCAGAAGGTGTTTTGGAATTATACCAGTGCTAGACAACACCAACGGTAAGATGTACACTTTATTCATATTCCAGATTTTAATTATCTCCTTTTTTAATTCTGTATATTTCTGTATTTTCTCTGTAATTGTTTTATGTAAATTATGCGTATTTGGCACTGCAACATCTATTAAATAAACTGTCTTTTTCTGTTTGTCAATCAAAGTTATATCAGGTCTATTGTTGTGTATAGTTCTGTCTGTCAATATTGCTCTGTCGTAGTACATCTTGTAACTGTTGCTCTCGAGCACTGGTTTCGGAGTGTATTGGTAGTATGGGATGGGTTTCCCAGAGGTGAGTTTATGTTTAAAAGCTAATTTTTGGTGTATAATATTGCATACTTGGTTGTGGCGGTGAGTATAGTCTGTTTGGGTAAGATTAGGGCAAGCACTAGTTATATGTTGAATTGTTTCAGATTGTCTATTGCATTTTCTACACTTGTCTGTTATCAGAGTACGGTCTTTAAGTATGTATTTTTTGTAATTTCTTGTATTTATTATTTGATCTTGGATAGCAATTATAAAACCTTCTGTTTCTGGGAAGCGGGAACCTAATTTTAAAAATTTATTACTAGCTATTGAATCTACATGTGGTTGTGCAAGATCGTGGTAATGTCTTCCGTGTAGTTCTTTTCTTCGCCATGCTGCTGCTTTTTGGATTTCATACTCTTCTCTACTAATAAACTGTTCGTCTTTGTTTTTCAAATTCAGTGGTGTGTAGTTATCATCTACGTCCACCACGGTAGAGTGTATATTGCTGGTGGAGGATTTGGCATAGAAAAAACTTCTGAAATGTTTTGTTTGCTCCATCAACATAAGCTTGAGATCAATCAAACCCCGGCCCCCTTTTTCTCTCTTTGCAGTTGCTCTCTCTATTGCTGATTTAGGATGTATGTAGTTATGTTTGGTTAATGTAGTTCTACTGGTTCTTTCTAGTTTATTTATATCTGTTTTTGTCCATTTTATAACACCAAATGAGTATGTGAGAATAGGCACAGCGTATGTATTTATGGCTTTAAAAAGGTTTTTGGAATAAAGTTGTTTCTTGCATATGAGATTTACCCTTCTGAAATATTCTTGAGTTAACTTCTTTTTTATCTGAATGTGCCGTATCATTTTTGCTTGTTGTACACCAAGATATTTGTAAGTATCAGTTGGTTCCATTAGCCTAAAAATTAAATTCTTCGCTTTCTTCTGTGTTTGTCCCTTTAACTTTTCCCTTATAAATCCTGAGTGTTCTGCATTTATCTAATCCAAACGTCATATTTATGTCTGTACTAAATTGTTCTGTAATTTTAATTAATTCTTTCATTTCTTTTTCTTTTGACGCAAATAATTTTATGTCATCCATATACATGAGATGACTGATGCATGTGCTGCTAGATAATTTGTACCCACTATCTGATTCATTGAGTAAATGAGATAGAGGGTTTAAGGCCAAGCAAAACCATATAGGACTGAGTGAATCTCCCTGGAAAATGCCATTCTCGATTGGGATTTCATCTGTGCTGATGGTATCGGAGTCACAAGTCAGTAGCAATGTTGTTCTCCAATCAATCATGGCATTCTCCAAGAAAGTTATTAATGTGGGATTTACTTTATAGAGTTGTAAAACGCGTATAAGCCATGAATGAGGGAGACTATCGAAGGCCTTCTGGTAATCAATATAGGTTATATTAATATTTTTACTCCGTTTATGTGCATGCTGTAGAATGGTAGAGTCAATTATTAGCTGCTCCTTACATCCCATATGGTTTTCGCCGGCATCCCTTTTGTTCTTCAGCAAGAACTTGATTGGCTACTAAGTGTAAATTCAGTTTATTAGCGATGCATGCAGTGATTAATTTATAAAGTGTAGGTAGACAAGTGATTGGACGGTATTTAGAGGGATCTGTAGAATTTCCGCATTTTGGTATCATAAATGTTACCCCTTTAGTTAGGAATTTTGGTAATTCGACTTCACCTTTTATGACTTCAGAAATAGCAGTGCTGAGCCTGTCATGTAATATGAATAACTTTTTTAACCAAAAATTATGAACTCCATCAATCCCGCTGCTTTCCAGTTTTTCATTTTCCGTGTAACCTTTTCTACATCTTCTCTACTTATTTCAGTAAACTCCATCTCATTAATATGTTCCCATTTAATTTCCTCTTCCTTTATCCATGTTGCCTGATGATTATAATCTGCATGTTTTTTCCAAATATTGGTCCAGTAGTCTTCAAGAGCGTCAGCTGTTGGTGTGATTCTTTCTTTTATTTTTACATTCGGGTTCGGTTCGCTTTGGTTTGTACATTCGGGTTTTCCTAGGTTTCTGTAAAACAATTTCTCATTCTTCAGGAACAGCGTGTTGTCTTCCTTACGTTGCAGTGCTTTTTTATATCTCCTTAGCCGCTGTGTCTTTAATGATAATTTTTGTTTCAATGTGTCTAGATATTCTTCCGGTCTTCTGTTGCATTTTTCATGTGTGGAATGAATTTGATTCTTTTTGAATATTTCTTCTACTTTCCTAGTTAGTTTTTTATTATTATTATTATTATTATATAATAACACTCAGATAAAAAAGTTTTTTTCTGTGATAGGTGGCAGACGAGCAGTTCGTTGATTTCTTCATTTATTATAATTGAATGACACTTCTTCCTTCCTTCTTCGTTTCAATTCAATTTATTCGAAACAAGGAGTGTGAGCTGAAATATCAAGCTGTGATGGTGAAAACAGTTTATTTAAATTAATATTTCATTAATCCTTTCACTCAAGTGAACTGTTTTGCCCGAGCTTACACGGGTCCTTTGCTTACTTTTGGGGAGCAAAGATTATCGAGCCCCCACGAAATTAGAGGATCAATTCTGTGAGAATGTTCTCTGAGAGGAAATTTTGAATTCTGTGGGAATTTAAAGTACTCTCCCGGGTCGTTGGGATGAGTGCGAGATTGAGTGGTATATTTGCAGTTTGGAGCTGGCTGGTGATTAAGTTAATGCAGTGATTGTTGTGTAAAAAACCAAGTAAAGTCAAAGGATAGAAGTCATTGATAAAGCTCGACGAATTAGCTCGTTGAAGTGGGTTGGTCTACGGACCTAGGAAATGCTCCCGTAACTTATGTTATTTATTATTTATAATAATTTTTATATCTTCAATCTATTTTTTTAACTTTGTTAACGCTCCTTAGCACACCAACATCACAACACCAATGAACCCCGCCGGGAGTTATCAGCTGCGCGCGCGCGTGCAATAGAATTTTATTGGAATATCTAATATAATGCCTATTTTTTAGATTTAGTATTATATGGACGCTTTACCTAATTCAGTTTGTCTAGAGGACTAAAGGATCTAGATAAACCTAATGTGTGCTTTTAGATATTATTAAGTCAAATAATGTATATATTAGCTTTTTATACAAAATAAATAAATTTGGAAACTTTAAATGTGGGAGAGCCACGCTTAGGCATGAATGGGCCAGCTCGACCGGAGTGATACCACTGCCTCACAGAAGACCGGCGTGAAGCAACGCCTGCGCTGTGTTTCGCCGTTTGAGTGAGGTTACCGGAGGCTTAATGGGGGGGAAGGGGAAAAGGTTGGCAGCGCACTTGTGACTCCACTGGTGTTGCGGGTGTCCATGGGCGGCGGAATTGCTTTCCATCAGGTGATCCGCCTGCTCGTCTGCCACCTCTCATATAAAATAAATAATAGTTAGTTTTTTTAGATTTTCGCGTTGTATTATAACTATAATTAATCAAGACGGGAATTAACACGATATTTATTATGTGATACAACATTGTCTACTCACATACTTTACTCGACGTTTCGGCTACGTTACAGCAGCCGTGGTCACGAGCGGACTCAGTCCGAAACGTCGAGTAAAATATGTGAGTACACAATGTTGTATCACATAATAAATATCGTGTTAATTCCCGTCTTGATTGATTATTAAATTAATAAATAGTTATTAAGATTTTTTAAACTAAATAAATATTTGTTGGTGTGTGAAATGCAATAAGAAATCACATGTTGGTAGACTTTTTTTTTTATATGAGAGGTGGCAGACGAGCAGACGGATCACCTGATGGTAAGCAATTCCGCCGCCCATAGACACCTGCACCACCAGTGGTGTCACAAGTGCGCTGCCAACCTTTTCCCCTTCCCCCCCATTGGGCCTCCGGTAACCTCACTCACACGGCGAAACACAGCGCAGGCGCTGCTTCACGCCGGTCTTCTGTGAGGCAGTGGTATCACTCCGCTCGAGCCGGCCTATTCATGCCTAAGCGTGGCTCTCCCACATTTAGACTTGCTTGTTAGTAAGTAAATAAATAATAATTGATCTATTCTCGTAATAACTCAGTGTACAATATAAATAAAGATGGTTTAGCCAAGTAGATATGAACATACGCCTTCTTAACGGGAGGTCGTAGGTTCGAATCCGAGTATGCACCTCTGAACCACCTTTTTCAAATCTATGTCCTTATTCCTCGCATCACCTTTAGCTTGCTCGTGAGGGAAAACATCCTAAGGAAACCTGCACGTTTCGGATATGTTTCTGAAACGTGTAACAATTATTCAATTGGTCTGGTTTCCTTTTTGAAGGTTGCCAACAAGAAGGTACATTTCCAGGCATTCCTTAATCCTGCAGCTCTAAGCTTACCCTGGGCTTCAAAGATACAGCTTTGGACGCAACTGGGATGTAAATTAGTATGCAATATTAACGCGCCCTTTATACAAAGTGAGGCAACAAAGAGCCCACATGGGATGTGGACAGAATGCACCCGCGTTATCGGGCAGGTTTACACACGCACTAGTAGGTATGCACCCGCAGATAACGCTAGATAATCTGGGATCAACAACCATTAAGCAAGCCGTTAGCAGAGTACTAGAGCCGGTGAGATTGCTAAATCTGTGAGTCACTGACTTAAGGTGACGGGTAGGGCACACTAGCGATGCCAGTCGATTTTATTTTTTATCGATTCTATTTTAAACAATTTCGGGGTTGCAATCTCTCGGCAAACCCTTATTTATTAAATCATCATCGTCAGCCCATTTAAGTCCCCACTGCTGGGGCACGGGCCTCCCTCAATCACATGAGGGGTAATTGGCAAACTCACCACGCTTGGCAGACGGGTTGGCGAGGGTTTTGATATAAATGCAGAGTTTTCCTTCTCTGGGTGCTGATGATCATGCCAGCAGTTTTACCTTAGTCGCCTTTTACGACACCTCGGTAAGAGTGAGGGTGGCTATTCTACTCTGCCGGGGACCACACGGCACCAATATCGTATTCGTAATAAGGGAAGGCAGTGCAAAGTAGTTTAACAAATGAAATTGAGAATGGCAGAAATATACATTATTTTACATTTGTGCATGGTTATTTAATAAATAGTATAAGTGTCTGCCGAGAGGTGGTAACCCCAACATTGTATAAAATAGATCCGGTTTAGTAGCTAACAATTAAAACTAATGGTGTCGCTAGTTAGGGCTACTCGTCGCCTTAATCTCCCGCCACGAGACCACCGTGCCTTTTATCTTACCGAAAAATAATGAAAACTATCATAAAGCATCAGCCTACATACTGTCCCACTGCTGGGCAAAAGCCTCCATCATAGAAATCAAGTCATCGCAACTTTGATGGGATTAGGCTTAATCACCACGCTTGCCAAATTCGAAACAAACTTTTGTCTCGACCCGGGAGTCGAACTCAGGGCCCCGAGATCACGGCCCGGTACTTAAACCACTAGACCAACAGGGCGTCTAAAACTGTCATATTATTATTAAAATATCGTAGTACTTTCTCACTCAGTTTTAGGACATTAATTCCACATGTACCAATAGATGGCGCTAGGCGTTGATTACATCACGCAGTATGTATCCTCTTCGGTTTAGCAAGTAGGTAAGCCTGGTTGTGTCTAAAGGATTTACTTCTTTATAAATAGTACAAATAACTTGGCAGTAATATGTCAATATAAATTTATTGAGAGCCTTAATACCTACTAAGACCGTATTACCCCAGACAGACGGAAAATAATCACAGATTAATAAAAATAATAACAGGTAATGTCAGGTACATTAATATCATTCTTAGAAACCTGTACACATTACACGTTTCCTGAATCCTTAAATAATCTAGCTTAGACAAGCTTTATCGATCATGTGGTAAAATATCGACTATATTGATATTACGTTGAAGTGGTTAATAAATAGATCATAACTGTACAGACGGCGTCAGGTCAAGTCACCCCCCGCATACTATTAGGCGATCCGTCTAATCGTCTGCCACCTATCACAAAAAAATAAACTCAGTGACTTATTTCATGCCTACAACATACAGGGTGTATCTGTGAACATTTACATCCAGTTAACAACATACAACCATACTGAACAATATTTGTTCTACGATTTTTCGATCGAATTTTTCTCGACAAAATGACCAAGTCACGTGACCGACATTGTATGAAAAGTTGCAATTTTCTTTTGCAAATTTTCAAAAATTATAGTACAAATGTTGCTTTAAAATGGTTTGGTAGACCACGTGGTTAAAGGGAAGATACAGCCAGTATGGAAATGCAGTCTAATTTAGTAGTCGTTTTTACAAGTATTCAGGATAGTATTGACTGCCTCGATGGCGCAGTGGGTAGTTCATCGTCAGCCCATTTAAGTCCCCACTGCTTGGGCACGGGCTTCCCTCAATCACATGAGGGGTAATTGCCACACTCATCACGCTTGGCAGACGGAATGCACGTTAAGCCGATGGTTCTGCGCCCGACCCCTCTCTGGTCGTGTCACACTGGTGTGCCATCAGAATATGAGGGTAAGGGAATAGTTAGTCCAATAGAGAACCAAAGTCATCGACATTGCTCACCGAATTAGCAAGCTTAAGTGGCAGTGGGCTGGCCATATTAGCCGCAGAACCGACAACCGATGGGGTAAACGAGTACTAGAGTGGAGATCGCGTTTTGGCAAACGTAATGTAGGGCGCCCTCTGGCTAGGTGGGGGGACGATCTGCGCAGGATGGCTGGCAAGAGCTGGATGCGAGAAGCCATGGATAGATCACAGTGGCGAACAATTGGAGAGGCCTACGTCCAGCAGTGGACTGCGATAGGCTGATGATGATGATGATGATGATGATGAATAGTTAGTGCACTTGAGTTTGCGCACACACTTGAGCGCTATAATATATCCTGCGTAAGTGGCTGATAGATATGAGGCCTGAGGTGAAATCGGTTAGAGAATATTATTATTATTCAGAATCATGCAACATCATTCTAGCTCAGATCTTGTTTACTCAGTGTAATAGTGGTTTACGATATGGACTAGTCCACATTGACATAGATTTTGGAGGCTTTTTACCCTATACGACTAAAACGGTAAGTTTCTCAGTATTTTTCAAATACGGTGAGGATTTTTAATTGAAACTATCGTGAGACGTGTAAAAGATAAAAAAATATCTTTATTCAAGTTAGGGCCATATAGAACACATCTACTAAATAAAATAAAGTTTAAAAACTAAAACCCGACTACCAAAAAAACATGATCTAAAAATTACTAAACAAGAAAATTATCTCTGCTGTAATGATTATCCCGTATCGCCTTGTTCGTATGCCACATTGATTTTATTTTATTATCATAATGAATCTGTTTTGTTTTGCTACAGTAGGTGGCATACGACCACGGCTATACGGCATAATAATTTCAGCAGAGACAATTTTCTTGTTTCGTACTTTTTAGAGCGTGTTTTTGGTAGTCGGGTTTTAGTTTTTAAACTTTACTTTTATTTAATATATTTTCAGTTTTGTAAATAAAATTACATATTTGAAATGTGCTAAAAAGCTCTTTCATTGAATACCCCACATGGTACCAAGCAATGTTTTTTTTAGTTCCTTACTCGAAGACAACCAAGACACTTCTAACGACACCTCATTTGTTCAAATATAACTACTTTGTGGGAAGACGTTATGACGGAACAGATGAACAACATACATACATATACTTACATACATACAGGTCAAAATTATAACCCTCCTTTTTGGTTCGCCGTAGTCAGGTAACAAGGTAGGGTCGTCTTCTTTATACTTTTTTTTTGTCGCTGGGGAATGCGCCTTATGCATACCCTCCTGTTAAATACTGATTTTTTGAATTATGTTATAAGCGGCAGATGAGCAGACAGATCGCCTTATTGTTACCAGTGGAGTCACAAGTGCGCTGCCAACCTTTAAACCCTTCTTTCCCCCGGATTGGGCCTCCGGTACCCTCACTCACGCAGCGAAACACAGCACAGTGCTGCTTCACGTCAATTATTAAAAAACGTTGCGCTTTCACAGTTAATCTTTTTTTTATAGAGGTTTAGTATATTAGCTCTCTTTAGCCTGATGATAAGCAAGAGCGGAGCTCAAATTACAATTATAACGCAACTTTTCTTTATTCATGTTCTTTTGCAACATTTTGTAATTAATAGCTCATAATCACGACACAAAAACTGCATCGAGTCACCAGATTGATCTCGTTCATTCTCATTAGCGCATCGGGTGCATTTTTGCATGATCTGCGCTTGCGCCGGAGTGAAATCGAGCGCGGGAGAAATGATCGTGGCTACTCTAGTGTGACGGCAAAAACTGCCGCTACACCAGACTCGATCGTTTGTGGAATTTAGTGTTTGGCTTTTTGCTGGTTTATGGATAAGTGAAGTAAAATCTAAAGTGCTATGTATTTAAAACATTTAACAAGTAGGTACCTTTAATGTATCAAGACGGGAATTAACACGATATTTATTTTGTGATACAACATTGTGTACTCATATATTTGCCACGAGCAGTGGTCACGAGCGGACAGTCAGTCCGCATTTAACACACCACTAAACTATTTATTTAGTAACCACCTAGAGTGCTCTTTTAAAAAATCTTAATTACTATTTATTTATAATTAATCAAGACGGGAATTAACACGATATTTATTTTGTGATACAACATTGTGTACTCATATATTTGCCACGAACCGTGGTCACGAGCGGACAGTCAGTCCGCATTTAACACACCACTAAACTATTTATTTAGTAACCACCTAGAGTGCTCTTTTAAAAAATCTTAATTACTATTTATTTATAATTAATCAAGACGGGAATTAACACGATATTAATATGTGATACAACATTGGGTACTCTCATAGTTTACTCGACGTTTCGGACTGAGTCCGCTCGTGACCACGGCTGCTGTAACGTAGCCGAAACGTCGAGACAAATATGTGAGTACACAATGTTGTATCACATAATAAATGTCGTGTTAATTCCCATCTTGATACATTATAGTTATAATGCAACGCGAAAATCTAAAAAAGTTGGTACCTATATTCCCGGTATAATAGGGCTAGTGGTCCGTTCCTCATCTTAGCGTGTATTTCCCGGTTTTTTTTTTAAGTGATAGGTGATCACCTAATGGTAAGCGATTTGCCGCCGCCCGTGGACACCAGGGACACCAATTTTGTCACAAGTGTGCTGCCGACCTTTTAAACCCCTCATTCCCCCGGATTGGGCCTCCGGTACCCTCACTCATGCAGCGAAACACAGCACAGTGCTGCTTTACGCCGGTTTTCTGTGTCCGGCTGCAGTTTCACTCCGGTCGAGCCGGCCCATTCATGCCGAAGCATGGCTCCCCCGCGGTCAAATTTTTATAAGAAAGGGAGGCAAACGTGCAAGCAAGTCACCTGATGGTACTTTTTGGCGATTGTCATTCCATCCTCATCATCTCGATGGATGGCGGTCTAATACTGTGCGTTTTTCGCGGAACTTTCTACCACGTACCTCAGTTCTGTGGAACAGTTTACCTATGGGAGTATTTCCCGACGGCTACGACTTAGGGACCTTCAAGAGAAGAGTGTACCTTTTTTAAAAGGCCGCAACGCATTAGCGATCTCTCTGATTTAGCGGGTGTTAATGGGCGGCGATGATTGCTTTCCATCAGGTGGCTCGCTTGCTCGTTTATCGCCTCTTGCATAAAAAATTATGCAAGAGGCGACAATCTTGCTAAGCTGGTTCTCATATACTATGAGTCTTATGTGTTTTAATCTGCCGCCCATTGTTGACTTGGAGCTCACTCAGATGGTTCGACCGTCTTCCGTCAAATAATACCTCATGTCTATTTTAATAATTTTAAAGGTCTTTAGGTTTAACGTACTTTACTCATGAATAGTCATGTAGGCGTATGAAGGAAAACGGGCCGTCAACAACAAACGATGAACCGACATTATGGTGTGATCTCACAGTTTGTAGGTACCTACCTAACGGTTCTGCGTGGGCTGCGACATTGAACTTCAATATTTTCTACTGAGAATGAGTTATTATACTTTGCGACCAGGAAACATTACTCAAGCAACAATATACCTACCTATTTTGATTTGGCCACGTTTCAATATTTATATGATTTAAAATAAGAATAAATTTTAACATAGTAAAAAAAGGATACAAGTAAGTATCATGCATGATGAGACAAAGGGAAAGAGATCAGCTGGAGCCTAATTCTCGGGATTTCGATATGAAAAAAAGATGGCGGGTATCACCTGAAAACTATACAAAAAAATATGTTTTAGTGATATACAGGGTGTAAGGAAAACACTCTGTATATCCTATGATAACAAAATATCACGTCCCGAGAATTGGGCTCCTGATGTTACCACGAGATTCTGATCCCGGACTACACTGGTTTTCAGCTACTCCCTCCAACCGATTTCGGCTAAGGCGACCAATCTCAACGATCAGCTACTTACGCAGGATATATTATATTGCTCCAGTAGTGTGCGTAAACGCAAGTGCACTTTCAATAGAAAGGGTAGGGAATACCCTTGCCCTCATATTCCGATGGGACACCAGTATGACACGACCGGAGAGGAATCCGGCGCGGGACGGCTTAACGTGTTTTCCGAGGCACGGGGTACAAGACTGCCAACTTCCAGACTCCGGGCTGACACTGAGAATTTCTTAATAGAAAAACTCAGGTACAAATTTTTTGCCCGACCCGGGGATCGAACCTGGGACTCCAAGCGCAGCCGTCGCTTTAAAGTACGACGCACAAACCACTGCGCCAACGAGGCAGTCAAAGTGAGGGTATCGGAGGCCCAAATGAAGGGGACTTGCGGCGGACTTGTTACTTTACCAGTGTTGTGGGTGTCCAATGTCCATGGGCGGCAGCAATCGCTTTCCATCTGATGATTTGTCTTCTCGTCTGACATCTATCACGTAAAAAAATACTGACTTTGAGGTCAGGTCTTTGTAGGTGATGCTTTCAGATATTTTTATCAGGCCACCCGTAGCTCGGTTGCCTCCCACATTCCACGATTAAGCACGACCAATCAATCAGGGACAGAACCATTAAGATAAAAACGAGAAGATGTGGAATGCCATAAATAAAGGCAAATGTGTCTCTTGCAACAATGTAAGTACTAAATAAATATTTTTTTCACAACTTGATCTGACTCGACCATACGAGATAGGTAGCTCAAGCACCTGTGATACGGATATCAGAACCAACAGCGGAAAAAAATACATTTAATACTTTTCTTTTTAAATACATAGTTATAATACATAGAATACACCCAGACCAATACAAACAGACCTGTTCATGCACACAAATGTTTGTACTGCGCGGGGATCGAACCCGCAATCCTTTTGCACCAGAGAGGCAGCGTTCACGACCACTGATCTAAACGGATCGTCGTAAGTCCAAGTACAGTGCGACAAGTTTTGTCTTGGCTGGCAGACATTGCGAGAGAGGGGCATTGTCATCATCATCATCATCATCATATCTGCCTACATCCACCCACTGCTGAGTATAGGCCTCTTCTTTATCCCGCCATTCCCTTTGGTCCCTTGCAAGCATTGTTCCTAAAGGAAATGTTCCCTAATGCGCCCTGCATAGATGAGAGTGCCATAATTGGTCATTATATTGTACAAATCAAAAATCAAGAAAAATATACTGATTTGGGGAAATATTAAAAAAAAACCTTAATCATGTTCAAGTTACGTGGTAGAAATCTGAAAACAATTTAATAACTTGCTTCTTTAGATTAAATATTTTGGTTTAATCTAAGTTTGCCAATCAAATATCTAAAATGGCGTCAGATGAAAAATGGCATGAACCATAGAATGCAAATAAAACCGCTATCAGGTGTATCTAACATAACCAATAAGAGAATTACTATCTATTTTTTTGAAAACTTTACAATATTCATTAGTTACCATCGGGTGATTCGCTTGCTCGCTGATGAGAAAGGGAGGCCCCTTTCTCATAAGAAAATGAGTTAAGGCCAAGCTTCGTAAGAAGGTAGAATTATATACTACATTAGTCATAGACAGACGGTGTCATATAACGACGTACGATACTTCCTCATCTTAGCGTGTAATTCCCGGTTGCGTCCAAAGCTGTAGCTTTGGAGCCCGGGGTACGATTAGACCATGATCCAAAATTGAGGGACTCTGGTAATTCCAATGAAGTGACTGCCGTCTGACCTTCGCAACCCTTTTTACAGAGGAACCATCTATTATCATATTGTATTGTCCATCAATTCTTGCTCTACCTACCTACGAGTACTTAGGACATTATAGTATCATCATTTTAATTATAAGATTTTTAATTTGAAATAAAATTATTTTTTTATTGTTTTGACGAAGCAGGTTCATATATTTTTTTTATTTTATTGTATAATTTTTTTACGCTAGAGGCGACAAAAGAGCAATCCCTTCATCTGATGGTAATTTAAGCTCATGAACTGCGAAATCAGTTAGATCGCCAATGATTCGCCATTTCCAGTGTCAGAAATAGACATCACATCCAATCATATGCATTTATTTATACCTTTGGCTTTACCCAACATTTTTTTTCAAACACCGTCAAAATAACTGTTTGTGTTTATATTTTTGGTTATCGTTAATTGTTATACCTATGAAATCTGCATACATTATACAAATTTTTTGTATAATATCAATAAGAGTTGTGGATTTTTGTAAATAAATAAAAAAAAAATGTAATTGAGCTCAGTTCCATTTTTTGCCATCGGTCTAAACAGACTTCGCACTCATCTGTCGAGGAAGCAGTCCACATTCTTCCCTCCCAATAAAATGCTACGACATGTCTTCGCATTGCTCACATACTCGTGAGGAAAAACCTGGACCATTTGCAATCCAAGTGATACCCACGGGAAAGCACTTCTAGGAATTTTAATAGGTCTATGCTCTTCCTTATAATAAAACACGTCTGTAGGCGATTTAAGAGTAGGGATTTACGACAGCTTTAGAGAACTCTTATGTCGATATTAAAATATTACTAATAAATTGTTAATTGTAATTGTTAGCTACGCGGCCACATTTTTTTATAATTATTATTTTCCGTAAAAGGGTTCACGCAGTGGTAGTTTGTCCATAGTTTGAATGAGTAAAACGTTTGTTTTGATAGCTGTCGTGGCGACGTCAAGAATCTCCCGAGCTGTCATCACGCGAATCCTTTAATTCCTGCATGTTTTTATTTTATTTTTGCCACAAGTATATCCCAAATTCTCCGCAAAATACTGTTTTGATTCTCTCTGCGCATGTCCAGACCGCCTTCAGTAAAAAACTAGCAAGACTTTAGATTTATTAGTTTATTTAAAAAAAAATGTAATATGGCTCTACCGGAAGATAATTTGCCAATGTCAAGTAAATTATTGTGAATAAGTAGGTAGTCAACAGTCGAAGTCAGTCAAAGTCACAGTCACTCAATAAAACGCCGGTGTTTTTACGTTTTATCGACCTACGGATTCAGCGGATATCACTCTAAAAGCAATCGCGGGTTGTAAGACTCTATTAGGTCCAAGCAAGTTGTCACTAGACAACTAACTCGACACACAATAGCAGTGTTAAAAACAATACAATGGACAACATTTCATATTTTTACCATGTCCATATTGATTTTTTATATGAAAATAGACATAAAATGAACAGACCCTTATTTTTCTTTTTTCAAAATTTTGCCATTTTCATACATACAATAATTGTTGAAATTCTTTATATTCTAAATAGACGTAAGCGCCAAATGACGTCATCGGACGGCTTAATACAGCGATATTCCTTTGCTTATCATTGCTTTAATAAAAAAAGGTACTACTGCCAAAGGTAAAGAATATTGAGAATACCTACTAGTGTCAACATTGTCATCGTCATTCATTCATTCAACGTTGACAAGTTGTCTTTTTTTGACAGTTGCATGTCATGGGTTTGGCATTTCGTAAATTTAAAACTATAATGTGCTAAGCAAAGAAGTATTTTACATTCTGCCGTCCGATGACGTCATCTTACGTTTTTTAGTTTTTAATTTTTTTCTCAGTAAATAAGTAATATAAAAAATAAATAAATATAAATTCGAGAAGTAAATAAAGAAATGGTATTTTTTGTTTCATAGCTCAGCAATTTTGAAATGTTGTCCATTCAACGATTCTTATTATTAGGATCACTTTTGGCACTTCACTGCACAAATAAACCTGTAAAAAAATATTAATTAATATTAAAAAACATCGATGAAAACACACATTTAATGAAAACTAAAAAATATGGGTCATCTTTTTTTTCATTCTTTATTCGAAAGCGTATAAAATGTTAAATTATATTTTTTGTGGTTTGGTCCATTATTGTTTGTACTCAGCTTCTCTACACCAACCATACGTATGTAGGTGAATTATTTTTCCAATTAGAACTAATGCTGTTTTATCAGGTTCCAATCAATATGGCCTCGAAGTCCACACAACAATCAATCACAATTTAATGTGGACCTCCGTAGCCCCTATTGGCCGATATAACCATCCACTGTAACGAGACCCTTCGAAATGCACAATTGCTTCCATAAGCGGTTGAAGAACAGAGGTCTTTCTATATTGGTTAGACTTATAACTACCCAGCGTAAATTAACCTATGAAATGCACAATTTTGTTGTGTTATTATGAGAAGGGATGGGTCATTTTACGTTGGTTTTAGGATAGCACTCGATAAGAGGGTTCCGTAGGAATGTTTCGGGCCGTAGCCTGTGGTCAGGAGTTTAGTTAGACTAATTGGTTTGATTGGTGTTACGACCCGAGTTTGTTAGATTAATTGTTTTGCCTTTGTTTTTAGTGGGTGGTCAATGAATTTAGAAATTCTCACTTTCAAAACAAGTGTTTGCTATAATGGACAACTCGACAATTTTTTTTCCAAAATGAAATATACCGTTTCTAGATTAGCCTTATAGGATTTTAAGAAATATTGTTTTAGAATATTTTAAAAGATATTTAAGGAGAAATTAAATGAAATGTAAAAATCCCCGTGTGACGTCTCAGCTCGGCATGACAAATTAATGACGCCTTTGCTCACGTTGACTTAAGAAAAAAGAAAATGGCTGACAATGACAGTAGAATAATGACTGAGAAAGTCAACTTTTTTTATTGTATAGCAAAGACATCACCTACGTAGAGCCTAAGGACTACGTCACTTCCTGCATTTTTCCTTCCTACCTTTTATTAATTTTTTTTATTCAATAAAAACACACATTTAATGAAAACTAAGAAATACGGGTCATATTTTTTCTTTATTTATTCGAAAAGCATATAAAAATAGTAAAATATTTTTTGTCGTATTGTCCACTTTATCATGTAGTACCTATGCTTAGAAGAATCTTTTTTATTCTGCCTCTGCTCAATCAGATGTTTTTTTTTCGTTTTATGTGCTACTGTCAGAAATTTATTCAATTATGCAGATGTTAGTAAATGGATAAGGGCTTTATTCATATGCGTTTAATAAATATTTGTTAGCTAAAATGGTGTTATAGAGCGGTTTTAACGCTAAAGCGCAAAACGCAGCGGCTTCGGCCACTGCAGCAAATGCTGAGGTTGGGCCTTGTTGGCTACAGAATTTGTCATACTTGTATTTATGTCACTCATGTTTGATTTGTGTTCTGTGGCCAATAAAGAACTCTTTATCTTTATTATATTGTTTTAGTTAACAAAGGTTAAACAAACATTCATGAATAAAACACTAAGCATTTAAGAACAATCTAAATACGTATTTATGCTCTAGCAATCTATCTTTTAAATTATCCGACAACATATCTGCGAATGTTCTTTGATACAATGATCCTATTATCATATTGTTACGTAAATACATCTCCAAAGATATCCGTAATCCGGGAAGATAGCGGACAAGTTCATATAAGTCCGTAAAATATAGCTTGAAAAATAATTACAGCTATTGATTTCACAGAAAATGATCTTTATGTTAATAGATATAAAACTCTATGGAATAAAACTTGTTAAAATGATAAACCTTATTTTCATCGAAATAAAGATCAAATGACAACCGTCATTAGAAAGTTAGAATTGAGCCAGTTATATTATAAATAAAATCTCAATCTGGCAACTTTCCGTGTAGGTAAGGACGAAGAAGTTACGTATGGCTGTAAACAAAGTGTGGAGTAAGCAGCCCGTAACCGCTTTGACTATACGAATATCTCTCGAATAAGACTGTTTAGAATCTACAGTGCGTAGGTATATAGGGCTTGGAAAAAATAAATAAACGTATTTAGCTGCCGTAAGTCTTCTCTTAGTTGCTTCGGTATCCTCTTTGGCTGAGGTGAACAATTTATACGGGTTTATTTTTTAACTATACCTAGTAGTTCCAGATTTTAAGGAGTACCTAATACTTACATTACAATATAGATATTCTCATCAATCATATTAGCTTCTATCTATTTTTTTTAAATAAAACTCCGCTAATTAGGTATTTCAGTTACTAAAGAAACACATTCATTCTGCTGTTGATTCTGATATCCGTACCTATCTCGGAGTCAGATCAATGTATGTGATGTTTTTTTTTTTTTTTAAATTTTTTTTTTTTTTATTATTTTTTTTATTCAATAAAAACACACATTTAATGAAAACTAAGAAATACGGGTCATCTTTTTTTTTCTTTTTTTTTTTTTTTAAATTTTTTTTTTTTTTTTTTAAAAAAACTCCGCTAATTAGGTATTTCAGTTACTAAAGAAACACATTCATTCTGCTGTTGATTCTGATATCCGTACCTATCTCGGAGTCAGATCAATGTATGTGATGTTTTTTTTTTTTTTTAAATTTTTTTTTTTTTTAAATTTTTTTTTTTTTTATTATTTTTTTTTTTTATTATTTTTTTTATTCAATAAAAACACACATTTAATGAAAACTAAGAAATACGGGTCATCTTTTTTTTTCTTTATTCGAAAAGCGTATAAAAATAGTAAAATATTTTTTTGTCGTATTGTCCATTTTACCATCGTTAATATTCTGTTTTATCCATAGACCACTTTATCATGTAGTACCTATGCTTAGAATAGTCTTTTATTTTATTCTGCCTCTGCTCAATCAGATGTTTTTTTCGTTTTATGTGCTGCTGTCAGAAATTTCTTAAATTATGCAGATGTTAGTAAATGGATAAGGGCTTTATTCATAAGCGTTTAATAAACCTTTGTTAGGTAAAATGGTGTTATAGAGCAGTTTTCACGCTTGAGAAACAAAAAATGTTCATACAACATTTTCGAATAAAGAATTGTTTTAGTGAACAAAGGTTAAACAAACATTCATGAATAAAACCCTAAGTATTTAAGAACTATCTAAATACGTATTTATGCTCTAGCAATCTATCTTTTAAATCATCCGACAACATATCTGCGAATGTTCTTTGATACAATGATCCTATTATCGTATTGTTACGTAAATACATCTCCAAAGATATCCGTAATCCGTGAAGATAGCGGACAAGTTCATATAAGTCCGTAAAATATAGCTTAAAAAAAATTTCAGCTATTGATTTCACAGAAAATGATCTTTATGTAAATAGATATAAAACTTGTTAAAATGATAAACCTTATTTTCATCGAAATAAAGATCAAATGACAACCGTCATTAGAAAGTTAGAATTGAGCCAGTTATATTATAAATAAAATCTCAATCTGGCAACTTTTCGTGTAGGTAAGGACGAAGAAGTTACGTATGGCTGTAAACAAAGTGTGGAGTAAGCAGCCTGTAACCGCTTTGACTATACGAATATCTCTCGAATAAGACTGTTTAGAATCTACAGTGCGTATATAGGGCTTGGAAAAAAATAAACGTATTTAGCTGCCGTAAGTCTTCTCTAGTTGCTTCGGTCTCCTCTTTGGCTGAGTGTGAACAATTTAACGGGTTTATTTTTTAACTATACCTAGTAGTTCCAGATTTTAAGGAGTACCTAATACTTACATTACAACATAGATATTCTCATCAATCATATTAGCTTCTATCTATTTTTTTAAAATAAAACTCCGCTAATTAGGTATTTCAGTTACTAAAGAAACACATTCATTCTGCTGTTGATTCTGATATCCGTACCTATCTCGGAGTCAGATCAATGTATGTGATGTTTTTTTTTTTTTTTATTATTTTTTTTATTCAATAAAAACACACATTTAATGAAAACTAAGAAATACGGGTCATCTTTTTTTTTCTTTTTTTTTTTTTTTATTATTTTTTTTATTCAATAAAAACACACATTTAATGAAAACTAAGAAATACGGGTCATCTTTTTTTTTCTTTTTTTTTTTTTTTAATTTTTTTTTTTTTTAAATTTTTTTTTTTTTTATTATTTTTTTTATTCAATAAAAACACACATTTAATGAAAACTAAGAAATACGGGTCATCTTTTTTTTTCTTTTTTTTTTTTTTTAAATTTTTTTTTTTTTTATTATTTTTTTTATTCAATAAAAACACACATTTAATGAAAACTAAGAAATACGGGTCATCTTTTTTTTTCTTTTTTTTTTTTTTTTTAAATTTTTTTTTTTTTTTTTTATTTTTTTTTTTTATTTTTTTTATATATTGGATCTGTATGTATGCGTCTTGTTATTCATGTTCACGTTATAGATGTACTTTTCCGTTTTCTATTAATATTGTCAGTATTTTTATTCATGTTGTATGTTTTATTATGAGTCGTCGCTCGAAGGTACAGCCTGAAAATCAGCGCTGCAGCGGCTGCTTAGCGGTTGTTATAGAACATGCTGAGGCTGAACCTTGTTGGCCGCAACTTGATAATGTTTTGTCCTTATTCAGATTTGTATGTAATGTGTTGTGGTCAATAAATTATTTCTTATTCTTATTCATTTAAAGGACAGGCTCAAATGACGCATTTGATACCCGATGGTGACCCTGCCTCATACGCCAAAGGTCGTGGGTTCGATTCCCACCCTGTATAACATTCGTGTGTTGAACACTAAACTTTTGTTTGTTCAATGCCTCGGTGTGATATATAGGTGTATCGGTAAACACTTAAATCCATTAGACATCAACGACAATAATTATTCAAAACAACATTTTTTGTCCAACTTTTGAAAATTTTTCGATTTTTTTTTGAACTTTCCATACAAAATTAACAAGGTACTTGACTGACATTGTTTGTTCTTATGCAAAGTTGAAATGTTTTATGCGAATGTCCTATGGATTTCTACATTCTAATGGCACGGAACTAATTCTTATAAGAGATAAAAACTTACTTAACCTTAACTTCTGTAATAAAACTGTAAGCTATCTTATCCCATTCACTGGATTCTGTTTTCCGAATGCCCCTTTTTACTAAACACACGAGTTAATCCATACAATTTGCACGGAAAACCCAAGTGTACCGACGTAGCACTTTGCCCGTATTACCCACGGGAGGTTGGGGTTGCCAGGCTCTGGCACTTGAAAATCGGACATAGCTACATGTCCTGGCAAGAATGTCTAGTGGTGACTTTCAGTGCGCATCAATTATTTTTTGTACAATGTGAGCTATTTAACTAGTGCGCAAATATTTCTACTGTTACGTGCCGGGGTGTGTACAAATTTAGCCTGATTATAGTTTTATTATTGCCTTTGACGGCCTCCGTGGCGCAGAGGCTGGTGGCCCGCACTTTAAACCACAGCTGCACTTGAATCCCGGGTTCGAATCCCTAGAGCCTTTGGCTGCTTTCTTGGCGCAGAGGCTGGAGGGCCGTACTTTAAGGTAACGGGTAGGGCACACTAGCGACGCCAATCGATTTTAAATTTTAACTACTAAACCGTATCTATTTTAAACAATTTCGGGGCTAGAACCTCTCGGCAAACCCTTATACTATTTTTTTAATAACCATGCACAAATGTTGGGTCTGTTTTTGTACGCGAAAAATCAATTTTTCGCGTACGCGTTGGACCCAACATTTTTGCATGGTTATTTAATAAATAGTATAAGTGTTTGCCGAGAGGTCGTAACCCCGAAATTGTTTAAAATAGTTCCGGTTTAGTAGTGTGCCCTACCCGTCACCTTAAAACGACGTGACGGCTGCGCTTGGGGTGCCGCGTTCGATTCTCACTAGTCACTAGTATAATAATAATAATATAATAATAAGTTTTTTTATTGAAAACCACGACTCGACGATCTCGACTCTGGTCAAACCAAATTTGCCTCAGAGTCGGTCCATAAAGCAATTTTCATAAGTCCAAAGTCTGGAAGTTGGCAGTCCTGTATCCTCGTGCTTCGGAGACCACGTTTAGTCTTACACATGTTCATGATCCTTCACGGATAAAAGTAATCCGCGCTTCGCATTCGATTTAGGGATTCTCCGTCACTACGATGTGGATGTGCGAAAGTGGTGGAAACAAGAGACTATTGGTTTGGCTGTCGCACTGCTGTCCCATCGAAATACCCTGGGTTAGTTAGAATAAAGAGCAGGAATAGAAGTTCAACACACTTCAAAATTTAACACCATTGTTATAATTTAATTTTGACGACCCGTTTAGATCAGTGGTAGTGAATGCTGCCTCTGGTGCAGGGGTTGCGGATTCAATCCCCGCACAGTACAAACATTTGTGTGCGTAAACATGTCTGTTTGTATTGGTGTTGGGGTGTCTTCTAAGTATTATATGTATGTATTTACAAAAGGCAAGTGTGGCAGACAGAAAAGGTGACACCGGTAAGGGGGTAAAAAATAAATATATTAACAAAATAAAATGATAAAAATACAGAAAATTTACATGTTATCGGCCGAAACGTCCAGATGAAAAGAAACGTCAAAGAAATACTTTTTCTATTCTATAAAGGGCGCCTAAGCGGCAAGGAGGTCTGTCCTCGACAGCAAGTATTATATTATATGTATATATTTATAATTCCGCTGTTGGTTCTGATCCGTAATACAGGTGCTTAATTGCGTGTCCGCAAAAATCCGGTCTATGTCCGACTAAATCCGGAAGCCTGGCTAACCTTCACTGGAGATAGTGGTCATTTAGACTACATTTACCTTTCTTTTCGGATGTTTTCCCTTTGTTGAGACTAGGTAAACCGCACCACTGTATAAAGCCTTTGTTTACTCTAACAACATCGCGATTGGTGTACTCGTAGTTAATGAAAATGTGAAAGAATATACGGGTTTAATAATTTTGCAGAATGTTTTTACAGATTTTTAAATATGGGTGCTTATTTTACAAGCCGCGGACTCTACCAAAGTGTAGAGGATAGCAGTAGAGAATACTTACTTATGTTATATATCGTTGGTTTTGGAACCAAACATGACCGATAAAACGCATCGTCTGTTGGATTATTGGATTCAAGATTCATGATATTTATTTCCATGCTTACATGCATGGTGGCAGAGTAGAATAGGCCACCCTCACTCTTACCGTGACTTAGTGCTGTACAGCAGGTATGTGTTACTGAATATATTTAAAAAAATAAACGAAATATACATTTTCAAAGGCTGTTTGTATTTACTTGATTTCAGATTACGTTTCAGAAGTTTGCACTCGTACAAAAGGATAATGAACCAGATGTAAAACATCGCGATTCATGTTTGCTTAATAAAATTCCCATTACAGTTTCAATTGCAAGACTAACACAGGGTGGCCTATTTACAGTGGTTCAAAAGATTTTGTTTGACGCATTGAACAATTCCGTGTATCTTCTGCGTATTTTTTTGTACTTGCCGACGATAGAAAAACTTGTGTCAATCTGTCACGTACTGTCATTAATTTTGTTTAGTAAATAAAAATAAGATTCGGCGGGTAGGGCTACAACAAGCCGCGTGGGCTGATGCAATTCAAAGGTTTTAAATTAGTGTCTAGTGGTTTTTAGTGTACAAATTTGGTGCTTATTTGTACAGTGAAGTGCCGAAAAGTGATCCTAATAATAAGAATCGTTGAATTGTATCGTTTTTAACACTGCTATTGTGTGTCGAGTGAGTTGTCTCGTGACAACTTGCTTGGACCTAATAGTGTTAAAACCCGCGATTGCTTTTAGAGTGATATCCGCTGAATCGGTAGGTCGATAAAAGGTAAAAACACCGGCGTTTTATTTGGTGACTGTAACTTCGGCTGTTGACTACCTACTTATTCTCAATAAGTTACTTGATATTGGCAAATTATCTTCGGGTAGAGCCATATTAAAAAAAATAAGAAAAATAAGAAAACATTTAACTATTTTATTCCACGACAAGAACCAGTCTCTCCAACAGTATTAGTTTTGCATTTTTTGTGTAATTTTTTGCTTATGAAAAAAAATAAACAACTAAAATTGCAATATATTGTAACTATACTAATGTTAACAGACATTTCCCCCCAAGGAACATGCAGTATAATCTAAAAAAACACACTCTTTTACTTACAGTGATCATCTGTATAGGAAAGCGAATTTCTCGAGAACATTTTTGGGTATTTAAAATATCACGGTGTATATTTTGTTTTTGTTTGAAGTTACAAAAAATCAAGTAACATACAGCGGTGTGTTTCAGATGGGCCTCATTGTGAGGTTTAATGTTTGACCACTGTAAATGGGCCTCCCTGTATAAAGCAGGACGATGAATGTTTGCATTTTACCAAAGAAAATCTGGATGCGAAACATTCGCGTTAATATTCAGTTTTCTGCTCTCATTAAAACGACTGAAAGCGGAATTCTTTACGAACGGTATTGAATAAAAATGAACTCGAATGTATGCTTTACAGTCTCGCATACCCGAGACTGTAGAGAACGCATACAAATTGATATTACAATTTATTCAACGCGTTTTTATCCATCTCATCTTAGTGTGAATTCCCAGTTGCGTACAAAGCTGATGCTCTGGAGCCCGGAGTAGGTACGCTTAGACTATGATTCCTGATTTAATTTGAGGAGTCGAGTGATTATGCGACTGATGAAGCGATTGCCGTCTAGACTTTCGCAGCCCTTTAGCAGGGGAACTAAACCAACTGCATCATGGTTACACGTTCCAGAAATTATCCGTAATGAGCAGGTTTATTCTAATGTGATAGGTGGCAGACGAGCATACGGATCACCTGATGGTAAGCAATTGCCCATGGACGCCCGCGACACCAGTGGAGTCACAAGTGCGCTGCCAACCTTTAAACCGCCCGTTTCTTCACGATAAATAAATAATAATAATAATAAATATTTCACAACATCACATACATTGATCTGACTCCGAGACAGGTAGCTCAAGCACCTGTGTTACGGATATCAGAATCAACAGTGAGATTACAAATATATACATATAATACTTTTCTTTTGTAAATACATACTTATAATACACAGCAAACACCCAGACCAATACAAACAGATATGTTCATGCACACAAATGTTTGTACTGGGATCGAACCCGCAACCCTTGTATCAGAGGCAGCGTTTACTACCACTGTTCCAATCGGGTCGCAATGTTTTCCCTCACCGCCGAGTTTATGGTAGAAATTCACACATAGATTTGAAAAATTCAGAGGTTCATGCTCAGTTTCGAACTGGGACCCACCGTATAGAAGGCGCGTTATGAACCACTGGTCTACCATAGCTCTTCTCTTCTCTTCTCTCTTGTACTCAACGCGTTTTTATCACAATTTCAGAAAATAACATTTCCTTTCCTTCACATAAGCTGCTCTCTCACAGCAGTGACGATAACTGTACATTTGAAATGAAATGAAGTTTAGCTATAACATGTTAAATTCAATAAGTTTGACGACCCGTTTGGATCAGTGGTAGTGAACGCTGCCTCTGGTGCAAGGGTTGCGAGTTCGATCACCGCACAGTACAAACATTTGTGTGCATGAACATGTCTGTTTGTATTGGTCTGGGTGTTTTCTATGTATTTTAAGTATGTATTTACAAAAGAAAAGTATCAAATGTATATATTTGTAATTCCGCTGTTTATTCTGGTATCCGTAACACAGGTGCTTGAGCTACCTATATCAATGTATGTGATGTTGTGAATTATTTTTCAATGTTATGAAAAGTGATTCAACAAATGCTCTGTAACATTTTAGGATTGCTATGTGTAATCGTGTCGACTAATGCAATTCAAAGGTTTTAAAGTATCTAATGTTTTTATTTTATGTGTGCAGTGAATAGAAGAATTGTCAGATGACAACTTGCTTGGACCTAATAGTCTTAAAACGCGATGGGACTTAAAGTGGTATCGGCGGAATCCGTAGATCGATAAAACGTAAAACACTGGCGTTATATTGAGTGTAGTCACTTATTTTCAAACAGTTACTTGACACTGGCAAATTATCTTCGGTTAGAGCCATAATGAATATTCAAAGAAAACTTTTTGTTTGCTGATCAATCAATTGATCTGTGCTCATTGGTTGTTATGAATTTGAGACAATTAATTTCGCCTCGGTGTTTGCAGAGCACTAACGATCGAGTCCAAACAACCTGGAAACGTCCAAAGTGTTTCTCTCAATAATTCAATTGGGACAATTTAACCGTAAACACTGAGGGCAACAAACAGAACCTTTATTTAAATTAGTCTGTGTTTTATCGCGGGCGAACTTTTTTGATTTATGACGGGGAGGCTGTGTCACAGGCTGGTTCACAGTAGAGAAACTGGCAGTGAAGTGAATGTCAGACTCATTAGGTGGCAGTGTTAATATAGCCAGTGTGCAGTGCTTTATTAATCTTCGCGCTGAATTTGAGATAGGGCGCGGGTTTCACGCTTTCGTTGTAGATACTTCGGCAGCGTGTGCCCGCGCGCTTGAACGATCATGGCAAGTAAACATTTATTGACCACATACACGAATACAATTACAACAAAATGTAGGATACAGACATGATACATAAAGAGACATTCAACAATAAGACGAAAAAGAAGAAATAATAAGTAGGTAAGTAAGTACATGTCATTATTAGTCCTTTTTTCCGCGCTCGTGCAAACTCTGGAATGACCTTCCAGCCGCGGTGTTCCCTGATCGCTATGACATGTCCTTTTTTAAACGAGGTTTGAAAAGAGTTCTTCTCTCACGGTAGGCAGCTGCATGACTCTGCTCCGGCATTGTTGATGTCTATGAGCGGCGGTTACCGTTTACCATCAGATGGGCCGCAAGCTCGTCTACCTACTATAAGCAATAAAAAAAAATGTTGTATGGATAATACAACATCCACTTACAAGTACTTAATAAACAACAGTTAATAGGTCAAGGGTATAAGAGTCAAGATGTCTACATTTTACTGCCGGCGACAGTACCTAATGTTCTATTTTAAAGTTAGATAAAGACACTTAAGTAAGTTAGTAATAAATAGTTACCTAACAAAAATTTTCCTTATTTTTCATTCATTTCCTATAAGCTCTAAAATAACATTACTTATATAAAATAAATGGAGTAAGTAGTTAATTAAAGTAGGGGCCTGGAAGGCCTTCGCTGCCTTCGCGGCGGAGCGCGAGCGAGAGCGAGATCCCCTTGCTAGCGCGCTCCGAAGGGTGAGGAGGGGGAGGAGACGCCGAAGCAGATGCGCGTCTCCCCCCTCTCCGCGGAGGGAGCCCGCTGGTGCGTAGTACGGGGACACCAGCACCAGCATTGCACAGGCTCCCTCTGCTGCCCGATAGGGACGGCTCAGTTCTTCCGGCTGTCCGGGGAATATCGTGGAGGGAGGCTTCGGCTGTATCACCATAATATTCCCCAATATGGGCGATGGGAAAAAACCGCAGGGGGGCTTAGGCAAAATATATGATATAAAAAAATGGGTTTGCATTTCAAGAACATTCAAGTTCTTGTTTTGTTGAACGCTTTACCGTCTCTTAACAGATACTTCACTGTTACCAATTCTTTAGTGTGGTTTAGGGACTAACATTTCCACAAGTATTTACATTTAGGTTCTTGTATTTAGATTAATCTTGCTACTAACTGGAGAAGTTACTTGAAGTACTATAAATAACATTTATCTTCTTTATTGTCAGTTCAGTCAGTCCATTTGGTGTTATAAAGCATTAAGGCGAAAGGTTACCCAATTAATTACAATTAGCTTCTTAACCGGATCTTCTTTCAATACTAATTTGAATGCGAATCCGGTTTTACTCTTTGGTCTATTTTTGTACTCGAAATTTCACCTGACTCCAGAAATAGTTGCTTTTCGTGTTACCCAAAATTTCGAGTACAAAATTGAAAATTTAAAAAACCCTCGACAGCAGCCATCTTGGATTAGATATTTGTCACAATAAATATATTCTGCTACTCAAGCCCTTTTATATGTTAACCATATTGTGGGAGTTGTGTTAAAACATACAATCAATATGTTTTTGACGGCGGCCATCTTGGATTGATTTTTATCTTTCAAACAAAAACAAACAAAATCAAAATCGGTTCATTTGTTCGGGAGCTACAATGCCATATACAGACTCACAGTCACACACACACACAGAGAGACACGTCAAATTTATAACACCCCGGCGTTTTTGCATCGGGGGTTAAAAATAGACCAATATGTAATGCACAAGTTATTAAATAACAAGTTTGAGAGTTTGTCAAAATTCTGACTGTCCAATTTAAAAAATGGATTCAACGGTAGACGTGAACCTACATTTATAATATTATAATGATGATGCAGGTACACTTTTCAAAATATGTTTTCTTTAGATATCTTTCAAAATTAACTCCGCTTTTAAAAATAATTAGATTTTTATTGGGTACAGCAATTTTTTGCAATTTATTTTTAAGTAAATAATGCACTTTAACATTTACAAAAAATTTTTTACATGAGAGGTGGCAGACGAGCAGACGGATCACCTGTGGAGTCACAAGTGCGCTGCCAACCTTTTCCCCTTCCCCCCCATTGGGCCTCCGGTAACCTCACTCACACGGCGAAACACAGCGCAGGCGCTGCTTCACGCCGGTCTTCTGAGAGGAAACTTACGAAATTCGTCGATTTACCAAGGTCTCCGGTAGCTTAGTCTGTAAAGCAGTTGCCCGTTTAGCAATCTCTTAGACAATTGTCTAAGAGGGAATCTATTAATTTCGTGTTTTTCCGCTGACTGCTTTCATGGCGCGGACTCTTTTTTTTTATGCTAGAAGCGACAAACGAGCAAGTGAGTCACCAGACGGAAAATAATCAACGCCGCCCATGAACATACCCAAAATCAGAGAGATCGATAATGTGTTGCCGGCCTTTCAGAAAAAAGAGTACGCACTTCTCTTGACGGTCCCTAATCTACATATTAGTCTTAGTATTTTTCCGCGGGACTACTATCATGGCGCGGACTCTATCTGTATATATTTTCTCTAGCATAGAGGCGACAATCGAGCAAGTGAGTCACGTGATGGAAAGTAACTAACGCCGCCCATGAACATCCGCGAAATCAGAGAGATCGATAAATGTGTTGCCGGCCTTTCAAAAAAAGAGTACGCACTTCTCTTGAAGGTCCCTAACTCTTCTATCTGTATATACCGCCGAATCCTTTGTCGTTACACAAAGCCGCGGGAGAAGGCTTGTTCAAATACATGGGTTTCTAACTTCTTTAATAAATAGCTCGTTTAGCTCAGTAAAGTTGGCGAAATCACAAAGATATCTACTAATTTGTATTGTTTTGTTGTTTCAGGTACGTCTGGAAAGCGTTTGTGTAGGACTTATCGAGGTTACTTAAACTTCTGTACGATAACACTGTTTGTATAGTTAGGAACATTATTGGGTAATAATAACTTATACAGGGCTTATTTACAGTAAAGTATCAGCCTATAAACTGTCCCACTGCAGGGCAAAAGCTTTATCAGAGAATTCAAGTTATCGATACTATGATGGAATTAGGCTTAATAACCACGCTTGCCCAATGCGGATTGATGATCATAAACCCGAGCTATGTTCGAAGAACACGAAACTTTTTGCTCGACTCGGTATCGAACCAAGGACCCCGAGATCATGGCTCGGTACTTAAACCATCGGGGCGCCTTATTTACAGTGCTCTAAATTTATTTTTGATGGCTGAGAATTTAAGAAGCTCACCTGGAAGACTCCCATGTATATAGTTTTCCGTTTTTTTTTAGTTTTTGAGTAAACCGCGTCACGATAAAAGATCCGCGGAAAAAGGCGAAAGTAAAGTTTGAGATTCCTTGTTTCTATGAACATAAGACTCAAATTTGAATGTTGATGGCGACTCAAGTGCGTGTGAAAAAATATTTTTGATACTTTTTCATGAGCAAGAAATAAAACCAAAGAAACATTAAGATGTACAGTGGCGGACACATCAAGCAATACAAAACTGTCAAATTACTTCATTAAATTATAAACCTTATATTGTTACACATTGAGTTCGAAATCGATTGAGGAAATTTGACAGTTTTGTATAGCTTGACCTGTCCGCCACTGTACCTGTAATCCATAGTATTCGTACCAGCTACCATCCGTACTACGCCACTAGATACGAGTATACCTATAGTATAGAAGCGTCATGCATATGTTATGTATGTTAAATGATGTGTAGTTTGATAGAGATCTTGACCTCCTTGACCTTCTCCCCTCCCACCTCTTCAACCTGTACCTTAACAAGTGTCTGCTCGGGCTCAAGTGATATTTGTCATCGGGTTGCATCGCCACTTTCTCGGTCGCAGACGGGTTCAACCTATATACCCACTTACGGGTTGCGCAACTGAGTGAGAGTCGCAGATATATTATATCCTCGAGATGATGTGCATATAAAGAGCACTACACACAGAGCCCGCCGGTGCCGCCGGTCTACCGCGACACAGCCCTGGCGATCTTATAAAATGGCAAATGACCTTATATTATACGGCATGACTGGGCCGGCTAGACCGGAGTGATACCACGGCCTCACAGAAAACCAGCGTAAAGCAGCACTGTTTTTTTTAATACTACGTCGGTGGCAAAGAAGCGTGCAGCTCGCCTGATGGTAAGCGATTACCGCAGCCTATAGACGTTTGCAACTCCAGTGGACCTGCGTACACTCTGCCGACCCCTTAAAAACCTTGACACTCCTTTTTTGAAGAACCTCATGATGTATTCCCCCGGGAAAACATCTGATGGCAGCTCATTTCACACACTGTGCTGTGTGAGTGAGGGTACCGGAGCCCCAATCCGGGGGAAGGGGGGGTTTATAGGTTGGCAGCGCACTTGTGACTCCACTGGTGTCGTGGGTGTCCATGGACGGCGGCAATCGCTTACCATCAGGTGATCCGTCTGCTCGTCTGCCACCTATGTAATAAAAAAATAGCATCAAGTTCGCAACATGTTGCCCAACGACATGTCAAATGTCAAAAAAATTTTACTCCCCCGAAATTTAAGCGACAAAATTTTTCGTGAATGAAGCAAGCGGCAATATCGACAACATAGCCTCTTATTACAAACCGTAGTCAAAAATAAGAACTGGTATGAATACTAGGAGTAACAGAAGAACTAGAATAAATATTAGTATAAATATACCGTTAGGTAATGTATTAACTGTAAAACTAAAATTAAACCACCCGGACTTCAGTTTAAAGTCAGTATTAAAATAATAACCTCAAAGTTTCGATTAAGTGACAATGACAGTTTACCCCTGCCCCTGTGACAGTGTAATTCCGTTTTATGCTAAAGTTATTTGCGAAAACGTAGTTAACTTTTTTTCAACATACGAGATAGACAAGTCTTAACCCATGCAACTTGAAAAATTTAGGAAATTCATTGTGTGTATTAAATTTGTCATGTTTTGTCGCTTATACATAAGTATGTATAAGTATACATAGATGATTTCTGTCTTTGTTTATCGAGTGTATGTCATTGAAGTCAAATAGCACGTAATCTGAAAAGATAAAGGTAATATTGTACACTTTTTTTTCATAAAACATGACCCAGCTTTATGGAACGATACATAGATTGTACACAAGTACAGCAAACCAATTAATAAAAAAAATCGCATCGTAATTTGCAAGGCTTACAACATAATCATTCGTAGCACAATACTACGCAAGTACCAGGAGAACATAACTCGGTAACAGTTAGATCGGATCTATTGGCGCGAGGCCGCTTGATTTGTATGATTGCCGTGACACAGACTATGTAACAATGCAATGATAGTGAAGTCTTATCGTCCGTTGCCTCTATACAGACTCGTCACGCTTCCAGACGTTGAGCGAGCATCAGCAAACATTATCTTCCATCACGCTCTTTACCGTTTACTTTCGCTAGATGCTCTCACTCCCACTTTCAACGTGAAGAGGCATTCGGGTAACGAGTTTCGAAGTCGATTTAGGGCTTTGCAATATGTTGGATGACAATCTGAGTTTAGAGGCTACGGTATACTGAGCTTACTACGTTAACTATTTCATCAAACTAAGAATATGTTTATAAGTTATGCAGTCAACAGTGACATTGTGCACAGTATCAAGAAGCATCTAGTATTGGTTAAAAAGACTATATTTGATTATCGCCATGTGCAAAAAAAATCTTGTCAAATAAAATTAATAATCGGTGTCGCGGGTGTCTATGGGCGGCGGCAATCGCTTACTATCAGGTGATCCGTCAGCTCGTCTGCCACCTATTACCTAAAAAATATTTAATGGCAATACAGAGGTACCTGGTGACGCATTTTCAATTGTAGTTGAAAATCCTGACTGACCGGATGGCGCAATTGGTAGTGACCCTGCCTCTTACGCAAAAGGTCGTGGGTTCGATCCCCACCCTGGACAAACATTCGTGCGATGAACACTTGTGTTTGTTCAGTGTCTGGGTGTAATATATGTATTTAAGTATATATTTGTGTCCTTCTGTTGTCTGATATCTGTAACACAAGTGCTTAAGCTACTTAGTATGGAATCAGGTCAACATATGAGATGTTGTGAGAATTATATTATTATTATATTATCCTGAATGTTTATTTGTTCGGACTCACAAAATAAATTAAACTTACTGTATCAGACCGGATAGATTCATTATGTTTTCCTACGACCGTGTTAAAACACGGCTAGTTTAATTGTTCACAATAAAATTCAAGTGGCAACGAGGAATCGTGCTGTTGAATAAAAAAAAACAATATTACATGTATAGATCAAAAGTATATTATAATCTTCCAAATTTTGGATGGTAACGTAATTTACGCTCTCTTCGTAATTAATTTGAACCGTCCTTATCTATGATAATACGGTATACGACTACTTTTTTTTAATTTTGCAATCAAAAGACCTCCTGATGATAGAAACATCGTTGAAAGAATCACTTGATTCTCATTTAAACACCTGAAATATCACAACTTTAAAATCGCATTATTTTGGGCAACCCAACGCTCATACAAATGGCTACTTAGATGTGACGTCACACTTAAGTATTTTGTTACCCGCTACGGCAAAGCAAAAGGAGGGTTATGATTTTGACAGGCTATGTATGTATGTATGTATGTATTGTATTATGTATGTAGTATGTAAATGTATGATGTTCATACTGTTTCCACGTAACTTCTTACTACTTTATCAGAATCGACAATGGCATATCATTATAAAGCGTCTTGATCGTCCGCTGGTTATTAGGCTAATATGAAGTTTCACAAAATCTAATGTGGCGCCTCATAGCGACAAAACATACAGAGTAAAAAAATAAAGTTATATAAATATGTCCGTGTTTTGGTATCATTTGAAAGCCGCTTGAACGTTGTACATTTTGAATATATATATATATCTACTAGCCCTTGGACGACAAAATAGTATCAATAAAATAAAGTAAAAACTAAAAAACCCAAACTACGACAAAAAACGTCGCTGAAAAGTATAAACAAGCCTTCGTGGGATTTAAGGCGAATATTCTCTATGTAGAGATAATTTCATGTTTGGAAAGCGTTGTTCACACGTTAATATACTACCCTTTGCACGTGTGATTGCGGATTTCCAAAGACATGAAATTTATCTCTACATAAGTGAATATTTGCATAAATTGACACGAAGGCTTGTTTTATACTTTTTCAGCGACGTTTTTTGTCGTGAGTTGGTTTTTAGTTTTATGCATTTCATTTGATTTTGTAATGGTCGCTATTACATGTTTCGTTTATGTCATGTTCTATTAACAATAATTGGTGCAAATTGTATTGGTTATTCAATGGTATATATTTTTTTTGAATAATTTTCATACTTTTAAAATGGACTTGCCCATGAATCTTGAATGAACCAATAAAACCGGCTAGACGTTATATTTTTAATTGAGAATTTTTGCCTTTGGCACATATTGACCTATATTTTGACAAAATATTTATATTTTGTAAAATCTTGAACTTAATCGTATACCCTATTGTCGAGGACAGACCTCCTTGCCGCTTAGGCGCCGTTATAAATAGAAAAAGTATTTCTTTGACTCTTCTTCTTCTTCTGACGTTTCGGCCGATAACATGTAAATTTTCGTATTTTATATTTTTATTTTGTTAATATATTAATTTTACCCCCTTTACCGGTGTCACCTTTTCTGTCTGCCACATCGTTTGGTCCTTCGAAGCGCGGAGTTCGCCATTTAGTCGCCATCAGCGCAAATTTTCAAATTCAGAATAATAAGAATTTCGTGGCAGGGCACCGATTCCTCCGTAGTCGAGGACGTTGGGGGTACGCTCCTTGCTAATATAATAGCAAGCGTGGTTAGGGGCGGCCGAAATATCCGCTCGTAGACTGGAAGTACTAGCTGCTGCTGAGGAGGAGGCTGCGCGCGCGGCCTGTGAGGCTGAAGCCGCCGCGCTTTGGGCGCAGAGATTGACGCAATACATCACTGCCCTTCAAGATTCTTCCGACTCACCGGGTGGCGGCCTATGCGGACCTGGTCCGCCGCCGCAACCAGTTAGCAGGTGCCGCACATGCGCGACGTCCTCCACCGTGGCCCTCAAGACGTCTGCCTACATCCTACTGTTCGCGGTTTTCGTGAGGATGCAGCGTTCCTGGGGGCGGAGGACCCTCGCCGCGTACTGTGCGCCCTTGGCCTGCCAACGATGTCGGATATAACTCAGGGGCCAATCGGAGTGAGTGTTGTGAAGCCAGCAGCCAGACGCACCTTTGCCCGGGCGCCGCAACGTTGGGCGGAACGCCCGCGCCCGAAGTCACAGCAATGGAGCCAGTTCCAGCGCCGCTACAACCGCCATCATTGTCATCTATGGTGACTGACAGTAATTGCTCACATCCTCGTCGAGTGAATTATTTTACGAGGACATTGAGACGTCGTAATGATGACCAGTGCAGTGTGTGACAAATATGTTAGTGTCTAGGTAGGACCACAGGGAGGTCTGCCCTCGACCTCTTGGTTGGTTTTTAGTAAGGTCCTTTGGTCCCTTACGGGGAGGGCTATGTCGAGGACAGACCTCCTTGCCGCTTAGGCGCTCTTTATAGAATAGAAAAAGTATTTCTTTGACGTTCCTTCTTCTTCTGACGTTTCGGCCGATATCATGTAAATTTTCTGTATTTTTATAATTTTATTTTGTTAATATATTTATTTTACCCCCCTTACCGGTGTCTCCTTTTCTGTCTGCCACATCGTTTGGTCCTTCGAAGCGCGGAGTTCGCCATGTAGGCGCCATCAGCGCAAATTTTCAAATTCAAAATTATATGAATTTTGTGGCAGGGCACCGATTCCTCCGTAGTCGAGGACGTTGGGGGTACGCTCCTTGCTAATATAATAGCAAGCGTGGTTAGGGGCGGCCGAAATAGCCGCTCGTAGACTGGAAGTACTAGCTGCTGCTGAGGAGGAGGCTGCGCGCGCGGCCTGTGAGGCTGAAGCCGCCGCGCTTTGGGCGCAGAGATTGACGCAATACATCACTGCCCTTCAAGATTCTTCCGACTCACCGGGTGGCGGCCTATGCGGACCTGGTCCGCCGCCGCAACCAGTTAGCAGGTGCCGCACATGCGCGACGTCCTCCACCGTGGCCCTCAAGACGTCTGCCTACATCCTACTGTTCGCGGTTTTCGTGAGGATGCAGCGTTCCTGGGGGCGGAGGACCCTCGCCGCGTACTGTGCGCCCTTGGCCTGCCAATGATGTCGGATATAACTCAGGGGCCAATCGGAGTGAGTGTTGTAAAGCCAGCAGCCAGACGCACCTTTGCCCGGGCGCCGCAACGTTGGGCGGAACGCCCGCGCCCTTGGCCACCACAGTGGTGCCATCCAGCGCCGCCACAACCGCCAGCGGTATCTTCTGTGGTGATCGGCAGTAATTTCTCGCATCCTCGTCGTGTGAAAGTTTTACGAGGACATTGAGACGTCTATATGACCAGTGCAGTGTTTAAACAAATATGTGTCTAGGTAGGCCCACAATGAGGTCTGCCCTCGAACTCTTGGTTTTTAGTAAGGTCCTTTGGTCCCTTACGGGGAGGGCTATGTCGAGGACAGACCTCCTTGCCGCTTAGGCGCCGTTATAAATAGAAAAAGTATTTCTTTGACGTCTTCTTCTTCTTCTGACGTTTCGGCCGATAACATGTAAATTTTCGTATTTTTATAATTTTATTTTGTTAATATATTAATTTTACCCCCTTACCGGTGTCACCTTTTCTGTCTGCCACATCGTTTGGTCCTTCGAAGCGCGGAGTTCGCCATTTAGTCGCCATCAGCGCAAATTTTCAAATTCAGAATATAAGAATTTCGTGGCAGGGCACCGATTCCTCCGTAGTCGAGGACGTTGGGGGTACGCTCCTTGCTAATATAATAGCAAGCGTGGTTAGGGGCGGCCGAAATATCCGCTCGTAGACTGGAAGTACTAGCTGCTGCTGAGGAGGAGGCTGCGCGCGCGGCCTGTGAGGCTGAAGCCGCCGCGCTTTGGGCGCAGAGATTGACGCAATACATCACTGCCCTTCAAGATTCTTCCGACTCACCGGGTGGCGGCCTATGCGGACCTGGTCCGCCGCCGCAACCAGTTAGCAGGTGCCGCACATGCGCGACGTCCTCCACCGTGGCCCTCAAGACGTCTGCCTACATCCTACTGTTCGCGGTTTTCGTGAGGATGCAGCGTTCCTGGGGGCGGAGGACCCTCGCCGCGTACTGTGCGCCCTTGGCCTGCCAACGATGTCGGATATAACTCAGGGGCCAATCGGAGTGAGTGTTGTGAAGCCAGCAGCCAGACGCACCTTTTCCCGGGCGCTGCAACGTTGGGCGGAACGCCCGCGCCCGAAGTCACAGCAATGGAGCCAGTTCCAGCGCCGCTACAACCGCCATCATTGTCATCTATGGTGACTGACAGTAATTGCTCACATCCTCGTCGAGTGAATTATTTTACGAGGACATTGAGACGTCGTAATGATGACCAGTGCAGTGTGTGACAAATATGTTAGTGTCTAGGTAGGACCACAGGGAGGTCTGCCCTCGACCTCTTGGTTGGTTTTTTAGTAAGGTCCTTTGGTCCCTTACGGGGAGGGCTATGTCGAGGACAGACCTCCTTGCCGCTTAGGCGCTCTTTATAGAATAGAAAAAGTATTTCTTTGACGTTCCTTCTTCTTCTGACGTTTCGGCCGATATCATGTAAATTTTCTGTATTTTTATAATTTTATTTTGTTAATATATTTATTTTACCCCCCTTACCGGTTCTCCTTTTCTGTCTGCCACATCGTTTGGTCCTTCGAAGCGCGGAGTTCGCCATGTAGGCGCCATCAGCGCAAATTTTCAAATTCAAAATTATAAGAATTTTGTGGCAGGGCACCGATTCCTCCGTAGTCGAGGACGTTGGGGGTACGCTCCTTGCTAATATAATAGCAAGCGTGGTTAGGGGCGGCCGAAATAGCCGCTCGTAGACTGGAAGTGCTGCTGAGGAGGAGACTGCGCGCGCGGCCTGTGAGGCTGAAGCCGCCGCGCTTTGGGCGCAGAGATTGACGCAATACATCACTGCCCTTCAAGATTCTTCCGACTCACCGGGTGGCGGCCTATGCGGACCTGGTCCGCCGCCGCAACCAGTTAGCAGGTGCCGCACATGCGCGACGTCCTCCACCGTGGCCCTCAAGACGTCTGCCTACATCCTACTGTTCGCGGTTTTCGTGAGGATGCAGCGTTCCTGGGGGCGGAGGACCCTCGCCGCGTACTGTGCGCCCTTGGCCTGCCAATGATGTCGGATATAACTCAGGGGCCAATCGGAGTGAGTGTTGTAAAGCCAGCAGCCAGACGCACCTTTGCCCGGGCGCCGCAACGTTGGGCGGAACGCCCGCGCCCTTGGCCACCACAGGGGTGCCATCCAGCGCCGCCACAACCGCCAGCGGTATCTTCTGTGGTGATCGGCAGTAATTTCTCGCATCCTCGTCGTGTGAAAGTTTTACGAGGACATTGAGACGTCTATATGACCAGTGCAGTGTTTAAACAAATATGTGTCTAGGTAGGCCCACAATGAGGTCTGCCCTCGACCTCTTAGTTTTTAGTAAGGTCCTTTGGTCCCTTACGGGGAGGGCTATGTCGAGGACAGACCTCCTTGCCGCTTAGGCGCCGTTATAAATAGAAAAAGTATTTCTTTGACTCTTCTTCTTCTTCTGACGTTTCGGCCGATAACATGTAAATTTTCGTATTTTATATTTTTATTTTGTTAATATATTAATTTTACCCCCTTTACCGGTGTCACCTTTTCTGTCTGCCACACCCTATCATGATAAACAAGTGCCCTTTGCTTTGCGGGGGATAACCCAACCTGACGCCGTCTGTACTTGAGCTTGTTTGGCGTCGATTCAAAATTAATAAACTAAAGGTGCATGAAATAATTTAAGAGTTGAGTAAGGTTTAATAAAAATGCTTTTTTTAAGTTTGTTTACGGGTTAAGCGAATTGATTTTAATTTTCTGTTTTTTTTAACCGTACCAACTAAGTAAATAAATACTCGTCGCGTTGAAACAACAACATCAATTATATCCTTCTACTCAATTCCTGCAACACTAATTTGCATCAAGCTGCTAAAATATACATATTGTCGCCCTCGGCGTCGTCTGCTAACTCATTCATAGCGGTAGAATGACCTGACTTGCGGATTTTCCGAGTTTCAGCAAATTTTTACGGCCGGACAGACGTAGGCTTAAAATACAGTTAGTGTTGTCCCACTGTCGATTATGATGTCGATGGTACATCTTAAAACTGTTACCCCATCTGAATGACTTTTTTAAAATACTTGTATAGTTGAAATCGGCCAATCCCATCTATACCTAGTCAATTGATGATATGCTCTTAGAGGTGCAAAAATTCAATTTAAGCTTAAAAATACTATCATAATATCCAATAAAACACATCCTGTTAATACATTCATATATAAAACTCATAAGAAATAACAAGACATTGTAATGGATATGTTTTAATTTGCAAGTTATAATGTTATTATAACGTCATTAGAATGTCTTGTTATTTCCTATGAGTTTCATACATGAATGTAGGTACTAACAGGTGCTGTTTCATTGCATATGTGTTTTTTTTTATTGATTACGTAGTGACAAACGTTTCAATGTTTAAGAATACCTTCTTTATATTCACTCTTATCAGTTTAGTTCTAGAATGGAGAACACGAACCGCCGAGTGCTGCCTATGACTTCCACCAACCAAGTGGATAGACCTAATAAAGATTGCGGAAATTAACTAGATACAGACCACATCCAATCGGCAAATCTAGAAGTTATTTTAAGGGATGCCTACATAGGTTGAACATTCAGCAGTGGACGTAACTGACTTGAAGATGATGATGAAAAAAAGAAATAAGTGTAAATAAAAAAAATGGCTAACTCACATCCATCTCTACATATCTACTCAGCCTCACACACATCCACTAATCTATAAATATATATTATTTATAGAGGTAATTAAAGAAACCACTTTTGTTATTAGTATTACGTGTATTATTCTATTCTATTAGGAGCTTTTTCTCACAAAACAGGACGAGCTAATATTTTTTTTTTTATGAACTGTAGGCTAACGCTTGACCACAATCTCACCTGATGGAAAGTGACGATGAGGTCTAGGATGTAACGCGTTTGCCTAGGAGATGCCTGTTCACTCTTGCCTTAAAGAGTATGAGAGTAAATTGAATATTGCTATGTAACAATGTTTCTTGAATACCCCATTATTTCATTTTCATCGACAATGAACTGTCGAGTGACATCACTGGCCCTACTTTAGGGTCTTGTTGTGGTCGTAAATGTTCAACATGTTCTGGTCGGTTAGGCTGCGATGTTTGTTTACATTAGGGTGATAAGAAGAGTTTGTCGTCATCTTCATTAATTTTGTAGGGATTTTGTGGGGTGACTTTCGAGTTTCTAGACTCTATTTTAGCTTGTATATCTATTAGTACATATTAGAAGTATCTGTGTCTAACTCAAGGGAAATTGTCTTTTCTAGTATGGGCATGTAATCAGAAGAGAGGAATAGCATACGTAACCAAAAGAGTGACGGGTATGAATATAAGTGGGAGGAAGAACAGAGGACTTCCGCAAAAAATAATGTTTTTTATGTGACGCCCATGGACACCCGCGACACCAGTGGAGTCACAAGTGCGCAGCTAACCTTTAAACCCCTCTTTCCCCTGGATCGGGCCCCCGGTACCCTCGCTCACGTAGAGTGCTTATTCACAGCGGTTTTCTGTGAGGCCGTGCTATCACTCCGGTCGAGCTGGGCCATTCATGCCGTAGCGTGGCTCTCCTACGGTTAAATTGATTGATTGGGTGGATTGTAAGAAGATTGACATGACTGAAAAGGGGGTGGATGATTTGATGATAGGGATGTGTGGAAGAAAAAGACATACTGCGAACAGGAGACCAAAGGAAACAGGGAACAGACCAGGATAAAGATGATGATTAGATGTATCTGTGTTTGGACTTTTCGAAATGTTTCATCATCAACATCATCAGCCCATTTAAGTTCCCACTGCTGGGGCACGGGTTCCCTCAATCACATGAGGGGTAATTGCCATACTCACCACGCTTGGCAGACGGGTTGGCGAGGGTTTTGATATAAATGCAGAGTTTTCCTTCTCTGGGTGCTGATGATCATGCCAGCAGCTTTGCCTTAGTCGCCTTTTACGACACCTCGGTAAGAGTGAGGCTGGCCTATTATACTCTGCCGGGGACCACACGGCTTTCGAAATGTTTAAAACAGGGAAATGATGCGGGGAAGAAATCAATTATCTGAGTTATATTTTAATTTACTATATGTACGTACATATATCTACGTCTATAGTTGTATTGTATTGTTACTTGATACGTTATAAATGAACTCACGACTGACCCCATTTTATGTCATCGTGCGATGAAGTACATAAGATTGCGTATTATGTATTGAAGATGAGAAGTCATCTCGATTACCTACTTTGAAGTAAGGTATAATTCTTGCATTTCACGATAACTTTATGTTTTTGTATGTACCTCATCAAATGTGTGCGTGCACAAAAATTGTGAAGTGAAAAAACAAAGTTTTCAAAATCTTTGAGTTTAGACAATTTCGGTGGTTATGTAATTTTTTTATGTGGTAGGTGGCAGACGAGTAGACGGATCACCTAATGGTAAGCAATTGGCGCCGCCCATGGACACCCGCGACACCAGTGGAGTCACAAGTGCGCTGCCAATCTTATAAACCCCCCTTTTCGGATTGGGCCTCCGGTACCTTCACTCACGCAGCGAAACTCAGAACAGTACTGCTTCACGACGGTTTTCTGTGAGGCCGTGGTGTCACTCCGGTCGAGCTGGCCCATTCATGCCGAAGCGTGGCTCTCCCACGGTCGAAAGAACGATATGAGAAACTATCCAAAACTCACTAGCCCACTGTCGAGCTAGTAGACTGGTATAAATACGCATATCGATTTAAATAAATCTAGGGGTTCTCAATAAAATAAAAATTGAATTTATTCCGTTCACAAATTTCTTTACATAATTGGTAAACCAATTATAAGGTAAGGTAAGTATTGTGGTGTCGAATACCTCTATTAGGTACATAAGCACCTGTGTCAGAGGGACCCACTCTTCCTTAAAAACTGATCATATAACTGAATACAAATATTATACAATAAAGTTTAACAAATATTATGAAGTTAGGTAAGTTTAATTATCTAAATGACCTCCCTCTCTCTATGATCTTGTTCTCAAATAAGATTAGAGATGTTATTTTTATACAAAATCCGTTTTTCAAGGACATAACTCGTTTCTTATTTCAAAATTTTCACTGTGCACACATGTGTATTGTGTCTGAACACAACATAAGAAAATGACATTTCTGGTTACACATTTTAAAAATTAATCTCATTTATAAATTCTTAAAGATCGTTAGTGCAGCGAGTGTCTTTTAATTTATTCAGAACCTTAGCTACATAAAGACTAAATTGTTTACTAATTTCTTTATGTTCTGAATATTTCTTGTGTTATAAAATTCGTCTAAATTTTGGTTCCCAAAGTGTCGTGTCTCAGCGGCATTCCGCGGGTGCGCGCGCGCCTCTCCGGTTACCGCGATATGTCACGGTCGGAACACATCGTGACGGGCCCCATACATGGAACGATTTGTCTGTACGATCTGTTCCTTCAGGTAGATCGAAACGACGAATCGACAAGATCGTTCACTATTTACTTTATTAAAGTCGATATTGCAAAGCCCATGAACTCATGTAAGTAATTGAATATCGTAACGATGAGTCGACAGTGTAATTGGCTCTTTACGATCAACGATTTGATTTGTAAACGATTGCTCAATCAGTCGTGATCGCTTATGAGATCGATCATAACAATGAGCGATGGTAGCTCACGTGAGCCTTTTTTTCTATAATCTTTGTTAATTTAGAAAGTATCGTAGTTATGTCGACCAATGGGGCGACGTCCTGTGGGTCGCCCGAGATACCGCTGGAGGGACGAAGTCGCCAAGGACCTCAAAGCACTGCACGGTTGGACGGAATTGGCACAGGACCGCAAAAAATGGCGAACTTTGACGTCGGAGGCCAAGACCCACTTTGGATCGCTGAGCCAGCGTAGTAAGTAGTTATGTCGTATATTTTTTTTACTGCAGCATTATTATTTGACGGTTATGGTATGACTTATAAATCTTCAAGCGTCGAGCGCACTTTTTCCTCAAAATCCGCCAACGCATCTGATCTTCGAATTGTTGATGGGCAGCAGAAAACACTTCACGTCACTCGATATCTGCCACTAGCATAAAAATTGCAGTTTCCAAAATTTAACTAACTCGGACTTAAAGTATTTCTTTGGGTTCAGGCCCGGCTTAGCTTGCCTATAACATGTTCATCCTTGTAAATTAGATAGGATAATAGGACGCGAATGTTTATATTCAGTACCGTAACAATACAGATCTGTTGAATATCATTAAAGAGATTGTAGGTACTACACCTCTCAATGCTATGCTTCATCATGAGGAAACCGATCTCAATGCAACTGTGCATACTTAAGTTCAGTAATAGTGTACTCAATGAATGTATTCATTATATCATTAACGTAAACTGTAGCTTCCAGTAAACGGGGAACCATTACAACATCAAACTGTTTTAGCTATCCGAGAAATTCCGTTTCGGACCACGCGTTCTAACGTAACACGATACTTATCCCAGTAAGAGGCGATATTCACACCTGCTTGCAACTCCTTGCCTGTTCCCTTTACAATTCAAATGATATGTTCCTACGGAGACAGTAATGGATAGTGTATCAGATGGAAACGGCGTTTTGTATCTGTAAGTTGTGTAAGTGTTGCGAAGACAGTTCCACTTCCAGATGGAATATGGGGCATGGCATATCAGATTTCGAGAGGATTTCGCCTTTGTGTTCCTGAGATGCGTTAGCTTGTTGATTTAAAGTGTTTCCTATTATAATATTACGGAATACTCTCTTCATGGTACATCCACAAGTGGCTAAGTGTTGCTCAACAAAAAGTAACTGCTGTATGGATGCCCGGTATGTCAACTTTATCAACACAACATGTTTCAGAAACTCTCGCAGTTAAAAAACGTTATTCGGGCATTGTTTTGTTAGTTAACCAAGGGGTTAACTGGACTATAGTAAGGACTATAGTCCATTCATTCAGAATGTGAAGGTGAATAGGACAGTTCTGTTTTGACATTAAAAGTGATACGCTCCTTTTAACTCTCAACGATATTTTTATGAATCGAGAATATTTTCTTTACAAATCTAATCGACTTTTTATTTGCTTGATTTTAAATTTTAATCAACATTTTATCTATGAATATGAATTTGAATTCTATCTGGCTATGGAATACAATATGTAATTATCCTTAGTGGTTCGCACACAAACAAAAAAATAATAATAATATGCATCTTATTCATCTGAAAAATGAGAACACTCGCTTGACGTGTCGGGACCATCTTCGTCACTAAGAGAAATTACTAATTCTTTCCCTAATGCAATCTATGCAGATATATTTTGCACGAATGGTACGAGTAAGGTGGTCGCCATACCGATTACTGATTTATTGCGATTTTTTGTGTCAATCCCTAGCAAAACTTCCGACTAGAGCATTATGCAATACATAAGATTTTTTTTTGTCGAAAGTCTTCGATTAGTGCGTCCTTTCGGTCATGACTTACGGTGCCGAGACGTAGACACTCACGGCTGGACTAGTCCACCGGTTCAAAGTCGCTCAAAGAGCTATGGAAAGGGCTATGCTCGGAGTATCACTGAAGGATCGCATCAGATATGATGTAATCCGACAGAGAACCAGAGTCACCGACATAGCCCACCGAATTAGCAAACTGAAGTGGCAGTGGACTGGTCATATTAGCCGCAGAACTGACAGCCGTTGGAGCCATAAGTCCTTGAGTGGAGACCGCGACTCGGTAAGCGTAGTGTAGGACGCCCTGCGACAAGATAGGATGATGACATTCGAAGGCTGGCTGGTGTGGGCTGGATGAGAGTGGCCGAAAATCGGGAGCAGTGGCGTGCATTAGGGGAAACCTATGTCCAGCATTGGACGAGTGTGGGTTGCTGATGATGATGATGAAGATATTAATTACAAATTATTTTGGTACTATTTTAAGTTCTTGTTCAGATTAATTGAGAAAGTTTTTATTTTTACAACTTAATATGTTTATTTTTAGAAAGATGGATGCATGATACGAAACGTTTGAACTGTCCTATTCACCTTCAGATACTTTATTATAATTATTTTTACAATTTAAAAATCGAATCTGAAATATTCATCAAAACTAGTATTGTTTTGATGAATATTTCAGATTCGATTTTTCATCGAAACAAACTCTCACCAGAAATCAAAGGATACTAATTCGGAACTTCGGAAGACGAACTTGAGAAGATATTATGGTTTGGATTGAGTTACGCGAAATTGGATTACGGAATTAAAAAAGCCAATGGGCCTCTTAAAATGTAACCTTACGGTTTCATAAGGTGCTAGCATAAAGTCAGTCTATAAACTTTTCGTCTGGCGAAAAGGAATCGGTAATTTGCACCCCAATAAATTATGATTGCTCTTTGAAATCGAAATCGAGATTCGGTTTCGTTCGAGATATAATTTTATTCTCGTCACGCAACTGCCCAAAAATGGGGCGAGATATTACGAGGGCTCGATATCGAATCGATTTCGAAAAAAATCCCTACCCAATCAAAAACTGGTCTTGTCGAGACGTCAATCCCGAGATTCGCAATTTATTCACTTATTACCTACGCCACGTTAACTTTTACTCATGCTTTTACATACTTTCTTGTATGCTTGAAGAAAATGGTGCTTACTGCTTTGGAAATTACGGTCAGGGTTATGCACTCCAGATGTGCGTACGCATCAATGCTGACGAGCTTGTAGTGCCAAGTTGGGCCGTAGGACCGGTTGAGAAATTCCGAGAGCCTCATAGAAAGGGAGGGTCACTTTCCCATATGAATCAGTGGTTTTTGCTTGTCAACCCTTCAATGGGGTTCTAGAATGTCTTTTTATGCAATTAGGTCCTTTTATGGTGCATTGTTGAGGGTTTTCATATTTTCTTTTAGGTTTTTGTTGGCTTTTGGTTGTAAGTTGCTCTTTATAAGACTCGTCTCGTCTGTTGGTATTTAGATTAGATAGTTATGAAACGGTATCTTTGAAAATATTACCTTTTACCCTTACTGGGTATCACATCGTTCTTACCATAATAATGTGTCGTCTTTGAACCATGTGATAGTTGAATTAAAAAATTATGAATATAATGTTATACATTCTTTGATATTTTATATTGCATCCCTACTGATTTTATAAGTGCCTTGTAAAAGTGTAATATGTACCAATATAATTGTATATCTGCCACATAGTCCACAAATCTTTCAATATATATTATACGTGTTATTACTACTTATTATTATTATTTACTTATAGCTATTTATTTACTTACATGATACACTCACTCGCAACCAGGTCTCACCAGAATACCACCGCAGCTGCGGCACCGCAGATAGTGCCGTAGCAGCAAACGCTGAGGTCGGGACCTGATTGACCACACACAACCACACCACCTCTTCTTATATCGCCTCTTCTCTTTGTATCTGTATCGTGTCGTGTTATGCCTTTTTATGTGTTGTGATGGCCAGTAAATGTATTTTCTTTCTTTCTAAAAAATATTTTTATTACCTAAAAATTCTACGATAAACACATACATTTAGTAATCCCATTATTTGTACGAGTATTAGTTCGAACATAGTTTTCAATTTTGATTGCACTTCAACAAAACATATTTTTATTACCTACAAATTCTACAATAAACACAGGCGTTTAGTAATCCCATTATTTGTACGAGTATTAGTTCGAACATAGTTTTCAATTTTGATTGCGCTCCAACAACTTTAATAATATTAGCTTCGGCCAATTTCACACCATTTAATATAATCAATAGTCCATTTTTCATAGCATATGTAAGTGAATATTATTTGATATATGATTGGCCTCTGTTTTTATTTGGGTAGTGATTATAAAATGTCGTATCTAAGGCTAATAATAGTCGCCAGATTAATTTTATTTAAACGAAGTTAAAAATAGTTAGAGCTAAAAGGATAGTTTATGTATAAATGAGCTTATTTTACTTTCATAAAAGTCAGATTTATACATCGGAGGCCAAGACCCATTTTTAAAATGTCACTGAGCCATCGGAGTAAGTATTTTATTATTTGATAGAAATGGGGTGTGCCCTGCGTCTCATAGCCACTGCGACCAGTAGATGATCTATTGTGGCAGACGGAGTAAGTAAGTAAGATTTTTACCTAATACTCAAATCGATGTGTACCTAAATTAATTTAGTGGCTACCTACCCCTTTGAATTACCTTTTTAAAAAAAGTATTGCACAAGATGATATATATGCGATAAGACCGCCGAAATTGTACAATTAAGTTTCTGTAATGCCTAGTTTTTTTAAGTTGTGTTTTTTGTGCAATAAAGTATATCTATCTATCTATATGTTGATATCACATAGCGATAGAATAGGCGAACATAATTCAGTCAATTTTATGAAGTGCATTCATAAAAAAATAAGAATGTAGATAGATGATGATCTCTTACCCACTTAGAGCTACAATTTTTTTTTATACAATTTATCAGCGATTAGTCTAAACGAGGATAAACGGTCAATGGATTTATCTACGTCGTTAAATTTCTCTTTGGCTAACTGTTTCCTATTTTGAAAAGAATCAACATTAGTGAAGGTCATTGACCTGGTAGGTAGAGTTAATTATTTACCTCATTTCGTCATCGCAAACTGAGTGTGATTGTTTGGCCTGCTCCACGAGGACTAATGACAAACGTGTTTAATCAATAAACAAATTATTCTTTTTGTCAAAGCAACGAAAGGTTAAATAGTTCAGGTGAACCCGAAAAGAGGTTTTTAACTCAACGACGGTGAAAACAAGCATGCGGCTCACGTGATGTTAAGCGACTACCGTATCCTATGGATGTTTTCAACTCCATAGGTTCCGCATACTTGATTGTGTGTTTATACGCGTTTTGAACTTTAAGATTCGTTTTTTTTTTACTTGGAAGCTTGTTGTTGTTTTAAGTATCAGCATATAAACTGTCCCACTGCACTGCAGGGCAAAGGCCTCCATAATAGAAATCAAGTTATTTCTGCTATAATGGGATTAGGCTTAATCACCACACTTGTCAACCAGCTACGTCCGAAAAATTCGAAACCTACTTTTCGCTCGACCCGGGGATCGCACAGGACCCCGAGATCACGGCCCGGTACTTAAACCACTAGATCAACAGGGCATTGGAAGCTGGTATAAAGAAAAAATTAAGTAGACGATTGGATGAAATTGACGATTACATTTAATTGATTGTGTTTTAAAAATGGCTTAAGCTTAAATACGTTAATAAATTTCGATCCGTTTTGTAATAAGATGGTTAGTGTCTAATATTTTATGAGGTCCAATTTCCCAAAATCCTTCTTGAAGCAAAAAAGAATTGATTTTCTATTGTACCTGCTGCAATTTTTTTCTTCGTGCGTGAGTCTAACTTATATTTTTTTAAATGATATATACATTACTTGGCCGGATTTTCATAAAAATATTCAAATTGCTCTATTAATAGGTACACTTGTAGTACAGTCAACAGTTTGTAGTTCTTATTCCGAAGAACAAAAGAGTCACTAGCTGCGAAAAGTGTGCATCAAGTTTTGCTGTTGACAGATTAATGATCGCTTGGTTTTAAGTATTTAAAAAGATATTCATAGAGACCATATGATTCAAACCACATGTAAAAAATCATATATCTAAACTACCAGGCATGATAAATACCTAAGAAAGCTAAGGTTAATGAACTTTTCTGTATGATTATATTGTCATTATGGTGGGTGGACCCTTACACGAGTGCTCCAGAGTGGCAGTTAACAGGGACAGATGCCGGGTTTTGAGAGGCGTGTTACGCCACAACAGCACCAAAATACTGGCACAATGCTAACATTGTGCCAGTATTTTGGACAATCACGTGGCTAACCACGACCACTCTGCCAAGAGAGATAGATACGACTTAGAAGATATTGCCAATTCATAACTTATAAGCCATTTGTAATTTTGTCAGCTTGCTGCACCAATCTGATGTGATTTCGTAAATATTGTACTAGTAATAATTTTGTCAATATGAATCCAAAGTAAATAAACATCATCATCAGCCCATTTAAGTCCCCACTGCTGGGGCACTGGCCTCCCTCAATCACAAGAGGTGTAATTGCCATACTCACCACGCTTGGCAGACGGGTTGGCGAGGGTTTTGATATAAATGCAGAGTTTTCCTTCTCTGGGTGCTGATGATCATCCCAGCAGCTTTACCTTAGTCGCCTTTTACGACACCTCGGTAAGAGTGAGGGTGGCCTATTCTATTCTGCCGGGGACCACACGGCGGACCACACGGCACGCACACGGCGGCAAATACTGGGTGTATCTGTGAATATTTACATCCCTTTAACCACGTGTTCTATTAACCATTATGAACAACATTTATTCTATCACTTTTTAAAATTCGCACGAAAAAATTTCAATTTATCATACAAAGTCGGTCAAGTGACTTGGTCATTTTGTATGGGGAGTCGAAAAATTTTTCGATGAATTTCGAAAAGTCGTTGAACAAATGTTGTTCAGAATGGTTGGTAGAACACGTGGTTAAGGGGATGTAAATGTTCACAGATACACCCTGTATATACTTATAATACATAGAAAACACCAAATGTTTGTACTGTGGATAGATACCTACCCATATAAAACCTGATTTGCAGTACCAATTTTTGTCTTTATTTCGGTCTACTGAAAATGTTGCAATTTGCAGATTGGCTCTACTGGACCGACGATTTGCATTCACGTAGGTAGAAGTGTTATATTTAGTTAGTTTTTAACACCTTCCGAATGGAGTCACTCACAGAGCTAAATTCTACCTGCATCAATGGAGCCCAATAATTAAATTGCCCGAGGGGATCCGGTAATGAGCCCAGACAGGCACACCTCGTGCCGGTAATGAAATAAAAAAATCTCATCAAAGCTTTTTGTTGGCGAGAAAAAAAGCCTATGTCTCAGAACAAAACAGTACGCTTTATTTTATTGGTCTCGTTTGCTCGTTGTCTCGTATCGTCTAATTTGTATTTTTTTCTGTTACAGGTACGTATTCAGGTTTATTCGTCATGAGGGCAAGTACAAATGGGGTGAGTAAAGTGAGGATCATCATCGGCAATAAGTTCTTCACGGATTTTTTCATATTTTATCAAGACGAAAATGTATTTTTAAGTACCAGGTTTGTCAAATTCTGAATCATAGTCCAAGTGTAACCCAAAGTGATAGCGGCACATACCACGTATTAGTCATGGAATTATTGTCATATAACAGTTACAAGGTATTATTGTTTGGAATATAGATGGAAAGTTGCACAAAATTGAATACAGGCACAGAGTAGCAATTAGATTAAGAAATAGAGAGACCTTAAAAGCTTTTGTTGTACTGTGGTACAGTAATGAGTAACAACAACAAAATATAATAGGTACAAGAGCGATCTTATCACATGTAGCGAATATACTTACACACCTACAAGTAAGCTTAGTGAGTTGTGTTATGGTAGAGATGCTGTAGGTATGTGTGTGTGTCCAAAACCGAAACCAGTATATTTCACGCTCTGTCAATTAAATTGAGTACAGATTGCAATTACAGAGATAAGAGTATGAGGTACTGACCTCGCGACGCGTGCTCAGTACTCCAGATTCTCAAACTTCAGGTACAAGGAGTGGGCTATTTTGCTTCATATACTCGGTCTGTTCAACATTTTCCATCAATTATTTTCATATAAAGGCAACCGCTATACGTTCTGCCCCGTCCAGTGGTTACTGGTAGAAGTGTTTGGGAATGCTGTTTAGCATTTGTACCTTGTTTGTGCAATAAATATTAAGGGTCTTAATCTTAAACTTGTTAAACCTTTATTAACTAAAACAGTGTCATAAAGTAGTTTTCATTATTTTTCGAAAATTTTGTATATTTACTTTTTGTTTCAAATGTCATAACTTTTCTATAACAAAGTTTTAGTTAAAAAGGTTTATTGAACGTTTATGAATAAAGCCCTATATAAATACGATCGGTAAGAAAAGAAACTGAATATTGTAACCCTAGGGGCATACCGTTGTATGTTTGAGAAACTGTATAGTATTGTTGGACCCCTGCATAGTGAATATCGAGTATTGAGTCGTGATCTCCATCGAGTCGTACGGAGCATTATCGCATCCGTCACACCAGCTCAATGTCACGGGCCAGATGTCGTTAGAGGTGCGTGTGAACTTGCATTTAGTAATTGGTGTAGGAGGTGGCGTGGTAATGAGAAAAGATGTGGAACTTGTTTCGGAAAGTTTCTGAAATCTGTAAGTAGACGGTAATCGCTTCATTGCAATTACCTGCAGCCTCCTCAAATCTCAATCATGGTCGCCGAATCGTTATCCCCGTCCCTTTCACACGAGCCGAGCGTCTTGTTTGTTTGGATGCGACAGTTATATTTTCGTTAGTTACGGGACGGTTTCGTAACCTTGGGCTTACCTTAGGATGCAACCATGAATCATACGCTAAGTTGAGATGAGAGATTTTGTAATAGGAAATATTAAAAAAAAAACAAAATTCAAGAATACTTTATTTGCATAGGCTTGTACACAGCTCTTGTACAAATCGTCATACGTGAAAAATATTAATTTATAAATAAAGAAATATGTATAAAATCGTCATACATGAAAAATAATAATTTATAAATTCATCATCATCATCATCACCAGCCCGGTAAGTACCCACTGCTGAGTATAGGCCTCCTTTCCTTTACGCCAATGTACCCGGTCTGGAGCCGCTCGGATCCATGTAGTCCCCACGATTTTAGTGATGTCATCGACCTATCGTGAGATTGGACGACCCGGATTTCGTCTGCCGGTTCTAGGATACCATTCAGTCAGGATTATACTCCACCTGCCATCACCGCGCCTAGCCAAGTGTCCTGCCCAATTCCACTTTAGATCCATCACTCTTGATCCGACTCCTCTGTCTCTTGATTTGAATTTATAAATTAGGAAATATAAATATAAATAGTATAATAATTGTTTAATTTAAGCACATCCAACCCCCCATAGGGTATATTTTATTCAAATGCGCTCACTTTATAATTTTATAAATTAAAAGTGAAACGTTTTGTTGCATTTATTTATGCTACACGTGACAAACGAGCAAGTAGGTCACTTGATGGTAAATAATCATCGCCGCCCATGAGCAGCATTTTTTTTCTGATTTTTACGCTCCATACAAAATGGGACAAGAAGATTGCAAATGGACAACATTTCAAAATTGCTAAGCTCTAAAACAAAAAATACCAATTCTTTATTTACTTTTCCGCTGCTCGAATATATATTTATTCATTTTTTATATTGCTTATTTATTGAGAAAAAAATTAAAAACTAAAAAACGTAAGACGGCAGAATGTAAATATTTCTTTGCTTAGCACATTATAGTTTTAAATTTACGAAATGCCAAACCCATGACATGCAACTGTCAAAAAAAAGACAACTTGTCAACGTTGAATGAATGAATGACGTTGACCATGTTGACACTAGTATTATTTACCTTTGACAGTAGCACCTTTTTTTATTAAAACAATGATAAGCAAAGGAATATTGCTGTATTCAGCCGTCCGATGACGTCATTTGGCGCTTACGTCTATTCAGAATGTAAAGAATTTCAATAATTATTTTATGCATGAAAATGGACAAATTTTGAAAAAAGAAAAAATATGGGTCTGTTCATTTTATGTCTATTTTCATATAAAAAAACAATATGGACATGTTTAAAATATGAAATGTTGTCCATTCTGATTTTGATTCGAAACTTGCCTTATCCATTCATGGTTCTTCATTGAATGGCGTATGTAGCCCAAACCAGTCAGCGTTCGTGTCGGAGCAATCAGAGCCACAATTGTTATTGTTACACTAGTTTTGTTATTGCTATACTAGTTGCGGTATGAACACCTATAGCTGGGGCCAACGACCCTGCTATCTGTGTGTTAAGGTGACGGGTAGGGCACACTAGCGACGCCAATCGATTTTAATCTTTAGCTAGTACAACCTGTACGGATAAAGAATGGGATCAGAAATGGCGGCGCATCTATTCACTTCTTGCTCGCACACTATTTGCGTCTATACTCGCACTAGTGTATAGACGCAAATAGTGTGCGAGCGAGAAGTGAATAGATGCGCCGCTATTTTTGATCCCATTCTTTATCCGCACAGGTAGTACACCGGATTTATTTTAAACAATTTCCAAGCTACAACCTCTTGACAAACACTTATAATATTTATTAAATAACCATTCACATATGTTGGGTCCAACGCGTACGCGAAAAATTAAGCACGCCAAAAGCGGCCACTTTTGGCGTGAACCAATTTTTCGCGTACAAAAATATTTGTGCATGGCTATTTAATAATTAGTATAAGTGTTTATGTGTGCCTAGAGGTTGTAATCCCGAAATTGTTTAAAATAGATCCGGTTTAGTAGCTTAAAATTAAAATCTAGGCGTCGCTAGTGTGCCCTACCCGTCACCTTAAGGATGTAGAAATATTTGGCCGAGGCACTTCTCACCAGCTTAATGTCCCAAAATAATAAGGCATTGCTTTTCTAGGAGAACCCTGTTCTCGGGTTTATAACGTACTTATAAAGTACCTGTGCGTACCGTCCTAAAATATAAATCTGAGTATGATCAAATAAAGACAACATAAGAAGTACAAGAGAAAACATTATTATAAAACAGGAAAATATACTTCCTGGTCCCATAATAATAAAAGTAAAGTAAAGTATCAGCCTATAAACTGCCCCACTGCAGGGCAAAGGCCTACGTCATAGAAATCAAGTCATGCATCGCTACTATGATGGGATTAGGCTTAATCACCAAAATAGTCTTTTTGAAATTTAAAAAACCTACGCCTTTATTATACTAACCGACTTTTTCGTTCAACAATTTTGCCCGCCGCGGCGCATGCAAAATAAACGCCCTGTTGGTCTAGTAGTTTAAGTACCGGGCCAAACACAAGGTTAAAGTCCCTAAACTAAAAATAGAATTAAAAAAAAAAAGTACCGGGCCGTGATCTCGGGGTCCTGGGTTCCATTCCCGGGTCGAGCGAAAAGTATGTTTCGAATTTTTCGAACATAGCTCGGGTTTGTGATCACCAATCCGCATTTGGCAAGCGTGGTGATTAAGCCTAATCCCATCATAGTAGCGATGACTTGATTTCTATAATGGAGGCCTTTGCCCTGCAGTGGGACAGTTTATAAGATGATACTTTACAAAGATGCAAAAAAACCGAATTAAAAATGAACATACAGAATTGGTTCAAAATTAAGAGTAGAATAAGTGTTTTGAGGTATTTAACTGGTTCATGTTCATACTACGACGGTGGCAAACATCTGTGCGGCTAGCCTGATAGTAAAGAGACTTCCACAGCCTAGGGATGCTTTGGAGGACTTGCATAAGTTTTGCCGATCCTATAAAAACCTTAACACTTTTTAGAAGACCCTTATTTGTACCTATATATTGTAGTCTCTCGAGCTTTAGAGTTAAAAGGGAACTCATTACAGTTGAAGTTCTTCGCGGAGAAAAATATCCCTGGAATCGTATCCATACATGTAAAAAAACAAGTAAAGTATCAGCCTATAACTGTTCCACTGCAGGGCAAAGGCCTCCATCATAGAAATTAAGTCATCGCTACTATGATGGGATTAGGCTTAATCACCACGCTTGCCGAATGCGGATTGGTGATCACAAACCCGAGCTATGTTCGAAAAAATCGAAACACTTTTTGTTCGACCCAGGAATTGAACCCAGGACCCCGAGATCATGGCCCGGTACTTAAACCACTAGACCAACAGGGCGTCATCCATACATGTACTCGTACTTATTCGATTTTTTTGTGGTTTTTATCAAGTAGGTAAAAATACTTCATAATTATAAAGGTAAGCCATATCTCTGATATCCTGCTATCGCCAGTAATAATGACCGATAGATCGATGGTGGCTGTATAAGTTACTGATACTCGACGCTAACAAAACAAAGTGCCGTTGGTTCATAATTAATTCCGCTGAATAAAGCAATTTATCGACTCAGGTCGCTTTTTAGGTGCGTTTCAACCGAACAAGTGATAATGTAATGTTATTCATTTGTTGTTTTTATAAGTACAAGGCACTACTACGAAATATAGAGTTAGACGACTTCCAGAGTTTGACATGCGTTCAAATTATACTTTTATTTGTTGCGTGAGTGACTGCCTCAGTGGCGTTGTGGTTACTGGGTCGCACTATAAAGCAACGGCTGCGCAAGAGGTCCCGGGTTCGATCCCCGGTTCGAACAAAAAAATTGTACCTAAGATTTCGGTAAGAAATTCTTTGTGTCAGCCCGGAGTCTGGAAGTTGGCCATCTACCCCCGTGCCTCGGAAAGCACGTTAAGTCGTTGGTCCTGCGCCCAATCCCTCTAAGATCGTATCACGCACGTTAGTATCCCATCGGAATATGGGAATAGAGAGTGCACTTGTGTCTGCGCACACACTAAAGCACTTATATATCCTGCGTACTTGGCTGATCGTTGAGATTAGCCGCCATAGCCGGAATCGATTGGAAGATATTATTATTATTATATTTGCTGCTTTGTTTAGCCAACATCCTATGCGACAGCAGAACCAAGCTTCGGCATGAATAGGCTGACTCGACCGGAGTGGTACCACGGCCTCACAGAAAACTGGCGTGAAACAGCACCTGCGCTGTGTTTTGTTGTGTGGGTGAAGATATCGGTGGCTGAATTTGTGGGAAGGGGAGATCAAAGGTTGGTAGCGCACTTGTGACACTATTGGTGTTACGCCATATGCAGGGCGTCAATCACATAAGTTATTTCGCATTAGACTTTTCATTGATTTAGTTTGGTACCTTGTAATTTTTATATTTTGCATTATGTTACAGTCAAATTAGTTTTTAGGGATCCGTAGCCAAATGGCAAAAAACGGAACCCTTGCAGATTCATATTTTTTTTTATTTTCGCGTTGCATTATATCTATAATGTATCAAAACGGGAATTGACACGATATTTATTATGTGAAACAACCTATAAATAAAAAAAAATACAAAAAAAATCGAAACCTTATAGATTCGTCATGTCTGTCCGTTTGTCCGTCTGTCCGTCCGTTCGTAAGTCCGTATGTCACAGCCACTTTTCTCCGAAACTATAAGAACTACTAAATATACTATTGAAACTTGGTAATTAAATATATTTTGTTAACCGTATTACGATTTTTACACAAAAAATGGGAAAAATAAAAAAATTGGGGAGGTCTCCATACCTGAAACTGAAACTAATTTTTTTTTTTTCATCAAACCTATACGTGTGGTGTATCTATCTATGAATAGGTCTTTAAAATGATGTTAAGATTTTTAACATCATTTTTTTCTAAACAAAATACTTTGCGCAAGTGGTAAATTGCGTCCCTCCTCCCCCCCTCTAACTTCTATAATAAATGAATTATAAAATTAAAAAAAAATATAAATAAAAATAACAACGAAAATTGGTTTGAACTGGAAATAGTGAGTAGTTTTTTTTAATACGTTATAAACCGTAAACCGCAATTTACCTTCCATATATCTTACTTGCTGCTACGGAACCCTTCATAGGCGAGTCCGTCTCGCACTTGGCCGGTTTTTATATTTTCTTACAGTTTAAGTTATTTTGGTTATTATGTTTCGGCTACTGCCAACATTATTACCTACACAGTAGAATAAATAGTGTAGCTGTCAAAATCGCTTCATATCGCTACTATTCTCTTGGGTGTTTGCTATGTATTATAAGTATGTTTTTACAAAAGAAAAGTATTATATGTATAGTGATATATTTGTAATCCCAATGTTGATTCTGATATCCGTAACACAGGTGCTTGAGCTACCTATCTCGGAGTCAGATCAATGTATGTGATGTTCTGAAATATTTATTTATTTATTCTCGAGTGAAAATAATAGCTTGGTAAATTACATCAGGCAATAACGACTTTTCAGCCAGTTGAGGCCAGTAGAGATGCAAGCAATAATATCGATAAATAATATCCTCCAACCGCTTACGACTACAGCGGCCAATCTCAACGATCAGCCACGTACGCAGGATATATTATAGTGCTCAAGTGTGTGCGTTAACAAAAGTGCAGTCTCTATTTCCTTACCCTCATATTCCGATGGGACACTACTAGTCTAATCTAGTGTGACACGACCGGAGAGGGATTGGGCGCAGGACCAACGGCTTAACGTGTCTTTTTTGAGGCACGGGAGTACAAGATCGCCAACTTCCAGACTCCGGGCTGATACTAAGGATTTCTTACTGAAAACTTACGTACAAATTTTGGACCGACCCGGGGATCGAACCTGGGACCATCGATGTACAGGTAGTCTGACATCAGATCTTTCAATGTTCCTCAACTGATATTGAACCAATTGTGTTTAATACTAAGGTAAGATCTATTAAAGAAATTTGACGGATTTGTAACTGTAATGTGTGATTATGTGTGGCAAAGTGGGCTATAGGCTATAAGGAGGGATGGCGCAGCGGCTGAGGACCTGTGCCCAAGTCCAGGTGGTCTTTGAAGCTTTTATAATCCCGAATTTCCGACTTGTTCAATAGAACAAATCCTTTTTTTTTGAGCTAATTGAAAGGTGTCCTTGGTTATTGAAATGCTTGATCACAAGACGTGCATGGTTTATGCTGTCATTAAAAATATATTGCAGTAAAAAGTTTCACGAATCGTCAAGTGAGTTCGTTTGTATGAAAATATGTGCCCCTGACTGTATTTGTCTAAAGTGGGAATCCGAGCCACAATTACCACAAAAAGCAGTCACGTCAAAGTTTTGAAATATCGACATGTACACGTAAATACGTCGATTTATCTACTGCATTAGCATCCCTAGTGTAAAAATTAGAGGCTTTCTCTGCGCGCCGCATTACACGCGCCGCGCACGATTGGTGCGCCCGCACCGTTTCGCGGTCGTACGCGCAGTTTCTAATACGCAGGAACTGTAGGCATATCGATATGAAATAACGCCGTAGCATAACTACCCATTTATTAATAATAATGGCCCGCACTCACTTCATTTCCGGACATTAGTTCCACTTCATACCAATAGAAGGCGCTAGGTGTCGATTATATCGCGCAAGCGTTTTGTGTTTTCGGATTACCTATTACCACTCTCTGTAAGATTAAACCTCTTTATAAATAGTAAAGAAGTGTAGATGAGCAACGCTTCATTATCAATGGGTCGGCTTGACCTTATTTGTACGTGTCACAGAAAATCAGCGTGAAACAACGGTCGCACTGTGTTTCGGCGAGTAGGTGAGGGTACCGGAGGCCCAATCGGGGGAGAAGATATCAGAGCACTTGGGTATCCACTGGTAGGTATAACGGGTCTTCACGGAGCGTCCGCAATCGCTTACCATCAGGTGATTCGTCTGATCGTCTCAACTCTAACTAAACCTAAGTAATAAACTGAGTTTATCTCGTGTTTAATTTCACAATTAGTCCGATAATCACTATCAAAATCCCTAAGGAACTACAACAAAGTCCAAGACCCGCAGATAGTTCGGGATAATCGCCAAAAGGTATTCGTTTTCAACATCAGGCCGGGGTAAGTAAATTGGCCATATTCCTTGTGGACAAAGGCTATATAAGAACGTTTGTGGAGATCAGAACTTGCATGCGACGTCGACACAAAGTAGCAAATATTCCAACTTGTTTTCCATGTTTTAATAAAGAATGATGAAGTATGTGAAAGTATTTCTACCATTCGCTTGCGGTAAGGGAAATCGCGACAAAATCTGCACGTTTAAGTCAGTTTCTGAAAGGTTTTTTTAAAATTATAATATAGGTGGCAGACGAGCCGACGGATCACCTGATGGTAAGCGATTACCGCCGCCCATGGATACCTGCAACACCAGTGGTGTCTCAAGTGCGCTGCTTACCTTTTAACCCTCTTTCCCCTAGATTGGGCCTCCGGTGCCCTCACTCACGCAGCGAAACACAGCGCATGCACTGCTTCACGCCGTTTTCAGTGAGGACGTGGTATTACTCCGGTCGAGCCGGCCCATTCATGCCGAAGCGTGGTTCTCCCACTGTTACACGTTCGTAAATCTAAATGTAAATGCTCAAAATCATTCTAATCTATGTAGAAAAACAAAATGTTTCAGAAATAAAAATAGTTTATTAAATTTTTAGGTCCATTCAGAATACTGAATGTCAAAAAAACGACACAAATAGGTGTACCTGGCAAACTGTGTTAACAGTTTTGCAGGACAAATGTATATGTTATTAGTAATAAATAAAAATTATACCAGGGTGGGAGCCACTATTATCTACAGATAGATACATTTTATTGCACAAAAACTACAGACAGTAATTATATAAAAACTTTAGTGTAAAATTATGATGCGACACAAAAAAATACAGATCTTACATTTTTTTTTGTTTTTTATTGCTTATAGTAGGTAGACGAGCTTGCGGTAAAAGGGTAACCTACCAAATAACATAGTTCGCACAATTACCTGCTTAGACATACGTAATTTATGATATATTTTGGTATACAATTTCGGCGTAGAAGTTTATATTACAAGAAAGTAATTAATATAAACAGTTTTATTAAAAATGTTTCACAGCGCCACTTTGAATTAAACTCACTGTCAGTATAATTAAACTTTTATCCATTATGGTTGACATTAGGGTAACCATAAATGGAAGTGCTTGGCAATTTGATGTTAATGTGAGTTGACAAAAGGGCCACATTTGAATAACAAAGAACACGCACATTGTTAATAAAATACTTAAGTCACGGTAATACCTACAAGAGATATTACTTATTACCGTCCTAAGTCACGGACTAAGGCATACTATATTTGGTTAAACAGGAAAGTCGTCTATTTGTTACATTTATGAATAGGAATTATTTACTTCAGTAGCTAAGGATAATAAAATTATTATTTAATCATTCTTCCCAATATGGATATTAAGAATATTTCATTCAAATTGATAAGGAAATCACATTGTCATAATGCCTGGATTCCACAGCACTTGTTCAAAATGTTAGTTTGCTCTGTCTTTTTCATCATGTAGACCCTTTCGAATTTTTGAACTTTAACCAGAAGCTTAAATTGGTAAAAAATACTAAACAGTTAAGAAAGTGTTTTAATATAAATAATAAATAAATATTTCACAACATCACATACATTGATAAACATTCGTACCTATATGTATATTAGTGTATGATAACGTGTTTATTTATTTATTTATTATCTAGATATATGTATTTATACTATAAATTTACTTAATCAATGTTCAAAATCAAAAGGATTGCACCACCCTCCCCTCTTCTATCTAATGTCCTTTACCTGAAGGTTGTCTGGTAGAGATCGCTCCCAGCGATAAGACCGCCTAAATTGTACATTGTATCTCTGTATCTATCTATCTATCTATTGATCTGACTCCGAGATCAGTATAGCTCAAACACCTGTGTTACGGATATCAGAATCAACAGTGGGATTACAAATATATACATGTAATACTTTTTTTTTGTAAATATATACTTATAATACATAGAAAATACCCAGATCAATACAAACAGACATGTTCATGCACACCAATATTTGTACTGTGCGGGGATCGAACCCGCAACCCTTGGACCAAAGGCAGCGTTCACTACCACTGTGCCAAACGGGTCGTCAATAATCGTATATGAGAAATAGACATGTAAGTAAGAAAGTAAAGCACATTTATTGACCACATACAAGATTTACAGAGATAGGACACAACATTAAATAGATATTGCACAGTAGTACCGTAATAGGGAAGAAATAGTCAAACAAAAACAAATAAGAATAAAAAGGAACAAAGTGAAGTGGTCAACATGGTCCAAGCTCAGCATGGGCTGCAGAGGTTTAGAGCCACTGGCCGGGCTGGTTTTCAGTTTGGACCTTGAGTGACGTAGGTCTGACCTTGGCACTCATTTTGGTCACATTTCTTTTATAGATGAAATCAAGAACCAAAGCATATTAAAGAATTGTAATATTGAACTTTGCTCTCATATCACATTTATGTTTTTAATTGAATAAAAACTCACATTTGATATGAGAGCTACATATGAAGGGTTTGTCCTTCACAATCATTCCAAAGGTTGGAACGTACGGTTTTCTTAGCGATTTTCCGGCTGTAGTTTCCTTCCCGAGGACACCCGGGGAGCTGAGAGCAAACCCGTGTTCTCTTGCGGCCACTTTTGCAAAGTGACCTTTGAGAAGGCGGCAATAACTACAGACCAAAGATAAATATACTTACTTTATCCAATAGCTGCGAAAATACTTACCTAATATAAAAATACACAACTTTGAATTTTTTTCTCTTTCATTGGAATGAATAAATATGCTTTTATTGCATTCAAAATAAAGTATAAAAACTAAAAACTAGGTATTACAGGATACGTACGACGTAGACGCTCTTGTCACTATGAGCTATATCTTCCAGACAACCTTTAGGTAAAGGAAACTTTTTTATAGTGACAGAGTATATTGGCTCTCCTCAGCCTGATTACCATCAGGATAAGAGCCAACGTTGCAATTACAACGGAAGCGATGTCAAGGCATCACCTTCGTTGGCACCGCCATACTGGCCTGCGAGATGCTTCTGAAGAAGCATCTCGCAAAGCGTGAACGCTTTGTTTGAAGGAATCCATATTGTAGGAAGGAGGAAATACATGCGCCGGCTACGAGTTCCACTTCTCGATGGTACGGCAGAAATAGGAACTGTCAAATTTTTTAGTCTGTGTTGAAATGAAATACAATTACCCTACCTTTGTTATTGTACTTACAACCCTCAATATTTGAGATAATGATTCTGTGGTGGGGTGTGCCTGTTTAAGGGTCGCGAAGGTCAGAAAGCAGTCGCTTCATTGTATTTACTAGACTTACCGAGTCCTGGATCATTGTCCATGTGTATCCCGTTGTCAGAAGTGACAGCTTTGGATGTAACTGGGAATTCCACACAACTGGGCTTATAATTTTTAATCGATTTCAAAAAAGGAGGTTCTGTATTTATAAATAAAGTCCTTACTAATATTATAAAGGCGAAAGTTTGTTTGGATGGATGTATGGATGGATGTTTGTTCCTCTTTCACGCAAAAACTACTAAACGGATTTTAATGAAACTTTACAGTAATGTAGCTTATAGATCAGAATAACACATAGGCTATAATTTATAAAGATATTGTGTGAACGCAGACGAAGTCGCGGGCAAAAGCTAGTTATAAATATTTCACAACATCACATACATTGATCTGATTGAAATAGGTAGCTCAACACCTGTGTTACGGATATCAGAACCAACAACTGTATTCGAACCATTAACACACGGACATTTCGAAGATCAGACGAGAGTCGCTTCCTTATAATTACCAGACTTCGCAAATCCTGGATCATAGTCTTGAAATAACCAAACGTAACCTTTTTCTGCGTCGTGGCAATGCGTCCGGCCCGTATAGTGCAGAGAGCCGAAGTGACCTTATGCAACCCGTTGACCGGGGATGGCCGGGTTATGTCGGGCTCACCTCCGATGAAGCCTCCGACGGCGCTTCTTCCTTCGCCAGGATACAGTGTATTAGTTAGTGAACTTTAACTACACGTTAATCCAAACGTGCAGGGCTCGATGGCTTTGGACGCAACTGGGAATTCCACATTTAATCACGATGATATTATCGAATGTCATGCTCACTCAAATGTCTCTGAGGTGGTGGCGCTATGTGGCGGGTCATTACATTCCCTCTAATATAGTTGAGTGAAATGATGGCTGACACATACGTCATACTTGTGAACAGGTGCCACCTTTGGGGACTGGTCTACTTCGGTTTACCTCATAATATTTATTTTATTATTATTTCATTTATCTTATTTTGTGTAACAATTGAACTGTCTGGCTTGGTATGATGATGACACAACATTGTATGAAAGTTTGGCGATTAAAAAGAGTAACTGGCGAGTTTCTTGCCGGATCTTCTCGACCAGAAACAACTTTCCGAGCCGGTGGTAGAATCGCACTATGTTTATTTATTTCTTTAGTATATTTTATGTATCAACATATATATGTATTAACATGTAAATTATACATAAGTACTTATAAATAGTTTTAAGTCATTCAAATGTATGCCGATTTGTAAGTACTGTGAACAAACCTATGCAAATAAAGAATTATTTGACTTTGACTTTGAATATTCCCAGAAATGGTTGTTTGCTTCCATTTTCAGCAAGAAAATTGTTTCGGGCAATCTGTACACAATTACTGGAAGGAAAGTACCCAAGCCAGTTAAATTATTCAGTTTGTAACTAAGCTGGGTGTAAAGCCGTCAATCCTTTCGCACCTCCTTGAATATTGAATGCGCCTGTTAGTGGATCGCTTGGATTCAAACCTCCCCCCACTCCCCCCTAGTATTTGAATTATTAACCAGACAAATTGTGTGCTATTTGAACATTGTTCTGTAGGATTTGGCGGGTTATCAATACTTTATTTATGGATCCTCTTCATTTAGCATGCAATTTAAGCAAACGCGTATCATCCTAGACCTCATCATCGCTTTCCATCAGGTGCGATTGTGATCCAGTGTTAGCCTATTGACCAAAAAAAAATGCTAGTTGCGACCATGATTCTTGTTTCGGGGAGTATGGTAATTACAATGAAGCGACTGTCGTCTGACCTTCGCAACCCATTAACACAGGAACTAGACAAATTGAATCATGGTTACACGTATCAGAAACCATCCGAGAGGAGCAGGTTTCCTCACGATATTTTCCCTTACCACCGAGCTGATGGTAGAAATACGCACATAGATTTGAAACATCCGAAGGTGCTTGCTAGGGAAATGGGAATAACACGCTTACTCGTAGATGTTGATTGCAAATTCGAAATCATTAACTGAACTGCGTAAATAATTATGCTCGTTAAATCCGCCACTGGTTAAATGGACAACACAATAATAGTTACTCTCAGTATGAAAATAATGATACCTAATTGTAGAGAATAGGTTTTGTCTAGTCACAGTACAAGTTAAAACGGTAGCTTTAACTAAACTAGCGCCACTCTTCCAGTGACTTTTATGTACATGGGATAGGGTGCACATTAACAGATAAAAAAAACACTCAATACGCAATCCAAACTGCACAATAATAATAAAGTACACAAATATGAGCGAAGATGTTTTGCAAGAAATGTATTTGTTAAGAGCCAATAGCATCGCTTCACTAAGAGAAGCTAGATAAATGAAGCGATTCTATTGGCTGTTGAAAGCACATTCCTCGCAACATAACCTCGCCCATCTCTGGTGAAAACGCAGCCTTAACTCGGACAGGTTAAATAAACAGTTTTTTTTTTAAATCTGGTGTAACTATCACAAAAAGTAACTTACTCTCTCAGGTAAGGCCATCAGGTGCCATGATGGCAATGATGTTATTGTTATGAATGCGGGTCAGCTCATAGACGTCACATTTCTGACTAGAGCATGGTTATTTTTTTCAGCCCGGTCCACTTTCAGAATGTAAACAACACAACGGACCCCAATTAAAAATATTTTTGATATATATTATTATTTATACTATTGAATTCGACACCTGGCAACAATAATACGGCTCGTCGAATTGAATATACAATTTCCTTAAAGATATACACATACTGTGGTGGGCCCCCGATGCACATGCTATGGACATAGGGATCTGTAGACCGCACTTTAAGATACCCAGGCTTGAGTAAGGCGAAATATTGAATTCCACGCGTTGACCCTTACCTCGCCGATGATTTTTTTTTTTATAGAAAGGCCAATCAGGATGACCTCACTCCGCCTGATGGTAAGCGGCCGTGAAATCCAAATATGAGGTTGACAGGCAAAAAAGAACTAGCAAAGTACCCATTGTGTCTGCCATCCTCACCCTAATGGCTTGCTGAGATGCCGTTTCACGCATCTTTGAGTGTACAAAAATGTCGAGCTGCTGGCTGTTTAATCCACTGTGTTGTAGTCTATGTGAAGTATGTGTCATTATCTTAATGGTGGGAGAATTGAAGCTCGGCGCCTCTCCATCAGCTGTGCTAATGTCAGATTAATTATGTTTCATCAGCTAAAAATATTTGCTACAATTAAACGACCCTTGTTACTGTCCGTCACTACTACTTTTATCAGTTCCCTCGGAAAAGTTACTTTAATATATTTTAAATTTATTCTTTCATATTGACCTGATTCCGTACTGAGTAGGTATATTCAGACATAATAATAATATCCTCCAACCGATAACGGCTACCAATCTCATCGATCAGCCACGTACGCAACATAAAGTATATGCGCAAACACAAGTGCACTCTCTATTCCCTTACCCTCATTTTACGATGGGACACTACTGTGACACGACCGGAGAGGGATCGGGTACAGGACCAACAGCTTAACATGTTTTCTGAGGCACGCCAACTTTCAGACTCCGGCCTGCCACTAAGAATTTCTTACCGAAAACTTAGGTACAAATTTTGGCCCGGTGGGGATCGAACCCGGGACCTCTTGCGCAGCCGTCGCTTTAAAGTGCGAACCACTAACCACTGCGCCACCGAAGCAGTCATATACATACTGGGTGTATCTGTGAACATTTACATCCCTTTAACCACGTGTTCTATTAACCATTCTGAACAACATTTGTTTTATGAATTTTGGAAAATCCATAAAAAAAATTCAAGTTTCAACTTCTCATACAAAGTAAGTCACTTGACTTGGTCATTTTGTATGGGGAGTTGAAAAAATATTCGACTAGTTACGAAAAGTCGTAGAACTAATGTTGTTCAGAATGGTTGGTAGAACACGTGGTTGAAGGGATGTAAATGTCCACATATAAGTATAGGTATAGTCACACAACAGAGGAAATACCTACAAACATACTTAAATATAGTTCATATTACACCCAGACACTGAAGAAGTACTAGTATTCATCACACAAATTTTCGTCCCAGGTTGGGGATCAAACCCATGGACCTTTAAATAATAAATTCACAACATCACATACATTGATCTGACTCCGAGATAGGTAACTCAAGCACCTGTGCTACGGATATCAGTATCAACAGCGGAATTACAAATATATACATATAATACTTTTCTTTTGTAAATACATACTTATAATACATACAAACACCCAGACCAATACAAACAGACATGTTCATGCACACAAATGTTTGTACTGTGCGGGGATCGAACCCGCAACCCTTGGATCAAAGGCAGCGTTCACTACCATTGTTCCAAACGGATCGTCTTTGACGTGTGAGGTAGGCTATCTATCGCGCTGTCGGTACTGTCAAGTGTCCTAGTTGCCATATCGGATATCTACTTAGAGCTGGTGCTATAAACCATAATACTGATCAAAACCCTCGAAAAATAAAAAGACACCCTTCTCCGTTGCGGGAAAAACATCTATTTACAGAATTCAGTATCAAATTATTTACGGACATCGACGCGTCACTCAAATAGTCACGTTTACTACCAACTATTTACTTGTACTACACGATACAGGATGTTCGATGTGTAGCTATAACGGCCGATCCTAACGTTCGGCAGGCGCGTCACGTACGCTGGCCCGTTCGAAAATGTCACGATGCACGTAAATAAGGATGCCACTGGAATTAAAATACGGTATTTGAATTTTTTTTTTTATTTTTGTTATCAAAATACCTCTGAATGATAGAATATTCGTTGAAAGAATTACTTGATTCTCAATTTAAACTACCTGAGATATCACAACTTTAAAATCACATTATTTTGGCCAAACCCAAAACGCTCCATACAAATGGCTACTGAAATATGACGTCACACGACAGTATTTTGTATGCATTTTATTTGAATTTTATATGTTAGCTATATCATTTTTTTTCTTTTATATCAATGGTTCTATTATAATAATTGGTGCAAATTGTTATTCAATGTTATAATTATTTTTTAATAATTTCATACTTTTAAAATGGACTTGTCCATGAATCTTTGAATGACCATCGAACCGGTTACACGTTATATTTTCAATTGAGAATTTGTGCATATTTACCTATATTTTGATAAAATATAACTAACTAACTAACTAGGTTGGCGCAGCGACCTATAGTGAGTCTTGGCCTCCGATAATAAGAGCCTCCATCTTGGTCAATCCTGCGCCACCTCCTGCCGGTCAAAATATATTTTGTAAAATCTCGAGCTTAGTCCCCTACCTACATAGCCCAAAGGCTATGTCTGTATTATTTACTAAAGATTAACTTTATTTTGGCCATCCCTGACCTCGGAAAGTGGTCCCGTCGCTAAAATCGATGAGCGGACATATTCCCTGTCACAGTGGCGTGGCGCGCGTGACTGTTGGCTGAACAGGTCTTCAGTCCCAGTCCCTAGTCTCAAGGGTCAAGTTCATTAAATTGGATGCGTGAGCAAACACAGTTCATAAAAAATATCGACGGCAGCCTTCAACTAAGCGTGTATAATCATTAATCAATAAACAGTCTAACAGTTTCATCATTAGCTCGGTGAGGGAAAACATCGTGAGAAAACCTGCGTGTTTTGCATAGTTTCTTAAAACATGTACCTAATGATTCAGTTAGTCAGTTTCCCCTGTAAATATTTGCGAAGGTCGGACGGCAGTCACTTCATTGTAATTACCACACTTTCTAACTCCTGACATGGTCTCAGCGTACCATCGGCTCATAAGCGGCAGCTTCGGACGCAACCGGGACTAAGATGAGGTGAGAGCCACGCCTCGGCATTAATAGGCCGACTCGACGCGGGTGATACCACTGGTACTAGGTATAAACCAGCGTAAAGCAACGCCTGCGCTGTGTTACGCCGAGTGAGTACCGAAGACTCAATCATGGGAGAATGTGATTTATAACATTAGCAGCGTATTAGTGACTCTGCTCTAGTGTTGCAGATGTCCAAGCGCGATGGCAATTGCTTACCATCAGGTGATACGTCAGCTACTTATCACTTGAAAAAAATAATACCGATACACTTTGTTCATCTATGACCCTATGAGCATACAAATGCTTGGTGCTGTATACCCATACCTACATAATCTCGAACCCGTTATAAGTTATATGGTTTAGGGCTGGTCGGTTAAAAAGATCTTGGTTAAAATTATTAGGGTATCAACTGGCTGGTATTGCTTGAGTTATATCCAAATCTATGCACCTTTATTTTTCAACTAATTGGCAATTGGTGATTTGTCTGCTCGTGTGCCACCTATCACATAAAAAGAAAAAATCTTCTACATTCTATTCTATTTTGGGCAGTTGGAGTCCAGTTGTGCTCGACAATCTTTGCTATGTCGACTCTCCGTCTCATTTGTGGCCTTCCGATAGGTCTTTTCTGATCTCAAAGCCCCTACTGCAGCATTTCCCTACACTATGAGTCAATGAAAAGGAGACTGGTGGACGTAACTCATAGAGACAGGAAAACTAACAAGTGGCTTAGAAGACACAGTAAGGTGGCAGACGTAGTGAAAAGGATGGCGCAACTGGACCCCAATTCTGGGGATTTCGATATGAAAAAAATATGGCGGATATCACCTGAAAACCATAAAATAAATATCACGAGCCCGAGAATTGGGCTCCTGGAGTCCAATTCTCTGGACGTGATATTTATTATATATATACGGGTATATTTCGGGCTATACGGGACATATAGCCCGAAACACAGACTCATTCCACCTTATTACAAATCACGATTAAAGTTACTACAGTACTAAAGCTCATTTCATCCCTTTCCAACGCGCGATGTTAAAAGGGGCTAAAATTTGTTCCGGGACTATCCTCAATTAGCGATTTTTAATAAAGGAGGTGGTAGGGAAACGCATATAATTATTATATTAATTCTATGGAAAATGCAAAACTCAGGATAAATTTGTTTATTGGTATATTCTTGTTTCAGGTAAGAACATTATTACATCTTACATGAGTCAGAAAAAATACCAAGGTAAGAGTTTCCTTTGCATGCCAGTTTTTTTTATATGATAGTTGGCAGACGAGCAGACGGATCGCCTGATGGCAAGCGATTGCCGCCGACCATAGACACCCGCGACACCAATGGAGTCCCAAGTGCGCCACCAGCCCCCAAACCTCAGGGCCCCGGCACCCTCACTCACGCAGCGAAACACAGCACAGTGCTGCTTCACACCAGTTTTCTGTGAGGCCGTTGTCTCACTTCAGTTGAGTCGGGCCATTCATTCCGAAGCGTGGCTGCTCTTCCACGTTTAATATTCTAAAATATTATCTTTTAAAAAATATTTCTATTTTTGATTATTTTTAGGATACCGTAAAAAGGTATTTTTTTATATTCTTAATGTTATGTAAACTGTTTAATAAATATTAAGACCTAAAAATAATATTAAATTAAATCATCATGCATATGAACAATAAAATATATTTTTTTGAGCAACTATCAGTATCGAGCAGGTTTCCTCATTATCAAACTAAGCTTTAGTAAACTAGGTACATAACTATTAAAAAATCTCAAGGTCCATGTCCAACAAAATGTCTCGTTTTAATGTACAGAATCACCACCTCCTTCTACCGCCTTCATTTTGGTAGAGTTATTATAACAGTCTCTGAATATGTTACGGTCGTGAGTTTTTTGTCACTTTTGTTAAACAAAAGGCTCTTTATGGGTTGATGAATACAACGGGTGTAAGTACTTCTTTTATTTATTATTGTACGTGTCACCAACACTTCTTGTATAACTCCGGACCGTTTCCGGAATGCTGGGAATTAATAAAATATCCGTTAAAGTTTCCTTAACAAAACAGACCATGGAGCTAATTTTAATAATATAATAATATGGTTCTGAGTCAATAAAAGAGTCTGATCACGCGGTATTTTTCGCCGTGTGGTCCCCGGCAGAGTAGAATAGGCCACCCTCACTCTTACCGAGGTGTCGTAAAAAGCGACTAAGGTAAAGCTGCTGGCATGATCATCAGCACCCAGAGAAGGAAAACTCTGTATTTATATCAAAACCCTCGCCAACCCGTGTGCCAAGCGTGGTGACTATGGCAATTAACCCCACATGTGATTGAGGGAGGATCGTGCCCCTTCAGTGGGGACTTAAATGGGCTGATGATGATGATGATTACGCGGTTTTTTTGGGATTAGTTCTAGACTCTTGTTGTTCGTGGAAAAGTCAAATCGAAACACCGTGCAAGAAACTCAATCGTTTTGTCTTCGTTCTGCATAGAATTAGGACAACAAATGACTCTAAAATAGCTCTATTAGCGTATCATGGGTATGTTGAATCCCTGTTGGGGAAACGCCGTAGAAAGAGATAGTCTGTTTGTTATACAGAAAAAATGCATTCGAGCGATATGCTGTGCACATCCTTGGGAATCTTGCAGACCTTTGTTTGTTAAGCTAAATGTACTCACTCTTGTCTGTCTATACATCCTCGAAATTGGTTGCTTTGTTAAGAAACACATGAGTGTCTTTGTGCGCTTTGATTCCGTATCAGGCTATAGAGGTAAATATCCTGACAGGTTAAAATTACCACCCATAAAAACTCACTCGGCACTCTTTGGGCGAAACTGCTATGTAATGGCCATCAAAATCTTTAATAGAATTAATTCCCCAAGACATTCAAAAAAAAATTTCGTAAGTGGCTGGTGGACAAGTGTTTTATACTATCAAGGAATACTTTAAGGCTCAAGCCTTAAAGTATTTTTTATTTAGTTTAGAAATTTGGAAATCATTCAAGTAGATATCAAATATCTACTTGAATGATTTCCAAATTTCTTAATTATCATTTAGACATTTTAATTAAATTTTTTGATGTATTCTAATTGTAATTTCATTGTAGTATCTAAAAGTAGACTGAATAATAAAATATTTGCATACCGACGAGATTGGTGAAGCATGATAGTTATAATTTTTTTAATACCATATTTTTAAGCAAATAAATGATTTCTGATTTTGAAAACTGCGTAACCTACTGCAAATCTGGGTAGGTTAGATTTTATTGTATAATTATAGATTCTTCTCCTTCTCAGTTGTACACTCCTGACGGAGTGGTCGTGATTATGGATTGTCTGTATGCGGCTTTAGTGAGACTTCTCCATCTTTCTCTGTTTGTGGCACTGCGTGCACATTCAGTCAAGGAACCCTTTGTAGCAGACTTGATACTGTAATTAATCAAGACGGGAATTAACACGATATTTATTATGTGATACAACATTGTGTACTCACATATTTTGCTCGACGTTTCGGCTACGTTACAGCAGCCGTGGTCACGAGCGGACCACGTAATAAATATCGTGTTAATTCCCGTCTTGATTAATTATAGTTATAAAGCAACGCGAAAATCCATAAAACTATATTTTTTTTGTGAAAATATTCTATACTTTTTAGGAGTTTTATTGTTAATTCATTTATAAATATATAAACTACGCGGATGACTATAAATAAATATTTATTTTTCATACTATCAAATAGCCTATTGGTGAGATAACGGTTTGTACCGTGTACTCGTTACCATTTTCCAATTGGTTTAAACAGGGGAACCTGTTTAGGTCAATATTTATTGTGATTACCAGACTTCTGAAATCTTGGATCATGGTCCAAATGTACCCTGGGCTCCGATGCGATGACTTTGGACGCAACTGGGAATGACACCTTGAGATGAGATAAGACTTTAAAAATACTTGGAGCTAATTCATATAATATTAACTAAGCTAGGAAACTAACCCTTTTCACTCAAAGCTAACATCTGTCTAAAATCTGAATCCAATATGAAACCGTGAATAATTGAATAGTACGAAGCGACGTACTAAAGTTGGCATTTAAATTATTTTATTTGGTTTATTTCCAGAGTTGAGTTGCCCAGATAATTAATGAAAATGATTTAGGGCTTAACTCATAAAAGTTCAAAAAACCTTTGTTAGCAAAAACGGTGGTATATAGCAGATTGACATTTGAAACAAAATATTTTCCAACAAAATTTTTGATAAAGGAATGAAGACTGCTTTATAACACCGTTTTAGTTAACAAAGGTTTAACAAACATTTATAAATAAGACCCCGCGTAAATTCCCGTTTGCGTCTAAAGCCTTGTTTGAGACTTGTTGTCTCTACGGCAAATGAACGAGCAGCTTTCCATGATGTTCCTTTATAAATTGTTGAATCATGAAGTGGACGATCCGTCTCTCTTATCACAAATTAACACATCGGTTCCTAGAATAACAGCTCGTTTACATAATTATAGGCCATTTTCAATTGTTTTAAGGAAAAATAAGTATGGTAGTTCCTCACCCATAAATTGTTTGCTCAAAACTTTTAATACTGTGTTCCAAAATAGCGATATTGATATCTATAGCGACCAAATTACCAATTTTAAGAAATGTATCTTGGAATATTTAAAGAAATCTGTAGAATAAGTCGTATTAGTTTTAATTTTCCTTTTTTTTTTTAATATTTTTTTAATATAGCAATGTTGTGCTCACCTTTAATTTAAGTACATAATAAGAAATGTTTTAGTATTTGAAAATTATTTTAATATATATTGCCTGTATGTATTTAGTTGGTAAGCCATATCTAATAAATAAATAAAATAAATAAATAAAGCTTTCGTTTCGGGGCACGAGTGCCCCGGAAAATTTATCAACTGTACCTATATTTGTAGAATTTTCCGGGATAATTACTTGCAAATGCAGCGGGTGGGCGAAGCTAATCCCTGCGCTCGCGCAAAGCGCAGTGCAAGCGATTTTCCAACTAACAGGAACACCGCGGCGTTCGCTGACCATCCTCATTTCAGCGGTTTGGATGGATGCCTGCAACTTCAAAAAACTTACGTTGGTATTAGACGTGCGTAAGTCTTGACTGAAACGACTCAGTGATCCGACAGAGCCAAATGATACACTGTTCCGAATCTCGCTTCGAATGTATCATTCGACTCTAATGGAGAGTCAGAGTGATCCGAATGATCAAATCCGCTCATTCGGATCATTTAGCTCACTCGGATCATTCGGCTCATTTGAGATCAATTTGAGCCGAATGAGCAGAATGAATCACGTATCTATCTGAGAGTCGATGTTTCAGTAAAGCGTCACTGTTCCGCATTTCTGCACTGATCCAGATGCAAATGTTCCAATCTTTTGAAAGATACGTTTTTGTTACGTCTTATTCGTGTTGCCGATCCTTTAAGAATGATAATGTAGTCGACCCTCGGAAAATACCTCTGAAGACATTCCACTCCACCCACAGGCCGGAGCGTTCGCGGGAGAAATTTCTCAGGAACGTGTTCGACCACTTTGGTTCCGTTCGAAATAATAATAATAATAATAATTCTCACAACATCCCACACTTTGACCTGATTCCGTACTAAGTAGCTTAAGCACTTGTGTTACAGATATCAGACAACAGAGGAACACAAATATATACTTAAATACATATAGGTATTACACCCAGACACCGAACAAACACAAGTGTTCATCGCACTAATGTATAAATATTCCTATATGTTCCCAGTTCGGACGGCGGACGATGATTATTAACTACAACCTATTGGAATAAAATGGGGAAATGATTTCGTTCATTCATTTCGTTTTCATTTAACTGAGATATGGCGTCATTTATTTCTTCATCAATTTCTTTGAACTTTCGGCTTAATTTCAATATTTTCTTGTATTTATCCATTACAGAGGTTTCTCATATTAAAATATTTAAGAGATGAGCCAATCTAGTGCCAGTGCATTGATATCAAAATAGGTGATATATGAATGTTAATGACATGCTTATCAGTTACATACGTGGAAATATTTAGTAGTCTCTTGTAATTATTTGATATTTTCCTGGGCTGATACGCGGTTACATTAAACGAAAAATCCCTTTCATTTGGATACCACTATCCTACGACGATCATTTTTTCTTCGTATGATACTGGTTGCCAAACTCTGGTATTATCATACATGGCCGAAAGGGATATTTTCCACTGAGTTATAGGAACCGTTAGTCCCGTTGGCCTAATGGTTTAAGTACCGGACCATGATTTCGGGGTCCGGGGTTCAATTTCCGTGGTGATAAAGCGTAATCACATCGTAGTGGCGATGACTTGGATTCCATCAAAAATTCGACAACCATAACCTAAATACTAGAAATGAACACAAGCTTGCTGTTCCATATCTCAGACTTCATAAGATTGATAATTCATTTGTAGGAATGAGTATTAAAATATTTAATAAGTTACCACAAAAGCTTGTTGATTTACCAATGCCTAAATTTAAAACACATATTAAAAATTATTTAATGTCAAAAGCCTATTATACAGTTAATAATTACTTAAATGACAAGAATTTGTGGAAATGATAAACTGTTCGTCTACACCCATGATACTGTACTTACAAAAATTTTGGCGATTAAAAAGAGTAACTGGCGAGTTTCTTGCCGGATCTTCTCGTCAGAATCAACTTTCCGATTCCGGTGGTAGAATCACATTATATTTATGCATTTCTTAGTATATTTTTATACATAGTATACATAGCTATAATTTATATTTTTCATGTATGACGATTTGTAAGAGTTGTATATAAGCCTATGCAAATAAAGTACATTGAATTTTGAATTTTTGAATTTTGTGACAGAGGCCTTTGCCCTGCAGTGGGGCAGTGTATAGGCTGATATTTTACTTTTACTTTACTATAGGAACCGAGCGAAGCAGAAAACCGGCGTGAAGCAGTGCATGTTTCGCTGCGTGAGTGAGGGTACCGTTGGCCCAATCCAGGGGAAGAGGGGTTAAAAGATAAGCAGCGCACTTGTGAAACCACTGGTGTTACAGGTGTCCATTCATCAGCTCGTCTGCCAACTATATAATAAAAAGAAAAAAAGGAAAGCTAATAATTTTTGCTCAATATAAAAAAATCCGACAACCTATAACACTTCGTACTTCCAACTTATCAACTGGCGTATTCATACATCAAATTTTTACGCAAAACGCGTCCATCAAACATGACAAAATGCTAAGTGTGAGCCACTAAGGCCTACATATCCGAGTTAACCGGGTCCCCGACCTTGTCTCTTGGACTATCTTTACGTGATGCGTGTGCAAATCGGCTTCTTGCCATTCCGACCGAGATCCGATCGGATTGTGTAACTAGTCCCTTCGTTACGGAGTAGCAGTACTCCAGAATAGGACCCCAGTGTGATTTTGTTTTTCTTTTGTTGGCGATAGGGATGGGGGATGCTTTCTTCCTACTTCCTATTACCTATCTTATTAGTACCTCTTATAAACGCGAAAGTTTATGAGGACGTATGTGTGTAGTATAGCTTTTGCTCAAGACTTTGCTCGCGTTGGAAAGAGACAAAAACCGTGGGAGAGTCTCGCATGAATGGGACGACTCAACCAGAGTGATACCACGGCGACCGGCGTGAAGCAGCACTGTGCTGTTGTTCGCTGCGTAAGTGAATCCTCACTTATACCGGAGGCTTAATCTGGAGGAAAGGGGGATTTATAGGTTGGCAGCGCACTTGTGACTCCGCTGGTGTTGCAGGTGCAGTCCATGGGCGACGACAATCGCTTTCCATCAGGTGATCCGTCTGCTCGTCTGCCACTAATCACATAAAAAAAATACTAGACTTCCCGAAACCTGTACGTAAGTACTACACTTGTGCGGGTTAGGCCCCCAACGTATGTATGTTAGAGGAACTGATATCGAAATTAGTATTTTCGACAAAAAAACGTTAGTGGGTTAGGCACCCAAACCTAATGTGATACTTCCTTGATGACAGAATCAAAACACGGGTCGTTCGCTGTGGAACGACCCGTGTTTTGATTTTAAATCGCTTGCTCGTTTGTCCACCTCTAGCATAAAAAAATTGTGAATGAACCGGATTGAACATCAAGGAAGTGTCATATTGTGAGCCTAACCCACTAACGTTTTTTGTCGAAATTACTAATTTCGATATCAGTTCCTCAAACACAGTCGCATCACTAACATTGTAGTGACTGGATATGCAATATTGAGTTTGATAGCTGAGCAAGTTTTCTGTTATTGTGTATTCGGGCCGGACTCAGATGTATAAACAAAACAAACAAAACGTTGCCTTAGGAAAAGTTACGGACTGTAACTTCTTGGTCTTTATTAGGAAATCTTTTGACCTTTTGATACTGCTTATCTATCAGCACCGGTTGTAGTAAATTGAGAACTTTGCGGGGATAAAGTAGAAAAGTATGTAAGAAGTTTTGGAAGATTTAGTTCTTAATATTTGAATAGGTCCCCGCACCACCGAATCGTCGTGTGGTCCCCGGTAGAGTAGAATAGGCCACCCTCACTCTTACCGAGGTGTCGTAAAAGGCTGACTAAGGTAAAGCTGCTGGCATGATCATCAGCGCCCAGAGAAGGAAAACTCTGCATTTATATCAAAACCCTCGCCAACCCGTCTGCCAAGCGTGGTGAGTATGGCAATTACCCCTCATGTGTTTGAGGGAGGCCCGTGCCCCAGCAGTGGGGACTTAAATGGACTGATGATGATGATGATTTGAATAGGAAGAAATTCCTTTTTGTGATGGACTTAGAGCTACATTTCAGGAAGTGTGCTAGAATATTTACGAACAAATTTTAACGAACCAGGGACCTTATCGTCATACCTGTCAAATACGCATAGGTATCGTAACGACATTAGTATTGTATTGTAATGTTAGGAAGAATCGCTGCCGACTAAGATACAGGACTAGTCCTAGTTTAGGAAGCAGAAGTTCTGAATATTGTTTACGTAACTATATATCAACCAAAATATACCTAAGGAATATTGTAAACTGTACATATTGGTTTTAAATAAATTATTATTTATTTATTTATTATCTAAACCAAGGAGAAACAGCAGCAGCGCCTGTATGTTAAGGGAGGGAGGGACCTCCGATTTGGTCGTAACGTCCGTTTGGCGTTAAGGCCCCAGAGGACACGATAGTTCACGCGACCAAATTAAGCGAAAGTAACACACACAAAACATCTCAAGGTACTGTCTAAACCTGTAAAAACACTGCGCCTGTAAGTTAAGCGAGGGGACCTCCGATTTGGTCGTAACGTCCGCTTGGCGTTAAGGCCCCAGAGGACACGGTAGTTCACGCGGCCAAAGTTAAGCGAAAGTAACACACACAAAACATCTCAAGGTAATGTCCTAAACCTGTAAAAACACATGCGCCTGTAAGTTAAGGGAGGGGACCTCCGATTTGGTCGTAACGTCCGCTTAGGCGTTAAGGCCCCAGAGGACACGGCAGTTCACCCAGGCCAAGTTAAGCGAAAGTAACACACACAAAGCAACTCAAGGTAATGCCCAAACCTGTAAAATATTTTTATTATCACTTCTACATGAAGACAATTTAACGAGTGCGAAAAAAAAAACAAAAGTAAAAGTTCATGGTTAGTCAACTTAACTGTGCCGTAAAATTTTTTTTCATCAATAAAAAGCAAAGTTTATAATGTTTTTATGCTTTTTATTTTTTATTTACTGGGCTATAAATGCTCAGATATGTTGTCGTAAGAATAAAATGCTATAAAAATGACAAAGAAATATTTCGCGACAATTTGAATGTTTGTTACTTGGATAGTCATCACAGGCAGTTGCAATGGACTCTACAAAACTGAACTAGCATCATTGAACAACTGTTATTATTACGACATTATTACCACGTTGATATTTCCTGAAAAACTTTTCGTGAGCATTATACTGCTAAAAACAAATGGTATTCACCAGTCATCATTAGGCGTAATTAAAAGAAAAATCACCCTCTAATGCAAAATAGTACTAAATAGTAGCTATAACTGTTTTTTTTTATAGAAATACCAATCAGGATGAACTCACTCCGCCTGATGGTACGGACGGCCTTTCACGGCCGCTCAGGCGGCCATCCAAATATGAGGTTGACAGGCACAAAAGAACTAACAAAGTACCCATTGAATCTGCCATCATCACCCTGATGGCCTGCTGAGATGCTGTTTGTTTCGGACCCAAGCATGCGCCTCTGATTTTTAAACTTTCCACCATTAGCTCGACGGTGAGAGAAAACATTGAGAAGAGACCTGCCTGCAGGTTTCTTCATGTGTAATGTTAAAATGTTCCTAATTTAAGCAAGAGCGGGTTATTAGGTTTTTGTGGACTTAGAAGTAAACTACTTAGGAAAAAGTCGTTAACTTTTATTTGACGAGAATCCCGTACCCTGCGCCGTAAGCCGTTAGCAAGCACGCAACCCTAGAATGTACGCACAGTCAGCATTAATTACAAGTAGTCAATGAGATCTTGGATAAAATGGAAAGATTACGAAGGATTCGTCTGACGCCCATCGCATCTACAACAGCATTAGACATCTTTAAGGCAAGAGTGAACAGGCATCAGGTGCGATTGCGGTCAAGTGTTAGCCTATTGGCCGAAAAAAAACATCATCGTCAGCCCATTTAAGTCCCCACTGCTGGGGCACGGGCCTCCCTCAATCACATGAGGGGTAGTTGCCATACTCACCACGCTTGGCAGACAGGTTGGCGAGGGTTTTGATATAGAGTTTTCCTTCTCTGGGTGCTGATGATCATGTTAGCAGCCTTACCTTAGTTACCTTTTACGACACCTCGGTAAGAGTGAGGGTGGCCTATTCTACTCTGCCGGGGACCACACGGCAAAAAAAAAACATGAATGAAGATAATTTTAAATATAAATATTTACAGATAAAAATAACCTATAATTGCTTAAAAGAAAAAAAAAATGTCTAGGCTTAAATCGAATATACCTAAATGGTCTTCACTCAGCTTTATCATGGCCCAAAAAAAGGTCTTGACTCTGGTATTCAATGGGACCAGCCGAGTTGAGTCTCACGGACGATAGTGTAGAGAAGTAGAACTGAGAACTTTCTTTGTTTTAAACAAATTAAAAGGGAAGTCAAAGGAGCGTATTATGTACATTGGTAAAAGATATACAAACTTTCCTTGAACGCGTTCGTTTGAAATAATTTCGATCGTTTTAAGTCCAGTGGAGTCATTAAAAGTAGACGACCACTTTATGCGTCGTAATTTTTCCGCTCAACTTCCCCGTCATACCGTAAACTACAGTTTACGAATGCACGAATACACTGCCGGACAAGAAAATAGATCCACTGATTAATACGAACGGTAATAACGTGACATTATTTTTTGGTACCCATGTACTTACTGCTTGACTAATGATTATACACGTTGATGTTATGTGCCTATTATAGTGCCTAGTAGCCTTGTCTTTTTCAGCGATAAGTTACATCAATTTTTTTAATGGTTAGTTCGTAAGTTATGTATTTTGTGCAATAGAGCAAATCTATCTATCTTGATCACATGCGAGCTGATTTCGTTAACTACCGTACTTAATCATGGCTATAAAGCAAAGTGATAGTTAAAAAATTTAAAAACAAAATACTGATTTTCAAATCAACATATCAACATATTCACGGGTTCAACTGCGACAAACCCTTGTACAGTGGACACCAAGAGACATTCATTTATTTTTTCATTCTTTGTTATACAAATGTTTTAGCAGCATTTCTGTGCAGTTGATAGGATAGTGCATGTAATTTGTTATATTTATATGTGTTATTTTTTGGCGCGATTGTAGTGCCTTGAAGTGTAATTGAAACGTTCAACTATCGAGTATTGAGTCGCGATTGTCCTAGTTGCAGTTGGGGCCAAAAATATTGCAATTTCGACTTGTGCCTGCGGCGCCGTGGGCGGCCTGAGGCTAGGGCTGAGAATTACATGAAAAATGTTTTCGTAACCATAAACTTGGTCAAATTAGAAAAAGATCTCGAAGTGGGCTTTAGACGAACCGAGGACGAACACAGGAGTACTGTAGGTATCAGTCTATAAACTGTCCCACTGCCAGGGCAAAACCTCCATCATAGAAATCAGGTTATCGCTACTATGATGAGATTAGGCTTAGTACGCTTCAAAGGTGTTATCTTCTTTTTACTAACTGAAAAAAAATATATGGGTAATAATTTAATCGATTTGATTGAATGATTTTGCTTGTCTTTTTTGTTTTCATGGTTTCTAGTTGATGGGAATTTTAAATCATTTAGATATTACCCACTTTCATCAAACTTGTGGCAACCCTACCCTGCCCGGGCTTTTATGTTTGGCACTGCGTTATTAAACCTAGTTCTGGGACACATATTTTGGTAATGTATTGTTTGGATATGTAATTTCGCTAGAAATTGGCAGAGTATCTTTTTTATTGAGCAGTGGATAAATATGTAGGTACGAGTACAAACTATGTCAGTGCCATTCGCCAGAATCCAAAGACTTAATTTTGTAAAAATAATCACTAATAACTATAGTGACGTGTGCCTGTGCGAAAATATTAACCTGATCTCCATATAGATGTCGCTGGTGTGTTCAGTGATACAAAGACAGCTTTGTAGTGATGTGTAAATAACTAGACTGATCATTTTGTTATACAATCGATTAACTATTCCACCCACAGAGGAAAAAGTCGAACATATATTTAATTGAAACATTTTATAACAAAAAATGTAAAACTTTGTCTTGTCTTCATTTATTATGACGATATATTTTTTTACGACGATACCTATTCTGCTAATTGGGCTAAACACCTCAAAGGGCCAGATCTTACAATCAAAGATCATCAAAATCTCTGCAGTCGTTTTTGAGTAAAAATATTTTGTATAACTAACCATCTTTCTTGTATTTGATATTTTTATGGTAGAGATCATGTGGAAATATTTCTGTTTCAAATTACATATCACTGATCCGTCTGCTCGTCTGTCACCTATCGCATAAAAAAAAACACGTTTACCACTGGGTTGTACTAGTACCACTCTTTAGTATTAACAATCTTTGTCAAATAAGGCCAAGTATATGTAGGTACTATTATACATGCTTGTCAAGTATATGTAGGTACTATTACATACACACTGGGTACATTAAAAATATATGGAAACCCTATTCCCAAGGGCATAGCCATGTGGAAGGCCACCTTAAATGTATTGGAAAAACTGTAATTTTGTATTGTGTGCTTTTTTATGTGATAGGTGACAGGTGAGTAAACGGATCATCTGATGGTATTAAGCATTCGCCATCGCATGTACATCCGCAACACCAGCCAAAACAGTGCTACCAAGCTTTATACTCAAGATAGGTATTCGGTACCCTCATTCTTTCGGCAAAAATACAACGCTGCACTGCTTCACGCTGGTTCCTGTAATACGTCGGTATCGTTCCGATCGAGCTGGTTAATTCATGCCGAAGCATGGTTAAATTGCTGTTGGTGCTAATACATAATAAAGAACAGTTTTTTACGGTATTCATCGGCATGACTGTGCTCCGCCATTGTTGATCTGAGATTTTTATGAGCCGCTGTTACCATTTAGGTAGGTACATTCTGATGGACCGCATGCTCGCCTGCCTATTTTTCGCAATAACAAAAAAAAATTAACTATAGTGGTATGTATGGTGTCACATCTCTATTCCCTCATTGTACTAGTGAGGCAATCGCCGCGCCTCCATCTGCGATCTTATTTATTTGCTCGCTTCATTGAGATCCACGTTGCGGGTAGATTGCGAATATCGGTATTATGGATATTTTCATCTTCATCTAAGATAAGGGATAGTTTCTTACTTCCAGATGATCCCTTGATGTTGGAACCACAAATTTGTATAGTTTGCACACTGCGTCTTGGGACCAGATGACCAATAACGTAACCATCTCGTAATGAACAAGTTTCGTTTCACTTTCCTACTGTGGAAAGAGGTCATCCATTAATCAGGTGAGGCCCAAACGGGGAGAGAGGGCTCCGAAAAAAATCACCAAATATAATAAGGAGGAAGGGGTTCTATTAATTTGCTATAATATACAATATACAATTTGCATCTTAAACACTTTGACTTAGGGGTATTCCAATCTATTTTGGCTGAACCTGCATCAGACGCGGCTAAACTCGTGTGTGAGATGATTCTTCATCGATGATTGAACTATGTACGTATATTGTGTCTATTTAATATAAATATATCATGTAACGTAGTTAACTATATCTTTTAAATTGTAATAATAATGTTTAGGTTACGATGGGACTGACATAACACAAGGTTAAAGTCCCTAAACTAAAAATAGAATTAAAAAAAAAAAAAAAAAAATCACCCCAAAGGCTGTCAGAAATCTTATGAGCGATAAAAAAGTACATAATAAAACAAAAAAAAAGAGGACGCCCACCAGCCACCTGGGTATCCACTGTGGCAAGGACTTCCATTTCGACAACCCAGGTCAGACTGTCCTGGCGCAGCACAACGAGGAGAGCCGACCCTAACTGCTAGGACATAGAAGAAGATAATAGAGCACATTCACATACACCAGACAACAAAAAAAATATATACATGTCGAATTGAGAACCTCTTTTTTAAGTCGGTTAAAAACAGAAGACTGCCGAAAAAGAGATGGATTGTGTGAAGAATGACTTGATGGGAAAAGGGGTGGATGATTCTATGAGGAATGACAGGGATGTATATTATGGAAAAGGAAGGACATAGTGCGCCGACCCTAAATTACCTGGGAAAAGGGCAGGAGGATGATGATGACATACACCAAACAGTTTTTTGTAGGTTGAAGAGGCAGTGGTGTACAATGGTTCTCAAAAGTGGAAGACCAGCTGCGAGTAGTAGTAGGCGCTGTGTTTTACGGTCGATCTGATAAAAGTCACGTGACTTTGCTGTATACAAACCAGCTGCGACTAGACGACCGGTCTGTGCCTAAATTCAGCAGAGGACGTCTCTCGAACCGAGTCACAGAGGTCCTAAAAGTTTTCTTACAATAAGTAATATTTTCCATTATCATCAGGCTGGAGGTTCTTCCATGTCAGTATCACTCTTGACAGAGTGGTCGTAGTCAATACTTCAGGTGTTGGTGGCAAGCTTCACAACACGCCGCCAGTCCCCGCTGATGGGTGTCATCCTCTCTTCTTCATCTTAGCGTGTAATTCCCAGTTGCGTCCAAAGCTCTCGCCTGTCGCTCAGCCCGGGGTTCGCTTGGACCATGATTTTCGCAACCCTTAAACAGGGTAACCAGATCAATTGAATCATGGTTACACGTTTCAGAAACTATTCAAAACGTGCATGTTTCCTCACGATGTTTTCCCTCAGCGCCAAGCTGTAATGGTAGAAATATGCACACAGATTTGATAAACCAAGGGTTCTATGCTCGGATTCGGACCTGGTCCCCCTGTATGGAAGGCGCGTTCTGAACCACTGAGCTACCATCACTCTAATGATGGCCGCCCTTTTCGTATATTCAATAAGTGATGATGAGTCATTTACTGCAGCCCTTATTTGGTCAAGTTGGAGGTACCTATTAATAGAAAAATAGGTAAGTAGTTTAACTTTCTCATACCATCACCAACGCCAAATTCCATCCACATCACCTGGATGGATTTATATCGACTACAGTGCGTTTCTCACGTCATTTCCTACCACGCACAGTAAAACTGTGGAACCAGCTGTCATCCGTGGTGTTTCCGAACAGATACGACTTGGTGACCTTCAAGAAAAGGGTGTACTCCTTTCTTAAGAGCCGGCAACGCATATGTGATACCTCAGGTGTTGCAGATGTCCATGGGTGGCGGTGATCACTTTCCATCAGGTGTGCCGTCTGCTCGTTTGTCCGATATAAAGTAAAAAAAAAAAACCATGTATTTTTAGTCAAAGCCCAGTTTAACCAACCTCCACATACTCTTCGCAACAAAAGTATAGGCAAGCGTGAACGTGGGCTAATAGGAAAGCAATAAAGGCCTAGGAGTAATATCGGCGAGGCACGTACCCGGTTTTTGTGGCCGGACGTATATTAATTTTCGTACACGTTGCTATGAGGCGTTTGATTTGCTAGATAGATTGTGCAAAGATATATTTGGGTGGCTAGGTCGACAGAATTGTTTTCGATACAAGTGCTGAAGCTAGTGGAAGATGTGCAACACTTGTTGGTGGAGTGTGTCAAAAATGAAACACAGCGTCGATCACTGATGAACAATTTGCATGCTTAAACACTTTGACTTAGGGGTATTCCAATCTATTTTGGCTGAACCTGCATCAGACGCGGCTAAACTCGTGTGTGAGATGATTCTTCATCGATGATTGAACTATGTACGTATATTGTGTCTATTTAATATAAATATATCATGTAACGTAGTTAACTATATCTTTTAAATTGTAATAATAATGTTTAGGTTACGATGGGACTGACATAACACAAGGTTAAAGTCCCTAAACTAAAAATAGAATTAAAAAAAAAAGTGCTGAAGCTAACCTGCCTACTGACCGTACTCGATCGGAGTGATACCGCGGCCTCACAGAAAACCGGCGTGAAGCAGCACTGTGCTGTGTTTCGCTGCGTGAGTGAGGGTACCGGAGGCCCAATCCGGGGGAAAGGGGGTTTAAAGGTTGGCAGCGCACTTGTGACTCCAATGGTGTCGCAGTCAGGTGATCCGTCTGCTCGTCTGTCATCTCAAAAAAAAGTTATAAATAATGTATTACACCTAGACAATAAACAAACACAAGTGTTTTTATTTATAACACTGTGTGTGGCCTATGATATGTATAAGTTACTCAATAAATATAATAATAATTCTAACAACATCTCATACATTGACCTGATTCCGTACTAAGTAGCTTAAGCACTTGTGTTACAGATATCAGGCAGCAGAGGAACACAATATATACTTAAATACATATATTACACCCAGACACTGAACAAACACAAGTGTTCATCGCACGAATGTTTATCCAAGGTGGGGATCGAACCCACGATCTTTGGCGTAAGAGGCACGGTCACTACACTATCAATTGTGCCAACCGGTCAGTCATAATATCCTCTAACTGATTTCTAGGCGGCTAATCTTATATCTATCAGCCGCTTACCTAGGATATAAAACTTATAGTGCTCTAGTGTGTGAGCAGATACTTTCTATTCCTTTGCCCTCATATTCCGATGGGATGCCAGCGTGATAGGAGAGGAAGAAGAGGGATCAGGCGCAAGACCAACGGCTTAATGTGCTTTCCAAGGCACAGGGGTACAAGACCGTCAACTTCTAGACTCCGAGTTGAAACCGAGATTTTTTTAACAGAAAAACTCAGGTACAAATTTTCCATCGACGTTCGAACCCGTACCCCAAGCGCAGGCATCGCTTAAAAGTGCGACTCACTACCCACTGCGCCATCGAGGCAGTCAAGCTAAGTTACTCTATGGCCTATATATGTATTAGGCATGGTCACTTCCTAACGCGCCATTGGGCCAGTTACAGGAAATCACATTAAAATTTAAAAAAAAACCTTCCGTCTACACAATAAGGACACAAGTATAAACTAAAAAGGAAATACATTCAAAATGAATTCACCATTCGTCACCAGAATACAAATATTTTGAAAACAAACATAATAAAATAATTGAGGTGAATAACCTCAGTTCAGCTGCATCTAATATTGTTCCGTTCTCATTGTACAAATTACAGAATTATTCAGAGCAGGCTGAATTAATAAACTTGGTAAAAATGTCTGAAATCCTCATTATACGTTGACCTGTTTTAATTAGCAGACGAAAACGCGAAAAACAGCGCTATGAAACCGTTTCAGTCATTCTGAGCCTAACAGCAACGTTGGGAATTTATTTCACAACTCATGTTGCGTTTTCATTCATTCATTCAATGAACTGAAATAAGCTAACAGGATTACAGTGGCGAGCAGATACACACTAAAATATGCCGGGATGTACAATCATCCTGGCATATTTTAATGTTTTACTTACTTATTAAAACTGGAAAAACATGTTAAGTATGTATTTTTATAAATAATATATAAATTTGTTTTACACACGTCTATTGTTATTTTGTTATCATACTAAAACAATGCAACAGAATGGATGCAGAAATTCGTTGTTATAACAACTGCTATACCTACCGAAGAGAATGAATTATTGTACACAACATACATAAGGTAAACAAATTGTTCAAATAAATATTTCACAACATCACATAGACATAGATATGACTCCGAGATAGGTAGCTCAAGAACCTGTATTACGGATATCAGAACCATGAGCGGATTTACAAATATATATATGTACTTTTCTTTTGTAAATACATACTTATAATACATAGGAAACACCAAGACCAATATAAACAAATATGTTCACAAATATTTGTACTTTGGGGGAATCGAAACCACAACCCTTGCACCAGAGGCAGCATTCACTAACACTGATATAAACGGGTCATCGAATACTTTCTCATATTACTATTAATTAAATAAAATTTATTAAATGGAATCCTCTATCAGCTCCAGAAAGAAAATAAAAACTAAGGTACAAACTTGTCATCGTAGATCAAAAGGAATAGCTATTGTACGATGGTATATTTATACCAAACAATGTTTCCTTTTATAACCTAAACACGATTCGAACTATACTTTATTTAAAATTTTAAACCATAAAATTAATTCCAAACGCGCGCTTGGTTCCAATTATGTTATTTATAAGGCTGGCATTGAGTCGGGCCAAATGTTCCAATATCTAGGTTAAGGTTACTAAAGAAACAACGGGTTATTGACTATAAGTGTGGCCACACACTAAGCGACTTTTGTGAGTTGGTCTAGGCACAAAATAAACAGACACAGAAAAGGTCGGCTTTAGCATGACATTGATATCGAAGAGTTCATTGCGCTATTCACTTGACAATGTATTTATATCGTGTCTTTTCCGTACACGTTCTGTATAGTCTGTCTCTGTTTCTTGCTGAATCACACCGTTATCACTCACTGTAGCATTGAATGTAGGAAGCGGACTTTCTTCGCCTTATTAAAATTATTACCGTACTAAAGCTCATGTCATCCCGTTCCACTACACAATGTTAAAAGGGGCTGGCATGAGTTTTGTTCCAGGATTATCCTTAGTTCACGATTTATAATAAGGGGGTCTATGTCTATGTATTTTGTTGTCTAGCCTAGACAACAAAATACGCATTAAGTCCTCCAATGATGGTTCATTGGAGGACTTAATGCGCCGTTCTCATCGTGAGGCGCTAGAGGCTACCCCAAAGGGTTGGCGGGCTCTTTCACCCGCAACCAAAAACCCATAGTACATTTTCGTCAACTTAAAAAGTTATTGCCATTTCTTACAAAAAAAAAACAGAAAATCTGGATTATCTCGGAACTTTGGTTTTGTCAGTTATTTAATTCTGCCAGAACGGGGACGATATATCAGTATGCGGCAGCCCTAATATGTGGGAGTACCGTTCTAACTTTGCATATAAAACCGATCAAATGATAAACTTATATATTTTTGGCAATAAATCTTTTTATAGGTTCTTATTCATTATTACTAAAATATTGAGGAACATTTAGACGATTTATTTTTTATGATAGGTCTTTGATCCGTCGTTAAAATTTAAAATCTTGTGAAGATGCGAACAATCGAGTCTAGCGTCGGTTATAAAATACTAGATTTAAACTAAATTGGCCCTGCGCCCAAAGTGAGTCTCAACTTCCAATATTAAAAGTCTCCATCTTGATCGGTCTTGCTACCTACCAGTAATCCGCCAAGAGTCAAAAAGCAAAGCCAAAAAGGAAGGGTTATGATTTTAGCAGTCTATATATGTAAATATGTTTGTATGTTATGTCTGCCTAAACTACCCAGCGTTTTACCAGTAATATTCGTAACGAAGTTATTGGTCAGAGAACTAAAGTCATGGACATTGCACGCAGGATCAGCACGCTGAAGTGGAGATGGGCCGGTCATGTTTCTAGACGCACTGATAAAAGATGGAGTCGACACGTACTGGAGTGGAGCGGTCGACACGTGGGGAAACGCAGTGTTGGACGCCCTGCGGCGCGATGGACTGACGATTCGAGAAATATGGCTGGTGTGAGCTGGAGCCGCTCAGGACCGGGCTGGTTGGCGCTCTTTGGGGGAGGCCTACGTTCAGGAGTGGACGGCGACAGGCTGATTGATTGATTGAAACTACCCAGAAGATTTGATGAATGAGGTATTAATCGATTTTTGATATCATCTTTCCACGGGTGGTTTACCCGTTCCAAATCAGGTAAGGCCACTGGACGACTTCCTTACTTTTTTATGTGATAGGTGGCAAACTATCAGGTGGATCTCCATAAACATCCACAACACCTGTGGAGTCACAAGTGCGCTGCCAGCCTGCAACTCGCCTCCCCGGTTTAGGCCTCCGGCACCCTCACTCTCTCAGCGCAGCTGTTGCTTCACGCTATTTTTCTGTGAGGCCGTGGTATCATTCAGCTCATGCCTGTCTATTCATGTCGTATCGTGGCTTTCTCATTCATTAAAGTAGTTCTGAAATATTTAGCAACACGATACGTACATACGTTACTTTTCCGTTACTGTATCTTACTATGCGTATATTTATTTATTTATTATCATAGCACACAAAACAGATTACAATCAATGAGACTTATTTTAGTAGCATGAAAATGTACATGACGAGATTGTAGTCCAAAATTATGTATGCCTAAAAGCTCAAGAGTTAATTAACATAACAATAAACAAATGAAGTATTAAATTATAAATTAAATTAAATTATAAATTATACCAAATTATAAATTAAATGTATGTATACTCGTATCTTAGTGTCGTCAGGCCGGAGTCTGGAAGTTGGCGGTCTTGTACCCCGTCGTGTCTCGGTAAGCACGTTTAGCCGTTGGTCCTGGGCCCGATTCCTCTCCGGTCGTGTCACACTGGTGTCCCATCGGAATATGAGGGTAAAGATTACCTTACTCTCATAACCACAAGTGCACTTCTGGTTGCGCACACTCTTGAGCACTATGATATATGCTGCGTACGTGGCTAATCGTTGAGATTAACTGACCGGATGGCGCAATTATTGGTAATGACCCTGCCTCTTACGTCAAAGGTCGTGGGTTCGATCCCCACCCTGGACAAACATTCGTGCGATGAACACTTGTGTTTGTTCGGTGTCTGGGTGTAATATATGTATTTAAGTATATATTTGTGTTCCTCTGTTGTCTGATATCTGTAACACAAGTGCTTAAGCTTACTTAGTACGGAATCAGGTCAACGTATGAGATGTTGTGAGAATTATTATTATTATTATTGGCCGCCGTAGCCGTAATCGGTTGGAGTAAATTATACTCGTATACGTATGTATGTATAATGTGATTGTTGTCTAACATCTTTCTATTTATTAACTCTTTGCCATACACCAGTAAACAGGAACAAAAAATGCTCGCCTACCCATCTCATGCCTCCATGACAGGTGTAATGGGATGACGCGGTGAAGGGCGCGCGTAACGAGGGCTATCCGACGCAGGCGCTACGTCTTCAGCAGTTAAATGTCTGACCTCACCGTCTAGGGAATACTAGCATTCCTAGCCAATTTACTGAAATATGTACTTGTTATTGTAAAGAAGATTGTATTGTAATGAATAAAAATTGTATGTGTACTGAAAAATACTAAAACTAATGGGCCGATTTTAAAAATATTTCGCCATTAAAATCGATATTTCCTGAATTAATATTTAATAAAAAATAATACTGAAAAAAAAACGAGAGAGACAGCAAGCATGTGGTCCAGAAAGCACTGGCAATCCCAGAAGACAAGAGGGGAAGGGGACGGCCGCACTTGACCTGGTGGACCAGTACAGCTAACCTAGTCAAGAAGTCCCAACACCTGACCCGACAACCCAGGACAGATTGTCCTGGCGCAGAATGATAAGGAGAGCCGACCCCACCTAAAGTGGGAACAGGCAAAGAAGAAGAAGAAGACTGAAAAAAAAACACTTAGATTATACAACTTCACTTCACTACACTTGTGACTCCACTCTGGTGTTGCGGGTGTCCATAGGCGGCGGCAATCGCTTACCATCTGGTGATTCGTCTGCTCGTCTGCCACCTATGTTAAAAAAATCAATCTACTTATTGCCTAGCCACGCAAGTGTCAGACGAACCAACATAAAAACATTGGAAAAATCCCACAAACTGGAAATGCTTTTATTACACATGCGAATATTCTGTCTACGCCATCGTTCTACGAATGAGTCTTGTTCAAAAACAGTGTATCATCATCATCATTTCAGCGAATAGACGCCCACTGGTTCACATAAGCCTCGTCCAAAATATTTATTAACACTATATGTATAATGAAAACAAATGACATGCGTCCCAATAAATTGACCACATGCCAATGGATGCACAAGATCGCGCAGGAAAGCAGACCTCGGGCTCCGGAGCGAAAACTTGGGACGCAACCGGGACAAAACGCCCAAGGCCGTGCGCTGCGTTTAGCGTGCTGTTTGGTGTCATCTCCACAGAGCAGCGCTGCGTAAAGTGGGTCTACCGTTGCATGCGGCGCGGGCGACGAAGCACGCCCCGCTGGCAACTGACGGTGCTGTGTTAGAGGGAGGTATATCTGCGCTGCGACGGGCTATCTGTCCGGATGCCCGCGACGGATGTCCTCGACGTGCACCTGCTTAACGCAGCGCACGGCCTAAGCGTTCATCTTAATGGTGATGATGGTGAAATTCTTGACAACAAAAAGGCTAGGTAATCCGAAAAAGGGAAACACTTTCACGATGAAATCGACACCCAGCATCATCTTTTGGAACATTTTGTAACTAATGTTTAATAGCAGAATGAAATACCGAAAAGATGTGATGAGCTGGCCATACATACAAAATAATCATAATATTGCATTGGTCACAAGATTAAGGCTTGATTATGTGGATCACAGATACTCTCCATTGCACAACATGATCATTTTGACCTCTCCTGATTGAATTACGTTCAAGTAATTAGTTCCAGTTACGAATACGGATAATGTTATGTTACTTTTGCAAATAATTGCATAACTGCTGCAATATTCAATTATATCACATTTGATGCTTCCATTCTAGACTGGGCGGACCTAATTGGTGCCGACCCACAAGTCTTTGTGGGTCGATATCAATTCGGGCCAGTTTATCACGCTAATACACAACAAGGTTTCATGATAATTCTTCATAGGATTTCCACTACTAAAATGAGCCTTTTAATACCTTCATCATCATCATCATCATCAGCCCATTTAAGTCCCCACTGCTGGGGCACGGGCCTCCCTCAATCACATGAGGGGTAATTGCCATACTCACCACGCTTGGCAGACGGGTTGGCGAGGGTTTTGATATAAATGCAGAGTTTTCCTTCTCTGGGTGCTGATGATCATGCCAGCAGCTTCACCTTAGTCGCCTTTTACGACACCTCGGTAAGAGTGAGGGTGGCCTATTCTACTCTACCGGGGACCACACGGCAATACCTTCAAGGTCAATGTATAACTAATCGTCTGATGAACGTAGGCCTCCTAAAAAGGGCGCCAACGAACCAGGTTGCATCCCCGCGGTTTGCATTACTCCAGCTGTCTTTCTCCAATAGTCAATCCATTTTGTGCTGCAGGGACTCCAACACTTCGCTTTCCAACGTGGCCACGACTCCACTTCAATACTTGTCAACTCTATGGTCCATGAGATTCTCTAGAGATAGGCATGGCTGGTTTAATTGCACATCGGTATACTATAATCCTGTGTGTAATGTGGACTTTAGATCTCTGAATCTGCGGAATCATGGCTGAGTTATTTATACATCGGGATATCTCCTGGTCGTATTTAAAATGATCGAACTATTTTCCAGATATAAACACCCACACGCACCACACCACAACTTACTACAACATATCCATCAAACTAAAACACCGAATACCGATCTTTTTCCATATTTTACTAAGGACCGATTCAACCAACCTTATTCCGATAATAATTCTATTGTATAGCGCTGTCATTCTATACATATCTAACTTTATACCATCGATTTATCCACGGATACAGATTGGTCGAATCCAGCCTTTTGAACTAAACTCTGATTTGTGATTATGCAGACTAAACTGACAGATTAATTTATCAAGTTCCTATACGTTTATATATTTTGCATCGACAAGTTGACATCTGTCAGTTTGGTCCGCATAATTTAAAATCAAAGTTTCATGACGTAACATTAGTGGTCAAGGTCTTCTGTTAAATCTTCAAAAAATAAAAACATTAAAATATTCTTTACATCGTCATTACATTACTTAATAATTCAGACTTGTTTGTTAAAACTTGCTTCGTGTAATATATAATTAATTCTCCCTATAGGTGGGGTCTTAGAAGGTCGGTGGCCTGACCATGAGCGGAGTCGACAAAAAATCGCAACCGCTCTTGATTTTTTGTCGTACTTATGTTTTTATTGCTTTATATTTAGAGTTCATTTGGAGGCGTAGTTATGATAATTACGATATTCAAAAGGATACTAACTACTTTGCCTTTATTTGAACCTAGTAACTGGTATCTTATCTTTTCACATCACATCACATCCAATTTTTTCGTATTTTATCTGTTGTGGGATCTTTTGTTCCTCCCCTATGGTTTGCACTCCTACTCACGAAAGATTCGTTTCATCAGCGTCACGATATCTTAGGGATTGAAGTGCCCGTAGTCTTCTGGCTTCAGATAAGCCTTACCTAGAAGACACATTCTGTCTCTGGTCAGTGAGTCGCATTCACATAAAGATGTTCTATGGTTTCTCTCTCCACCTTGCATAGGTACTCTGCAGTCGCTGTTTGATGTTATGTTCATCTTCATCAGCATATTTTCCGTTGCATAGTACCCTAAACGCTCCTAAGAGTATCCTTGTGTGTTTGAACCTCATCATCATCGTCAGCCCATTTAAGTCCCCACTGCTGGGGCACGGGCCTCCCTCAATAGCATGAGGGGTAATTGCCATACTCACCACGCTTGGCAGACGGGTTGGCGAGGGTTTTGGTATAAATGCAGAGTTTTCCTTCTCTGGGTGCTGATGATCATGCCAGCAACTTTACCTTAGTCGCCTTTTACGACACCTCGGTAAGAGTGAGGGTGGCCTATTCTACTCTGCCGGGAACCACACGGCTAGTTTGAACCTGTTTGAACCTGCTGGTGATTGATTATGTTAAAAGGTCATTTTGAGAACCCTAAGTCTCCGTTTACAAGGTAAATTTTAAAAGGGGGAACTACGCGCTTCAAAACCTTTTTTGACTGACTGACTGAAGCGACAGCATTCTGACCCTTCTGACTACTTGTCACGGGAACTAAATCAACTTCATGGTTAGGTACACGGTCAGAATAATTTTAGAAACTTTTAGGTTTACTCACAATTCTCCCTTACCGCCGAAGAATGGTAGAAATATGCACTTGAATTTGAAAAATCCAGAGTTGATCTCCATGTTTTATCAACTGAGCTATTATCAACTGAGTTTTCTTTATACAAGGTGTATCTGTAAACATTTATAGCCCTTTAACCACGTGTCCTACCAACCGAATGGTTGGTTGGTTGGTTGAACAATATTTGTTCAACGATTTTTCGAAATTCACCGAAAATTTTTTCAACTTCCCATACAAAGTGACTCAGTAACGACTCAGACCGACTTTGTATGAAAAGTTGAAATTTTTTCTTGCGAATTTCCAAAAGTGATAGAACAAATGTTGTTCATAATCGTTAGTAGAACACGTGGTTGAAGGTATGAAAATGTTCACAGATACACCCTGTATTATGTTTTATAATGGCATTGTGCTTTAGAGATCAATATTAATAGCAAAAAACCATACAAATATGTTAAGATTCCACCTCGAGAGTCTAATTTCATACCTGTCATCTTTATCCCATGATCTCACTCACTGAATGTCTGACTGTCAAGATGTGATAAACAAACATTTGTACAAAAACTTAGAAGCTTGTCAGTCTCCGGTCAAAGACATGAATATGTGGTTGTAAATACTTCCACATTCTCAAGTATTCGACAGAACGTAGCAACATAATATTTAATCATGAGTTTAATCAGAATGATCTTTAAAACTAGATTTTTCAAATCCAGTTGGTGTGGTTCCTCTGTCTAAGAGTTGCGAAGGTCTGACGGCAGCCGAAAGTCTAAGGGAGCAGGACCCTCTCGCGGACGCTCATAGAAGGGCAAGGCGGGGAAGAAGACGGCGAACAGAGGCGCGTCTTTTTCGTCTCCGAGGAAGAGGCCCGCCGGCGCGTGGTACGGGGGTACCAGCACAGGCACTACACAAGCCTCTGCCTCAGCCTGGAAGGGACAGCCCGGCGCTCCCGGCTGTCCCTATCGCACCCCGTACTCATGTCCCTTCCCCACTCTGGCGATGAGAGAGCGTCGCTGTGGTTTAGTCGGTATGCCTCTGGCCGGCATCTCGCTAGGAGAAGCCCCCATCAGAGGAGAGTCCGACATAACCCGCCTGCCCCCCGGCAGGAGGGTATGCATAAGGAGGCATTCCCTATCGTCACAAAAAGTCACATCATTGTAATTACCAGTGTGGCGACACGTACCATCGTCCGAAGAAAAAAGCTCGCCCACTAGTTCCATTCTACCGTGTGGTCCCCGGCAGAGTAGAATAGGCCACCCTCACTCTTACCGAGGTGTCGTAAAATGCGACTAAGGTAAAGCTGCTGGCATGATGATCATGCCAGCAGCTTTACCAACACCCAGAGAAGGAAAACTCTGCATTTATATCAAAACCCCCGCCAACCCGTCTGCCAAGCGTGGTGAGTATGGCAATTACCCCTCATGTGATTGAGGGAGGCCCGTGCCCCAGCAGTGGGGACTTAAATGGGCTGATGATGACGACCATCCTACCAGGAGCAGCTGGCGCTAATCTTTTAAGATTGGAAATTTCATACGTTCTTTCATCGCGAAAGAAAAGTTCGCAGACCGACTTGAGATACCTATATACGACAAACCAAGTTGGTACACTGCATTATGGTCTCCGAGCCAATAACGCCCGGCTCGTCAGAAGATCTTCTTCTTCGTGGGAATCATTCCAAATCCCCACGCCAGACTTCCTGAAACCTGGTACACGGTCCAAGCGTACGTCGAGCTCCGACGCTACAGTTTTGGTCGTACCTAAGATGAGGGGAGGGGGAGTGGATCCTTAAAACAAATTGGCATACCGTTTCATCATCATCATCATCATTTCAGTCAATCGACGTCCACTGCTATACATAGGCCTCTCCCAATGTTCTCCACACAGATCGGTCCTGTGCCGCCCGCATCCAATAGATTCCCGCGATCTTCACCAGATCGTCGGTCCACCTTGTGGGGGGCCTGCCACGGCTGCGACTTCCTGTACGTGGCCTCCACTCGAGGACCTTTCCGCCCCAACGGCCGTCTGTTCTCCTCGCTATGTGCCCTGCCCATTGTCCACTTGAGGCATGCAATCCTTTGGGCTATGTCTGTGACCTTAGTTCTCCTGCGGATCTCATCATTTCTGATACGATCACGAGAGGGAGACTCCGTTAATGGTAGAAAAATAATGAATAAGTTCGTACCACTTATTTTTTAGCTTGGTCGTATAGTCATGTTGATAGTAATAATCCAATAATAAATACTGCCTAGAGGATACCTATTTTCTCAGTAATTGTGTCACGTACTAGCTTTTCATACACCTACTCAAAAGACAAGCAATATTATACAAGAAAATATTGGATTACGAGCCTATGGGAATCTGACTCGATTTAGTTCCAATCTTGATAACATTGAGTGTGATAACGTTTTTCATTGCCTCGATAAATCAAAGCGATATGTTTATGCATACTGAATACTTACCACATTAATACTCCGTCACACAAAACGAAATATAAGATATCTAAGAACCACAAGCCACTGTAATACCTAGTTTTTAAGTTTTCGTACTTTATTTTGAGTGCAATAAAAGTATATTCATTCATTCATTCATTCATTTATTCATTCATTCATTCATTCATTCATTCATTCATTCATTCACAAGCTTGACCGTGGAAGATCTATTTTTCGGCATGAATGGCCCGGCTGGAGCGGAGTGATACTACATCCTCACAGTATACCAAATTGAAGCAGTGCTTGCGCAGTGTTTCACCGTGTGAGTGAAGGTAACGGAGGCCCAATAGGGAACTAAGGTTGGCATTGTACGGCATTAGTTTACTATCAGGTGATCTGTCTGCCACCTATCATTAAAAAAAAAGCTTAATTGCCGAAAATCATTTGACCGTAGGAGAGCCACGCTTCGGCATGAATGGGCCGGCGTGACTAGAGTGATACCACGTCCTCACAGAAAACGTGAACCAGCGTCTCTGCTGTATTTCTCAGTGTGAGTGAGGGTACCGGAGGCCCAATCCGGGGGAAAGGGGATTTAAAGGTAGGCAGTGCATTTGTGACTACTGGTTTTGCACGGGTGTTCATGGGCAATCGCTTACCATCAGGTGATCCGTCTGCTCATCTACCACCTATGACATAATATAAATACAAATCTAAGACGACACTATCCGCAGGCGCATTACAAAGATCGCAATCTTTGCCAAAATTATAAGCAAGCCAAAACACAATGCTCTTATAAATCGTTTCTGGGCTCAAGCTATTCGAATCGAGTAGAAAACAATGTCTCATAAATTAGGGCATGAGAGCAAACACAGCACCCAGCAGTCCCCATCTAGTGAGCTTACGTACGCAATGTATAGGCAAGTGGCAGACGAAATATTTTAGAAATTTATATTAACGAAATTTATATCATCAAATGAAAAGACAATGTCATTGATGCTGGCCTCATAGTAAAGTTTATCTTTTACTTTCTGCATACTAGAAAGTTACCACAAACACCCAACACAAAGGTACACACAGCCACACACCAGGTTATTACAATCTGCCTTTTTCTCAATTGATATTAGATAAAAAAATTACATTGAGGTGAGAATTTACTGATTTTTTTAACAGATTTGTATACATTGATGTGTGACTGTCCGGACCTATTTGTTACATCAACAAACACAGATTAGTTGGGAAATCGAAACTAGTGACTTCATCTTATCAAATAAAAATATTCAAACCTATAACTAAAACATTATCTCATTATCATTAGAGTTTGGGTATGTCAATCTACATAGACTGAATTAAAACAAACAAGAAATTAATTTGCAAATTATATCTGTCTGTATTTTTGTTTCATTACTCTCCATCGCCTATTAAAATAAATATTTCACAACATCACATACATCTGACTCCGAGATAGGTAACTCAAGCACCTGTGTTACGGATATCAGAACTAACAGCGAAATCACAAATATATACATTTAATACATTTCTTTTGTAAATACCTACTTATAATACATAGAAAACACCCAGACCAATACAAACAGACGTGTTCATGCACACAAATGTTTGTACTGTGCGGGAATCGAATTTGCAACCTTTGCACCAGAGGCAGCGTTCACTATAACTGATCCAAAATGGTCGTCAACTTAGTAAAAATTAGTTTTCCTTAGGTCATTATTTTTGGCTGCAGCGCCCGGTCTATTTCATACATAATATGAGACGTTACGTGAGCGAGCACCAAACAACTATCTCCGCCAACATAAATTGTTGGACGTGTAACTTTAATTACACCCTTTACAATAAATAACGCGTTTTGTTTCACTTCATGGTGGAATCAAAAATATCAGTGCGTAGACTGGCATCACCGTATGTGATACTACATAGTAATTATTTCTAATCTCGAGTATCTATTATCTCGAGTCGCATAATTATGATAGAACTTCACTTCATATAAGTTCGTTTAATCATCAATTATGCTTATGCTTTGTCCTCGAGATTAGAAATAATTACTATGTAGTATGACATACGGTGATGCCAGTCTACGCTATATGATTGTGTTAATTCATTTGCTCGAAAGGTAATTAAGTGACCAAATTTCATTTTTATGCACTTGTATTGTTAGAGAATTAGATTAATTGGTACCAGTACCTTTCCGGTCCTAGTGTTGATGAAATGATGTATTTCTGTGAAAATATACGTTTTCACTTAGTAAAGTTAAGCCTGTGATACAAAGCTTTTATGAAATTGTGAATCATCATCATCATCATCTCAGCGTTTTGTCCCAGTTGCGTCCCAAGTGGTCACTCCGGAGCCCGGGCCGTGGTACGCTTTCCTGCTTCTACTCCTTCACTTCGCACGATCTTGTGCATCCAATGTACTCAATTCATTGGCACGCATGTCATCCCTTACGACGTCAAGCCACACTTTTTAGGTCTACCCCTTCTGTCGGAGCCCAGATGCGTTGTGAAATTGTGATTATGAGTTATGAAATCAAAAAAAAGACTTTAATTATTCTGATATAATAATTGGTTATTATATTAGGGCGAGATAAAGGGGCGAGGCGACGCGTTAGAAGAAGGAAAAAGTCGTGGGTGCGTAATATAAGGGGGTGGACTGGCATTGCATCTGTGGAACGGCTGTTTCGTCTCGCAATGAACAGAGAGGATTTTGGGAAGCTGACGGTCAACATTCAGAATTGAAGAGGCACCCAAATAAGAAGAATAAGATTAGGGCATTATTCAGCACACCCAGGCCCGATACTGATCAGTTCTGGCAGCAACACCCTGTCTATTCCTTCCTACATCAACTATCCCCCAACATAAATCGTTGGACGCGTAACTTTAATTACAATTTACACTAAATAATGCGTTCTGTTTCACTCCATTGTGATCGTGACTTTGTCCCAATGTTTGTATTGTTGGGTTGAATAATAAAACGTTCGCATTGATTGCGTTGTCCAATGAATGGTTGATTTAGGTTTAAACAATGCTACGGTGTATTCTACTTGGGAATTTATTTGTTCGGATATTAATAAACAGGGTGACTTATTTAATTTTAATACACAAAGCGTTACAGAATTCAAGCTTGTCAATTGTAGGTCGAATTCTGCGTTCTTTTTATTTATTTATTTGGAAACAAACAGTCATTTACAAACTTTGCACAAAAAATATGATTAATAATAGACTTACAGTTTCACTAATTTCAATTAAAAACAGCACTAAGATAGACTTATTTAAACTTTAGAACAAACATTTCAGTTCAGAATAGACTTAAAACTATCGTTACAATAAATCTAACATGATAAACAAAAGCAAATATTTAAACGAATTTAGTTAGGGAAAATCTGATTTTAAACAAGTTAAGAAATCTTTATTTTATCTTTTATTTTTATTAAAACGTCTCCCAATCTAAGAAAATTCGGAGACGTTTCATCATACATTTGTTTAATCTAAGAGGGATTATTTTTTTCTTTATTTTATTTAAGGGAACATTCAGCTCTTTATTTATTTAAACAAAGTTATAATAGATACTACATTATCATTAATAGTTTCCAAAGTTAAGTTATACATAATACAATTTTGGTATTTAGGTATTCTCACTAGTTCGATTCATCAGTCCAATCATGAAACTATTGAGAATATTTCGTGTCATTTTTATGTTTATTTTTTAACAAAGTCGTAAGTGGCGGTTTTTGTTAGTTTAATCGTCCTTAAGCCATCGGGCAAAAAATATTGTAGCCAGGCTCTTGTATTTAGCTCGGAGGTCAGAGTATTCTTCGGATGGATCGCAAAAAGCAATGTTCTAATAATAACAAACTAGTCAGTTTCTGGGTCAAGTTTTTAGCTTGAATAGTTCCACTTCGTACAGAATTGCCCACCATAACTAGAATTTTAATAAAATATCAACTTTGTAACAAACCATTTAACATATATAACGTCGGACCAATATCGAACCCTGTGTGACACCCGTCACTTCCTACTACATACTCCAATAGATGTCGCTGGGAGTACATTAATTCGCACCAGCGTTTCGATTTTCCGGACCTATAAGGGTCCCAGTAAATTTTGTAAGGCTATCTCAATCTGAATTTCGCGTTCTTACCTAGCTGGCTCGAGACAATTCAGGTGTCCTATCTAGGGTACCTAGCTGCCGGTTTTCTCGACGGCCAAACTACTTTAGGCCCGGTACTTTTGTCAATAGTTTTCAATAAAATCCATCATCATCATTCATTGTCGCCGTTTTCTTCGCGTCCCACCAACATCATCACATCATCACATGACATCAAATATCATCAAGTAACATCAACAGTACAAGTTTGAATTAAAATATGCTTACTCCATTGTGTAAGGTTAGATTGTCTGCTTTTTCATTATTAACTGTGTGTAACAAATGGGTAATCACAATGTTACTACTTTCAAATGACATAATATGCTTTTCTATTGCTATTACTTCTTTGAATATTTCTTTACCAAATAACGCCATCACTACATGTTATCCGTAGTTAACATACATAGAAAATTCACCTCATTACCGTTTATTCTTTGCCGCAACTAATTACCTACATCTGCGACAGCCCAATTGTTTATCCATTAGGTACACGTCATATTCTCTCCACCTTATTACACGGTTATAGGATAGGGATGTTCGTTTGTTTTGTCTGAACGATGATATAATAATAATTCTCACAACATCTCATACGTTGACCTGATTCCGTACTAAGTAGCGTAAGCACTTGTGTTACAGATATCAGACAACAGAGGAACACAAATATATACTTAAATACATATATTACACCCAGACACCGAACAAACACAAGTGTTCATCGCACGAATGTTTGTCCAAGGTGGGGATCGAACCCACGACCTTTGGCGTAAGAGGCAGGGTCACTACCAATTGCGCCATCCGGTCAGTCGAAGAGTGGATAAACTTCCCTGCTGGAGGGGGGAGGGGGGATTTATGGGGACCACATGGGCATGAGGAAACCTGCACGTTTCGGATAGGTTCTGGAACGTGTAACGATAATTCAGTTGCTCTGGTTCCCCTGTCAGATGGCAGTCGCTTCATTGTAATTACCAAACCTCCCAAATCCTGAATCATGGTCGAATCGTACCTGGGCTTCAAAGCGACAGCTTTGGATGCAACCGGGAAACACACGCTAAGATGAAGAGGATGAGGAGGGAGGGAATGGATGTTCCTTGTGCAATGAGCAGGTTTTGGTATCAAACATTCATCATATCAAATCAAAATATAAGATAAGTATATGTACGAGTAAATAGATAATAATAAACTATCCTAAGTATTTATTAATAAGTAAATAAATACCAAATTTCTCTATCTAGATGCAACTTAACATCAATGAGAGCATAGTCAAAATGCAGCATTTTTTTCTGATTTATAACAATTTCGTTAAATTAAAATTTAAATTTATTTCATTAGTGATAATATTTTGAGGCAACAAGAAAAGTTTCCTTTATTTTACTGAAATATCAAGTACCTTCCAACTATTCATCTAAGAGTTACCTGTAGTTTATTGTACAATGCTTACTCTTGACTTAGTCAGTTAAAAAAATGATCCTAATTCTTTAGAGTTTCAAACTTGTTATGCATGATTATCTTCGTAGAGATATGGTTATCTTAATATTCCAACAAATGTTACAAACATCGATAAACTTAAATTTGTTTATTATGTCGATATCGACATTGTGTAAAATTCTCCTTACACTTACGTTACTATTACTAGTCCTGTATGACAGAAAACCGTGCGAGTTTCATACGTGAGAACTAATAATGAGAACAATTTCGTGGCCTGTAACTGACGTAAATAGGTATTTAAGAATAACGTTCTGGAGGTGTTTATATAGGTATATAAACACCTCCAGAACGTTATCCTTTCACCTTGTATTTTCTTTTAGTAATATCAGGGTAATATGAGCTGTTCTTATTACCGAGCCGAGATTATTGAGATCTAATATTATTATTCCTCCAAACCGATATATCGGTCATGGCGGCCAATCTCAGCGATCAGCCGAGATCGACGCAGGACACAAGTATTTGCGCAGACACAAGTGCACTCTCTATTCCCGTACCCTCTTATTTCGATGGAACAAGACCGAAGAGGGATTAGGCGCAGGACCAACGGCTTAACGTGCTTTCTGAGGCACGGGGGTACAAGTCCGCCAACTTCCAGACTCCGGGCTAACACTAAGAATTTCTTAACAGAAAAACTCAGGTACAAATTTTGGCCCGACCCGGGGATCGAACCCGGGACCCCAAGCGCAACCGTCGCTTTAAAGTGCGTCCCACTAACCATTGCGCTACCGAGGCAGTCTGAGATTGAGATTATTAGTTGAGATCTAATACTTTTATTATCTTACCCATCATAGGAAATTATATTACCTATATATATAATTATATTATATATGTTGTAATTGAATAAGGTCAGTCCCAGCTACCACCACCAGGTCCCGATAGAAAATTAGTGCAGTCGGTTCTACCAACCATTCTGAACAAAATTTGTTCTACGACTTTTGGAAATTAGTCGTAAAATTTTTCGACTCCCCATACAAAATGACCAAGTCACGTGACCGACTTTGTATGAGAAGTTGAAAGTTTGTTATGCGAATTTCCAAAAGTCATAGAGCAAATGTGGTTCAGAATGGTTGATAGAACACGTGGTTAAATCGGTGTAAATGTTCACAGATACACCCTGTATACTTCACATAATAAATACTACTTCTTATTAATCATTTATCGTACTAATTGAGTATAGGTTTAGTCCAAGTTTAACGTGAAGTTCACTAGCAACCATTCGAAACAAACCACAGGCAAAAAAAAAAGACATCATTTCATTCACATTTTTTGGTAAAGGACTAAAGAGCTTTCAAAGTAAAGATAAGATTTAGTGATTTTGTGATTCTAACACGAGAAATTAATTGATGTTTTACCATTGCCCTTTAATAGATTATGATTTATTAGGATAAATACCCACTATTTACACAATTGCACAATTCACAAAATTTTAATAACTAGATAGTTATACATACGTAGATATTAAGTTTACAATAAAAATAAAATCGTTTATTATCTATTCACAAAAATAGGTCTTAACGCTAGCTGTGACCATATCGTCATGGAAAACTGTTCTCTAGAGGAGATTTTGAAGGAAACTTACCAGTTGGACAAGCTACCAGGGCTCTCTCACGGATAGAAGACAATATAAGACGAGATGTCTGCTTAACATATACATATAATGGTTCTTTTGTTAAGATACGGAAGAGAATGTTTTTGATATAACATTTCGAAGAATTTAATTTAGGTCTTTCTTAAACCTTTCAATTGTTGTTCTTATAACTGTAACAGTGGAGCTATATGTTCCATTGCACATTTTGTTATAGAACATATGGTTTTACAGGATGTCACTTTCTTGCTGGAAAGAGATGAGTCTGCTTCTGACTTTTCCTACTCTTCTTTTTGTGTTTCCTATTTAAAATTGATTGTATTATAAGCATGTCGTGGTAGCCTTTAATTAAGACAGCATCTTGGAATGTATATGTAAGTTTTTCCTTCTACCTTGAAATGATGTAGGTTTTGTTGACTATCCTTAAATAAATAACTAAATAAATAAATAAACAACAAACTTTAATACCGCATCAACATACTTATTTAAATGTTTATTTTAAACCCCAAACAGATTATTTTTGCCTTTTTTATCAAGGCATTTTTGTTTGGGACATTGAGTACTACGACCCAAACAAAAATGGCTAATGTAGTGGAGGTCCATTCCGGGAGAGAGGGGGGTTTAAAGGTTGGCAGCGCACTTGTGGCTCCAATGTAATCGCGGGTGTCTATAAGCGGCGACAATCGCTTACCATCAGGTGATCTGTCTACTCGTCTGCCACCTATCACATATAAAAAGCATTCTACCTGCGTTCTAAAAAAATCTACATATTCCTAAACATTCTAATTGTTAACTACTAACTTCTAAACCCGCCTCAATCCATTCGCATGTATTTCAATAAAGTTGTAAGATACATGAGACAGTTTAGCTAATATAATAAAGTGGTCACATTAGCCCTGTCTGGCCTCAACCCTATGCACTTAGTCACCGTCTGCGGCCGCGCCCCAATCAATTAAATTTAACAAATTTTCCCATTTACATATGCATAATTTGTGTCAGATTGGTAGCTCAGGAGCCCAATTCTCGTGCTTTTAATATACATAAAAAATCTACATGTATATATATCGTAAAAGCATAGTTTTTTTGTATGATTTTCATGCGTTATGCCGTGTTTCGTCCACTCGACATTGAAATGTAGGAAATATCTAAATTCGATTAAAATGTTGAGTGCACGAAAATTGGGCACCTGGTCAGAAGCGATGATAGCTCAATGGATAAGAACGCGCCTTCCATGCGGAGCTTGTGGTGCGAATACGAGCATGCAAACACTTCTGATTTTTTTAAATCTATTGTGTATGATTGGCCAACAAAGAAGAATAAATCAATAATGACTTGGTTAGCATGAAAACTCACTGATTTATTATCACTATTATAAATGGCTCATCGTATGGTATAATGTAGTCATTAAATAAGAATAGGGGTTAAAGTATGAAATTGTCTTTTGTTCTAGACACATTAAGGTGTATTATAACTCTTTTATGGAGCAAAAAATCACCATACTATAATTTAATTTTGATTGACTGCCTCGGTGGCGCAGTGGTTAGTGGGTCGCACTTTAATGCGACGGCTGCGCAAGAGGTCCCGGGTTCGATCCCCGCGTCGGGCCAAAAATTTGTACCTAAGTTTTCGGTAAGAAATTCTCAGTGGCAGCCTGGAGTCTGGAAATTGGCGTCTTGTACCCCCGTGCCTCGGAAAGCACGTTAAGCCGTTGGTCCTGCGCCCAGTCCCTCTCTGGTCGTGTCACAGTAGTGTCCCATCGGAATATGAGGGTAAGGGAATAGAGAGTGCACTTGTGTTTGCGCACACACTTGAGCACTATAATATATCCTGCGTACGTGGCTGGTCGTTGAGATTGGCCGCCGTAGACGTAATCGGTTGGAGGATTATTATTATTATTAATTTTGATTAGAGACTACCTTTGTAAGGTTTATATTATAATTCAGATTAGACATTGTTCTATTCTTGATGCAAAAATCTTGAAAATGACCCTTTTTTTTCTTGGCAGAAGTGACAATTTTAGCAATGATAACATTTTTGTAAAAAAAAATATCTGAAAAGCTATTATAGGATAGCTTTTCAGATTTTTTTTCACGTTCCTTAACGTTGTTATATCACAGTTAATTATGGAGTAGTAGCATTAATAGTTGGGTACTTTGTAAATTAGAAAAATGTTACTATGGAAAATACAACTTCTAAGAAAATTGCCATACGAAACGGCAATTTCATACTTTAACCTCAAATAATAAGTGCTAAAATCGAATAAGATATTCTTACGTTGATTTTGTCGCTGACTCCCCGGTCTAGACGCGCTGTTACTCACTGTCTGTGACTGCTCACCAGCCCTTAAATTAACTCACTGACTAATATCACTATTTCTACTCCAAGTGACTCTTCGCACATTTCCTTAACTGATTCTTAATATAGTGCACCATTAGGCAATGCCTTTTTAATAGTACAACATTTCTACACTGATAAAGGGTTTTGCAATGACGGAAATGTATGATAGGTACATAAAATTATATTGACGACCCATTTGGATCAGTGGTAGTGAACGCTGCGTCTTGTGCAAAGGTTGCGCACAGACAGTGTTTCTATGAATTATGAGTATGTATTTACAAAAGAAAAGTATTATATGTATGTATTTGTAATTCTGCTGGTTTTGATATCCGTAACACAGGTGCTTGAGCTACCTATCTCGGAGTCAGATCAATGTATGTGATGTTGTGAAATATTTATTATTAATTTCACGGTAGGTAACTAATATGGTGCTACGGCAAAATAGCGGTTATAAAATGTTAGAGAACTTTATTAAACATTTTTTTATGCTTGAGGCGACAAACGTAAAAACAGCGAAAGTAGTCAACGCCGCCCATGAACATCCGCGAAATCAGAGAGATCAATAAAGTTATACATTTTTGGTCATGTTGTACAAACTCGTAGTCTAGTAGTAGCCTGGTAGAGATTGCTCCCAGCGATAAGACCATCGTACACTGAATATCTGTATATCTCCTAGCTTTTCTAATCTATCTAGATAGATATATTCTAATAAGAACTTCATAAATATCGACTATCTCGAGGCTTAATTTTAAGCTGTGGTTTAAGTAACTTCTATAGGTACCTAGGTATTATGTGCTCGTGTTACGTTGTATGGTACTAAATGAGAATTTACTGTCAGCAAAACAATTGTCTTAATAAAAGATGATTCTAATTCTCAGAAGCAGAAAGATCATTATTACACAAGCGGTTATCGTTTTAGTATTCCTCTGAAGAAAGGATTCAGGCTAAATGAGACCACCTGTACTGTCTGAAGATTGTCGGCTGATGCAATTCAAAGGTTTTAAATATCTAGGTAGTTATTTATAATACACTGATTCGTTTTTTTTGTTCCGTTAAGTGCTCTTTTATGTGATAGGTGACAGACGAGCTGGCGGATCACCTGATGGTAAGCGATTACCGCCGATTACCGCCATGGACAAGAATAATTGAATTGTACTATTTTTAACCCCCGAAGCAAAAACGACGGGGTTTTATAAGTTGGACGTATCTGTGTGTGTGTCTATCTATGGCATCGGCATCGTAGCTCCCGAACAAATGAACCGATTTTGATTTTGTTTTTTTTGTTTGAAAGATGAATAAGGGGTGAGCGATCTTAGGTATGTTGGATAAAAATCGGGATGTGACGGGATCCAAGATGGACGCCGTCACAAATATATAGATTGTACCAGAATATGTTTATTGTGACAAATTTCCAATCAAAGATGGCCGCCGTCGGGGATTTTTTAAATTTTCAATTTACATTTTTAACGCTGCTATTGTGTGTCGAGAGAGTTGTCACATGAAAACTTCATCATCATCAGCCCATTTAAGTCCCCACTGCTGGGGCACGGGCCTCCCTCTATCACATGAGGGGTAATTGCCATACTCACCACGCTTGGCAGACGGGTTGGCGAGGGTTTTGATATAAATGCAGAGTTTTCCTTCTCTAGGTGCTGATGATGATGCCAGCAGCTTTACCTTAGTCGCCTTTTACGACACCTCGGTAAGAGTGAGGGTCGCCTATTCTACTCTGCCGGGGACCACACGGCATGAAAACTTGCTGAAACCTCTACATATAGCTTAAACTGAGTGTTGTGTTAGAGTAGTATGTCGATAAAATGCAAAACCTTAGAGTTGACTGACTACAACAGTAGACTAATCACTTACTTCCATTCCGATCCTTGTCATTATTTCCAAACTATTTAAAGGATTGGACGACTGAAGCTCGTGACCGAAAACGTTGGAGGGTGGGTAGGGAGGCCTTTGTCCTGCAATGGCACAGCACTTACCACAGACTAAAAATAATAATAAAATTGTCAAACTACCCGTGAGGGTAACCAGTGAAGTAGAGTCCATTACGGAGAAAAATATCAAGAGTGTGTCACGTGGATCATGCTTTGGACTTATTACTTGCTTGCAACAGACAACTCTAAATGATAGAAACGTTTTAAAACTCTTATTGAATCCAAAATAAGTTACTCACATGACAACTCATTTGACACAAGAGTAAATAAAAGTAGTAGCTTATTAATTGGCACAGACGAGCACCTTAATTGGGCAAGTAAACATCAGATGTCACTATGTCATTCTTATGCATTTGCCATGGATTTATATTACGCCGATGCTTTGAATAGGGAAAAGCGTCGATAGCATTTGCAAAATGCAAAATGTATGAGGACCTTTCATTTGTTCCATCTGTTTAAGTCGTCTAATTAATAATACGACTTTATTCCAAATACTATAAAAAAATACTCCAAAAAGACCTAGTACAAGTACAAATGACACTTCGTTATTCATAGTATCATACTCAATGCGGCTCATAGTTTAAGAATGTAAACTACTGAATTGTAAACACGGCCGAAAGACGATACATCATTGTTCAGACATTCGCAAAACATAGCTACTCGTGTCGGTTAGAATTACGTCCACTTTGATACACTTTGACCATAACTACTTATTCTCAATAAGATACTTGACGTTGGCGAATTATCTTCGGGTAGAGCCATAATAAAAAAAAAAATCTGCAACAATAATTCAATATTATCTGATCACATTACAAACCTTAGAAGTATGGTCTGTAATCAAAAAAATATATATACTACAGTGACTTTTTGGTATAGAAATGATTAATATTGAAGTATGTAAAAAAACAGCAACTTCACTTCCCCTATTATTAGTTAGATCAATAAACAGAACCCTCTTACTACCAAAAGGTGCTAACAGGCGATCCGAAAGGAACATTAATTGATATACGGCTTATAGTCCGACCTTTAGCTGTACAGTCAGTAAATTAATCTGGCGAGTGATTTCGCTGCTGACCGTCCGTTAACCTTTGAGACAAACTAATTCGCCGTGATTGGCCAATATGGCCGATTGAGTGACGTCAGACGGTAGATAGCTTTTAAGGTAGCTTTATTGTTATAGGGATTGATGTATACTGTATAGACATATCATCGCAATGCTAATCCCCCGACGCTTGACCACAATCTCACCTGATGGAAAGTAAGGATGAGATCTAGGATGTAATGACAGTTCAATGTCTAGATTGTTGTCGTCCAGATAAACCATAGACTTAGAATGCCGCTAGTCTAATTCTATGGGAAAAACAGACCTCGACAAGAAAGAAAGGAAAGAAACCATTTATTCAGAGATAATGCGAGGAGTTCCATTCCTTAACTGTCCGCATTTATTTATTTGGATAACCAACAAGGCATACACTACAACATTCTTAAGACTAATGCAGTAGGTAATTGAATTCTTAGTGGTGAATAAAAGAACATTATTTAGAGGAAACAAGTGTAAATATGAGTTTATTATGATTATACGAGACGTTTATTTATGTTACACTTGTAAGAGGAACAAATCTGCAATATGTAATGCAGTAGGTAATTGAATTCTTAGTGGTGAATAAAAGAACATTATTTAGAGGAAACAAGTGTAAATATGAGTTTATTATGATTATACGAGACGTTTATTTATGTTACACTTGTAAGAGGAACAACGAACTTCGACTAACTTTTCCAAATACATATTCGTTTATTTCTTACGCAAAAAAAAAAAGTGGAAAAATAAACCCAAATTCTTACATAATCTATTATTACATAATAAGTCCTTATTTCTTCCTTCGCGAAAAAAAAAAAACCTATTTGGAAAATTTGTCTACTCATTCACTCGCCCGAAAGAGGAATTAATACTTACACAATATCTTAAAATGTATGGAGATTTTAAGATATTGTGTAAATCTGACCTAAACCTAATGAACCTGGAACTAAGGTCTAACTCAGAACTAGCAGCATTACCAACGAACTGACTTTGGATTCGTCTATAGACGAAAAATGCCCCAGATTAGATTTAAAAAATTTTGGTGAGAATAATTTATGAATGTGGAAGTGAATCACTATAAAAAACAGCGTGAATCAGCACTGTGCTATATTTCACTACGTGAGTGATGGTACCGGATGCCCAATCCTGGGGAAAGGGGGAGCTTAAAGGTTGGCAGCGCACTTGTGACTCGTGGGCGTCCATGGGTGGCGACAATCGCTACCATCAGGTGATCCGTCTGCTCGTCTGCCACCTATTACATAAAAAAAAAACTTATTTAGAAAACTTATTTTGTAAGTACTATAATTATGTCTAAGGCTATTGTTGTTCCTTGATAAATCAAATAAAATAAAAAAACTTATGCTTAAAACGTAGAGCGATTGTCTTTCAAATGGAACGTGTTCCTTTTTGGTGTAATTTCGAAAACAGTATTTTTTTTTTGCCGTGTGGTCCCCGGCAGAGTAGAATAGGCCACCCTCACTCTTACCAAGGTGTCGTAAAAGGCGACTAAGGTAAAGCTGCTGGCATGATCATCTGCACCCAGAGAAGGAAAACTCTGCATTTATATCTAAACCCTCGCCAACCCGTCTGCCAAGCGTGGTTAGTATGGTAATTACCCCTCATGTGATTGAGGGAGGCCCGTGCCCCAGCAGTGGGGACTTAAATGGGCTGACGATGATGATGAATTTTTTTTTGGGAATAGTTATAATAATGTTGGTTTGTCTTTTGTTTTCAGGTAAGGATTCCACGAACATCTACATTTTGATGTCGGCCTACACTGTATTGACGGTAAACATTTTTTATGAGATAGGGGGCAGTCGAGCAGACGGGTCACCTGATATAAGCGATTACCACCGCACTTGGATACCTGCACCTCCAGGGGATTCACACTTGCGCTGCCAAACTTTTAAAAAGGATGAATATATTTTTCCTTGAAGGTTTCAAGAATTTTCTACCTGTTCATAGTAATCTCCATGGTAGGTAAGCGATTGTAGCCGCCCGCGCCGTAGCAACACCAGTTTAAGCCCAAGAACGCTGCCAACCTGCAAACCTCCATTCCCCCGGATTGGACCTCCGGTACCGTCACTCACTCGGCAAAACAAAGCTCAGACGCTGCTTCTCGCCAGTTTTCTATGAGGCCGTCGTATCACTCCAGTCGAACCGGGCCATTCATGCTGAAGTGTGGATTTCATTCTCATATCTACCTACAAGTAAATTTCTCACGCCTCTTTTTGATACCCATCACGTTGGAGACTGAAAATTTATTCAATTATTCAGCAAAATCCATGAATTATTCAGGTCTTAATAATACGTTAATTGTTATATCCCGCAAGGAGACAAATGGCGGTTCATCGAACTCCATCTAGTGACGCTCTCGAAAAGGGATAATCCGGGGTAAGCCTGGGTGTTAAGTTAACTCACTACCCTGTTAGGGATCTCATGTTAAGCACTTAATATAGGTAATTCTTTTTGTACTTTGCCAGTCATTAACCTTCCGATACATTAGGTAGAACTAACATCATCATATAGGTCTGCCACCTATATCAAAAAAAAAAATCCAGTCGAGTCCGAGCCAACGGATCACCTGATGGTAAGCGATTACCGCTGCCCATGGACACCTGTAACACCAGTGGTGTCACAGTGCGCTGCTTACCTTTTAACCCCCCTTCCCCTGGATTGGGCCTCCGGTACCCTCACTCACGCAGCGAAACACAGCGCATGCACTGCTTCACGCCGGTTTTCTGTGAGGACGTGGTATTACTCCGGTCGAGCCGGCCCATTCATACCGAAGCGTGGCTCTCCGACTGTTAAAACTCCCACTGGTACTATACAAAAAACCCTTTTTAGGGCGGATTCGACCAACTTAAGAATTTGTTACTTTATTTTCATAATACCTATACTTAATTGTGTTCTTCCAGAGCCGGCATAGCTATACCTTATTTAACGAGTGAAGGAACGAATGACATTATAAAGCGCCAAAAAGAAATATGTATTCAAAGTCAAAGTCAAATAATTCTTTATTTGCATAGGCTTGTACACAGCACTTACAAATCGTTATACATTTGAATGACTTAAAACTATTTATAAGTACTAATGTATAATTTACATGTTAATACATATATATGTTAATACATAAAATATACTAAAGAAATAAATAAACATAATCCGATTCTACCACCGGCTCGGAAAGTTGTTTCTGGTAGAGAAGATCCGGCAAGAAACTCGTCATGTAACTCTATTTAATCGCCAAACTTATTGTTTTGTGAATCATGATTTTGTTCACCTATTAAGATTCTCCATTGTCGGAGATTGCACAGCCCTAGGTAGTTTATAGGTTGGATGGATACCTTTCTAGCTGTGATCCTAGTCACCAACTATCTGATGACAAAAGGTCTTATTCATAAATGTGTGTGAAGCCTTTGCTTGCAAATACAGTGTCAAAAAGCAGTTTTCATTACTTTTTCGAAAATATTGTTTTTTTTTTGTTTCAAACGTCAAAACTGCTTCATAACAACGTTTTAGCTAATAAAGGTTTATTGAACGTTTATGAATAAAGCCTAGTGTATCAGATCATAACGGGAGTAAATCCAACGTCAATGTCTGTTCCTTATTCCTGCATCATCAGATTACCACTAAACAAGCTTAGAACTTAGAACAGATACGACTTGGTGACCTTCAAGAAAAGGGTGTACTCCTTTCTTAAGAGCCGGCAACGCATATGTGATACCTCAGGTGTTGCAGATGTCCATGGGCGGCGGTGATCACATTCCATCAGGTGTGCCGTCTGCTCGTTTGTCCGCTATAATGTAAAAAAAAAACAAAAAAACTCTTCCGCAGATAGCTATTGTGGGAACCATCTTGATGTTGTTAAATAATCCGCTAAGCAAGGTTACATTGTTCGGTCACATGTAGCTATTTAATGAATAATTAGGAAGTTCAACTGATAAAAACAGTATTCAAATTATATAGTCTTGTGATGAAAAAATTTGCAAAGTGTTATGAACCCAAACCGAATTAAGTACATTTAATTCAAAAAATTTAGAATTTATGTAAACATTCTACTATTCACCACCGATATCGTCGGTCCACCTTGTGGGGGGCCTGCCACAGCTGCGACATCCTGTATGTGGCCTCCACTCGAGGACCTTTCCGCCCCAACGGCCGTATATTCGCCTCGCTATGTGCCCTGCCCATTGCAACTTGAGACATGCAATCCTTTGAGCATATCATGGTCTGTGACCTTAGTTCTCCTGCGGATCTCATCATTGCTGATACGATCACGCAAAAAATAATCCGAACATAGCCCTCTCCATTCCTCTCCAAAAAAACTTACCTACTTACATATATTATTTTTAATAACGTATTTTTTTTGATAATGAAAAGTCTCTAGTTATACCTAAACTAAATAAGCTATATACATATACAATTGTGCTATATAATCCTGAAACGAATTTCGGCCCATCAATCCCGAAGCGTAGTTCAAAGCTATCCTATCCTATAATGCGTAGATCAAACATACCTACAAGATTCTTTGTCCTACAAGTGGGTATTTTTATACTGTGGAAGTAATAAAATAGATAGAAGCAGGCGCTGGGGGCTCGTCCGAAGTGCACAGCTGGACAGTCGTAGATGGTAGCTATGACGTCACTAGATTATCCATCGAAGGATCCTTTCAACCTTGTTATTTTTATTATAAGTAGGGAGTATGTAAGTAAGGACGCTTTTATTTCTGAGTTTGATAACTTATCTCTATATTCCATTTAGTATCTGAAGGTGAATTGGACAGTTCTATTTTAACATTAAAAGTGAGGCGCTCCTTTTAAACCTAACCAATGTTTTTAAAAATCGAGAGTATTTTCTTTAGAAATCTAATCGACTTTTTATTTGGTTGATTTTCAATCTCAATCAATATTTTATCTACCTACGAATTTGTACTATCTGAATATAAAACACAATATGTAAATATTCTTAGTGGTCCACAAGCAATAAATGACGAATAATTGAATAATATGCATCTTATTCATCTGAAAATAACAACTAGGTATTGCTTTACATGTCGGAACCACCTTCGTCAACTAGAGAAATCACCAGTTCTTATCCATATCTGAAATGTGCAGGTTTCGGCCGAGCTAATGGTTGAAATATGCACATAGATTTGAAAAGTTAAGAAGTGCATGCTCGGATTCGAATAGACCCCCGTAGCTAAGGCGAGTCTCCACTGAGCTACCATCATCCTATTATTCCTGAGATCATTTTTCTTCATATTCTTAGAGAGATCGCTTATTTTCGTCCCAAAACACTTCATTATCTAACTCTACCTTCGTGTGCCATAATAATTTCCACCAAAAATTACTTTCTCTGACGAAAACAACTTCAGAAAAAGGGAAAATTATTAATTCAATCCAATCATACGAGCAATTTAACCAAGAAAGAAAGCTGTGTGTTATTTATAAGAAGAGTGATAAAATTGCTGGCTTTTGTGAATCTGGCTGAATTATAAATATGGGTACTCGCATATTTACTTAGCTGACAATTTTTCCTGAGTAAAAGTACGATTATGTCACTGATGCCGCCGTGTGGTCCCCGGCAGAGTAGAATAGGCCATCCTCACTCTTACCGAGATGTCGTCAAAGGTGACTAAGGTAAAGCTGTTGGCATGATCATCAGCACCCAGAGAAGGAAAACTCTGCATTTATATCAAAACCCTCGCCAACCCGTCTGCCAAGCGTGGTGAGTATGGCAATTACCCCTCATGTGATTGAGAGAGGCCCGTGCCCCAGCAGTGGGGACCTAAATGGGCTGACGATATGTCACTGATGACGCCTTGCATTGCCATTCGATAGTTCAAAGCAAAATACTTTTCGTGGTTAAACTTGCAACGTGTAAGGTTTCTCAAGAAACTTTCTACCTCGTACGCAGTGGATGAGTGTGGGTTGCTGATGATGATGATGAATGAACCCTTCCTCAGTAACTTATGAAGTAGGTAATTAATTTATATAAAAAAATATATGTTACACCATCAAAATATTCCTATTAATCTACCATGAAATAATGAATTGTTTTATCACTATAATAATAATAAATGGTCATGACCACGGCTGCTGTAACGTAGCCGAAACGTCGAGCCAAATATGTGAGTACACAATGTTGTTTCACATAATAAATATCGTGTTAATCCCCGTATTGATACATTATAGTTATAATGCAACGCGAAAATCTAAAAAACTATTGTTTTATCACCTCGTAGGTACTATGTAAAAAAATATATAAAGCCTGACAGAGGTGTAAATGACACTAATTTCCAGGGACGTGACGGAGGTGTTCATTTCAATCAAAAAGTATTATTTATCAATTAAATTTTACAACATCATGTAATAGTCCATTTGTAAAATAGTACATTAACGAATATTTAGGACATACCATTTATCATTTGTAGTCTGTTATATAAAAGTTAAATGTTGATTTGTAAGTTTGGCTCATTGTCGATAAAAAAGAAGAACGACCCAAATTTGCTTCGGTTTATTCCCGCTGTCCACCCTCTCCTAGTCCACCCCGGGTGGACATCGAAACGAATATTTAAAATAATCCCGCTTGTCCACCCCTTCTCAGTTGAAAGAGGGGGTGGACAAAGGGAATTTTTTAAACAATTGTTTCACTGTCCACCCGGGGTGGATAAGTGGAGGGTGGACATCGGGAATAAACCATTTCCTTCTATGTGTTTGCATTCGGAATTGAAAAGTAAACAAAAGCACTTAGATAAAATTCTGATTTTGTAGGCCAAAGTACTCTACACCAAGACAGGCTCAAACAGGGGGGACTTTTATAAACTCATTATACTTTTGCGAGCAAAATATGAATTTTAATCACTTTTTAAAGTTTAGCTAACTTAACGGTATCTAATATTGAGATTACAAGTTAATCAATTAAAAACTTTCCCGTCTCTGTTAATTAGACTTTACTTATCAAAGGCTAGGTATACAGTTGTGAGGTGGAAAACTTATAAGGTGTTAAGTCTGGTATGTGTATTATTGGCTCTCCCCAGTCTGATGGTAAACATGAAGAGAGCCAACGTAAAATTTCATAACTTTCTGCTTGTAATAATATTCTCCAGCCGATTTTGGCTAAGGCGGCCAATCTCAACGATCAGCCGGATACGCAAGATATATTATAGTGCTCAAGTGTGTGCGCAAACACAAACAAGTGCACTTTCTATTCCCTTGCCCTCATATTCCGATGGGATACCAGTGAGATACGACCGGAGAGGGATCGGGCGCAGGATCACGGCTTAACGTGCTTTCCGAGGCACGGGGCTACAACTTCGCCAACTTCTAGACTCCGGGCTGACACTGAGAATATCTTAACAGAAAAACTCAGGACCTCAAGCGCAGCGCGCTTTAAACTGCAACGCACCACCCACTGCACCAACGAGGCAGTCAACTTGCCACCTCAAACTAATGCAAGAATGTAACCAATGTCTACCAATTTGACTTGAGCTTCAAATAAATGATTCAATTGGAACCAAATTTCATTTCGCTTGACGCTTGACATTTTACTCGCGGTTGACTCAATTTCACAGTCTCACGGACACATCAATTCGGCCCTACAGCGAGTCGAGGATATCCAGGGATGAGGTAAATATAAGTTAGGTAAATGCCTGTCCTGAATGATATGGGTTGTTTCAATCTTCTTTTAATTAGGCAAGGTAATTTATTTTTAATGAGACTTTTTACTCCACAACGGAAAGCTTGACCTTTTGCCTCCTTTTTTTGACCTTTTTACCACACTCAGGGTAACAATGTCCTCCTGCCAATATTTTAGCTCCGATAGCTAACCTCCACGATTCGCCAGTCACGGAGGACTTATAAAAAGGGTTTTTTTTTAAAGTTCATAAGCAGTGATCGAAATAGGTAGTGTAATCAACCAAAAATGGTCAACAACCTCAAACATTACATTAGCACGGATACGCTCGCGGGATTGCGAGATTTTGGAAATGTTCTATACGTGTATCTTAAATGAAATACCAATTATCAAATGTATCTTACATTTGATAATTGGTATTTTTATAGAAATCTTTTGCAATTTGTTTTTAAGTAAATTACAATAATTTGAGTCCTTCCTGAACACGAGACGAAGTTTTTAAGTGTGTCATTTACTTAAGACGTATTTTCTCTTATCAGTAATTAAAGCATATAACAAGTATTTAAGTAAGTTAAGTGTTACATTTAGCACAAGCAATTCTTATCTAAAATTTCATCCATTTGTAATGACGTGTCCATGTCAAGATTTCGTCGCAAAAATCGTCGAAAAAATCGCACAGCTTTTGATAGCACACCAGAGTGACATCACTGGAGAGTTTGTCCATCTAATTGAATTGAATAAAAAACATATTACTGTATAAGACTATTCTAGCAAAAAAAAAGGCATGGACCCGCAAAATCACCCAACAGGAAAACATGCAAAACATTTAACTTATATTTTTTGACAGAATGGAAATGTAATAAACAGCACATTAAAAAAAACAAAATAAGTAGGCACATAGAAAAGCCACAAAGCAGAAAGAAGCCCTTAAACACGCGTATAACGCAAAAATCCCTTTTAGCGAGCAACAAAAAATTGAGAAAACGGGGGCCCCATCGTAATGCGTTTTTATACTTAAAATCCCCATAACGCAGCCTAATGTACCCGGGAGCCATCAGTATGACTTACGCGAGTAGCTGGGTTCGAGGCCTGGGCTAGTGATGTGTTGAAATGTACACAAACGGCGAAACGTTTCGAGAAAAAGTAGTCTAGTTAACTACCCTTATACTTTTTGCATAGCTTGTCTTGGCGGGGGACACTAACCATGCACTAAGATAGTCAGTCAGTAAATAGGTACATAAGAAAAAGAATCCAAGCCCTGGAGACCTATTTTTGATTCACTCGTATGACTTAGCATCGAGACGAGCGCACGATTTCTACCTACTGATTTTCCTTCGACATACGAAACTCCGCATTTTTTAATTTCGTCTGCAACGAGTGACCCCACCCACTCGTTGGTTGAGTGACTTAAAGCGAGCGGTAGAAGCCACGTCAAAATAGTCAATAGCAACAACAAGCATTATAAATTTCAAAACTTTGATTTGACTGATTTTGACAGTTGGCATTCATAGTTCTTTGTGACAAAAAAGCAAAGATTTTCATATTCAGCCAATAATCTATGGTTTTTGCGTTCCGTTTGCAATGCGGAAGTTATTATAAAATTCAGCATGGAAGGGTTAGAATGTCAATTTACCGTATTATATTGGCAACATCGAAATCGAATGATTCAAAAATAGGGAAAATCGGCTTCATGCGACTTAGAAGGCGAATGTGACATACATAGTTTTTTAGATTTTCGCGTTGCATTATAACTATAATGTATCAAAACGGAAATTAACACGATATTTATTATGTGAAACAACATTGTGTACGCACATATTAGGCTCGACGTTTCGGCTACGTTACAGCAGCCGTGGTCACGAGCGGACTACTGAGTCCGCCGTTTTGATACATTATATAGTTAGAATGTGACATACGTCGCATGCGACGACGCTAAGTCATACGAGAGCTCCTGGAGGCCAATCCTCAATTTTTGACATAATTAATAATACTTAATATTCTTCTTAAAAGAAAACTTCGCTGATCTGTTTTGTTTTAGTGTTCTCAATAGACTCAATTTCGAATCAGCGGTAATAAACATTTAATTATTGTAATAATGTAATGTGTGCTGAATGTAGGTAATGTACCTACAAGAAGTAAAGAAACATTACTAAGAAAAAAATTTACGAGTTTAAAACATGTGATTTTGTCGCCAGTCGATAGCTACATAGGTACTTAAAGTCATTATTACGAGTAAGTAGAGGCGTAGAGAAAGTTGAAGTAAGCTCAAATTAATTTAGCAAACGAATTTATTTTTAAAGTAATTTTTACTACATTTCTGCAAAATTTTACGTTTTTTTGTGTTCACGATACAAAATTATCGAAAATCTAAAATGTTAGCTTACGAACTTCACTACTCAGGGCCAATCAAAACGAATGGCCTATTTTCTGGTAACTGGCCTATTAACCGACCAAGTGACCGGTTATCTGTGAGATATGAATTCGTGCACGGAATCTGTTTGGCAATTTTTGGTAACCGCCATAGAACCTTCATGTGAAAGTAGGTAAGTACCATAGTTATGGAACAGTAGAACAGGGGTTTCCCTAAACTTTTGTTATACTGATTTTGTAGTAGAGTTGAGTTTTTTTTCATACGCGATACTTTTTCTTGATGTTATTAAAATATTGTATGAGATTTGAGGCGTTGTCCAAATACAATCCATCAACAGAATCTTCCGATCGCTTGTTTTAGGTTACCTAATAATTTCTGCCGAGTTTCTCCTCTGTACAACTAGGATTCGGAGCGTGTGGCCGATCCAGTTCCATTTGCGGCGTCTGATCTGCTGTTCGATCGGAGTCTCACCGCAGCTGCGCAGATATCTCACAGAACTAAGTTCGTGATTTTCTCAGTTCATACCCCGAGAATACGGCGAAGGCAGCGGTTTATGAAGACCTGAAGCCGGTGCGAGATGTCTTTGGTGACCTTCCACGTCTCACATCCGTACAGCAACACGATTTTTACGTTGGACTGGGGCCAGCGGGAACGACGTGGGACCGTGGCCGCCCTAAACAAACATGGCGGCGGATTGTCACTTCAGAGGCTAAGACCCTAGAACTAAGTAGGAGTGACATAAAGCGCGAAGCTCAAGACCGTTCGAGATGGCGGAGCACTGTGGACGCCCTTTGTCCCACCTAGGCGACAGGCCTAGTTCTCTTGAGTTATTTGACTTAATGTCAAGTAAGTCAAGACAACTAGGATTGCATCTATATCGTCTGCATGGGCGGCGGTTCGCTAACGCGCTTTATACCTGATAAGTTATACCACGCACCTACTTCTTGTGGCATCCACTTCCCGTATCAGTAATTAAGTCGTGGCTTTAGCTGAGTGAGCTCCTTTTTGTATGCACTGCGACACAATGCCCGCCTGAATTAGTTCAACTTGTAGATTTTTTTTTGTTTATTGTTCCTTTGTTTTTTGTGTTGTTTTTATTTGTCTAAATATCACAAGTTTGGTTTTTTTTGTTCTTTATTCGTAATTTTGTGTGTCGTGTGTGTTTAACAAATATATGATTTTTTTTTTATCTTTCTTTCAGAACCAGCACGACATTGTAATCTTGAAATGAGTCTACATCCTACTAAAAACCGGCTGAAAATTTACATTCCTACTGGTGTAGCGTCTATAAGGCGGCGGTAATCTAATAACTTACCATCAGGTCAGCTCATTTGCCTCCCTTTCTTATAAAAAAGAATAATCTTGTAACAAAAATCAGTCCACCTTTGCCAGTAAACAAGATTACTCAATAATATCAAATTACTAAAAAAAGGTATTTTAGTCCAACACCATCTATCACCCAAACACAGCGACAATCCTTTTAAGCTATTAACGGACATTCCTCAACGGATTTATAAAAAGAAATGACAAAAAGCCCAGATCCCGCTCAACCCTAAAAAACATAAAAGCAAAATTGTGTTGCCACTCTATCCGGCGGAATTTGTCCTAATTATAGCCAAGGGGATAAATCTACGGGTAATTTAATTTTAGTATACGGAAGACGGGATGATAACTATTGCTCTTACAATTTTCACCTTTTTGAGCTTCAAACATTTACGGTAGCTGTGGAAATGTTTTGTATTTTACTGCTCTTTAGATTAAAAAGAAAACACTTAATATGAATGGTAACATTTGTCTACCTTTTTTTAACGAAAAGGAGCATTGTTTCACCATCCCATTAACTACGAGTATAATATGTCGTATGTTGGTACAATAGTTAAGTACATATAATGAATTCATACAACATCTTACACCTATGATTGACCTGATTCCGTTCTAGTAGCTTAAGGCGACGGGTAGGGCACACTAGCGACGCCAAACGATTTTCATTTTTAGCTACTAAACCGGATCTATTTTTAACAATTTGGGGGTTATAACCTCTCGAGAAACACTTATACTATTTATTAAACAACTATTACTTATATTATTTATTAAAAATTATTTAATAAATACAAATAGTATAAGTGTTTGCCGAGAGGTTGTAACCCCGACTTTGTTTAAAATAGATCCGGTTTAGTAGCTAAAAATATAATCGATTGGAGTCGCTAGTGTGCCCTAACCGTCACCTTAAGCACTTGTGTTACGGATATCAGGCGACAGAGCCAACAAACTGACCACTATGTATACCCAAGATCGTACGAAGTGGAGAAGTGGCAGTGGAAAGCTGGCCCTGGGCTCCGAAATTGGCCGAACGCACCCGAGACAAAACGCTAAGATGAATGAATGAATATACTTTAATTGCTCTTAAAGTACAGTATGAAAACTTAAGACTAGGCATTACAGGATATGTACAGGAAGATGATGATGGAAGGAGAACTAAGGTACACAGACGTAGCCCAAAGGATTGCATGCCTCAAGTGGCAATGGGCAGGGCACATAGCGAGGAGAACAGACGGCCGTTGGGGCGGAAAGGTCCTCGAGTGGAGGCCACGTACAGGAAGTCGCAGCCGTGGCAGGCCCCCCACAAGGCGGACCGACTGATCTGGTGAAGATCGCGGGAATCCATTGGATGCGGGCGGCACAGGACCGATCTGTGTGGAGAACATTGGGGGAGGCCTATGTCCAGCAGTGGACGTCTATTGGCTGAAATGATGACAGGAAGATGAGAGTGATGATCAGAAAACTGAGTTATATTCTTATAATGAGATAATTTTCAAAGTTTCTTTTTCCTTTTTTTTGTAAATGCACAAGACAAGATTAAAATCAATTAATAAAATAAGTGACATACCTACCAAATAAGTAGTTACGCTTTTACGAGCATTATGGGTATCCAGAATAACTTGTATATTTATTTACAAAAACATTCTAAGTTGATATCAAAAATAGTTAACCCTAGAAACGGTCTGCGTTGCCACACCCCAGAATTACCCTCTAATAGGGGAGGTAGGCGATAAATCGTGGGGTAATTTAATTTTAGTGGGAGGGAGGCAATGAGTTAGTAATGAGACGTAACTACAAGTATATCTCGACTCGTGTTGCGCTCAGGGTGGCAACTTGCTTGTATTTTGCCTGATTATTCTATACATGAGTTTGAGATGTTGCAACTTTTTTTATGTAGTAGGTGGCAAAGGCAAACGCGCAGATGTATCAACCGATGGTAAGCAGCACCACTAGTGGAGTCACAAGTGTTTTTTTTTACCCAGAGGAAACCATCATGGCCGTCAACTTGCTATGTGTAGGGAACAAGGTGGTGTGTGGGACTCTAACCCTAATCAGAACCCCTGGGGTGTCCATCTCCGCGCAATGACGGTCGGAAACCCCACAGGGACTAGACCGCACCGCTGATCGCGCTCGCCGCTTCACCCCTACCTGGCGCTATGCAGGCCTTCATTGCTGTACGACCTACCAGAATACCCGTTAACGTCGTCTCGCGGAGTCGAATGCTGAGCTGGCCACTCCCTGGCAGTGTGTACGCTTACGTTCTCCGAAGGCTCGTTTAGTCGCCTCATACGACAGGCCGGGAACTACCTTGGCAGTATTCTTAAACGTCCCTAGCCACAGGGCACAGTCACAAGTGATCCACCAACCTTTAAACTCCCATTCCTGCAGGATTAGGTATTTACCCACACTCACTCTGTGAAACTCCAAAGTTGCGTTAAGTCGAATCCACGTGTATCAGATTCAAGATGTCCTATAACCGTCCATTCGGAAAGCGCACGCCAGTCTGTTTCGGGTTCTTCTTCTTCCTTGCTCATTCCCATTTTAAGGGGGGGGGTCAGCTCTCTTAATCCTCTCTCTCGTGCCAAGACAATCTCTCGATGCTTGTCGGGTCAGGTTTGTTTTCTTTTGACATGGAGGACTAGCATCTAGAGGGGGCCTCTTTTTTCATTTTTCATCAAAAGAGCTTTAGAGTCCGTATTTCGTATATTTGGCACATGGCAAAATTCGGAGCTAATTCCATTTTAACATATTCGCATGAAAAAACGTTTTTCAATGCCCCTCTATCAATTTCACTGAAGTGCCTTCTGATCTTGGTCAGTCTGTAAAAGCTCTTTTGACAACGTACTTCTCATCTCTACGCATCAAGTGATTGTACCACGTCAGACTCTTCAGTCCATTTCAGGTTACCTTTAGGTCATTTTGAGTGAGTTAAGATGGCAACCCTGTTTGGGGCCTTTACATGAATTAATTGCGTGTACGCTATTGCTGTAAGTGCCCTTGTTTACTTCGCAAAGAATATGCGATCTCCTCTGGGAGTGCTGTACTTAAATGGTGGCATTAGGAATGGTTAGGAATTCTAGTCGGTTACTGGCCGTTGGTAAATGTTTTTTTGTTTTAGTGCTTTGAGGTTTCTCTTTATGACAAAAAAATGTCAAAAATCTTTCGGTTTTTATCGTATAGCACCCACTGTGCTGTTATTTTCAAATAAAATATAAGCTTAAGTCACCTGGAAAGTAATAAGAAATCGATTGATACCTGATTCATTAAAATCGGTTAAGTAGTTTAGGCAGAATCTTGGAACATATAAACATATTTACATACTTACATACAATAGACTGCTAAAATCATAACCCTTCCTTTTGGCTTTGCCGTAGACGGGTAAAAATGCTTGATGCTTGAGGCATATCGCCGGAAAACACAATCTAGTTCGTACATTAGGTTGTTACAAGGACATGTTGTCTAAGTTTGACGTGACTCCTCTCAAAATTCGTCGCAAACGTTACGATCTTCTTTACCTACACAAAATAGTACACTCTTCTATTGAATGAATGAATGAATGAATGAATGAAAATGAATTCATCTAACATATTTTCTATACAAGTATACCGTAACAATACATCCTTTTACAACCCCTTAGTTAGAATGTGTCGAACATACAACGAGTTGGCTCGTGGTGACAGAGAGGTAGACATATTTGCGAGGTTACAAGAAAAAGATCACTGATATTTTGAGAGTCGAGGTATCCTCGACCTCTTACACTTCACACTAATTTAAATTATATTTATAAGTATTAAGTACACACTTATTGTAAGTTAATATTATGTGCATGATTTGTGCACTATTAAGGATTACCGCCTAGATACTATAAATTTAAGTTAACATTAAGAATAAGCATGGTTGTAATCTGTCTGTGTAACTATTTAAATAAAGGAATAAAAAGGCAAAACATCAAAAAAGGCGAAACACGTGACTGAAATTTTCATGGTTAAAGCAGCGTCTGTGCTGTACCTATTAAAGAGGACCAGTCCTAGGAAGAGGGGTGTTTAAAGGTTGGCAGCGCACTCCATTGGTGTTATGAGTATCCATGGACCAATCGCTTATCAACAGATGATCCGTCTGCTGGTCTGCCACCAGCCACATAAAAAAAAATATATTTCGGGTTACCTGGATCCAAAAAATCTAAATATTTATACCCCGTCTCCGAAGGGTTTTCCCTGCCCACAATTTAATATCACTCACAGCGAACAACCTGTCATCGGCCGGGCTTTCAAACAGGCCGTTATTAAAGCACAATAGGCCTCCGATAAGGCCTGCGGCCGGAAGCGCCTTCCTTCCTGGAGGACTTATGCCGTGTCGCGGGTTGGAGTTGGGTGTTCATGTGTGTAGGCCTATTTTTACCGATAAGGTCAACGTTGTAAAATGGCCTGGGAGTTGCTGTTTTCAATAATATGCTGTTATATATACTATATTGTTTGTGTGTGTAGGTTTTTTCATACTTAAGGGACCTTTTTATGGTCCAGTGGCGACGCTAACAGATTTTATTGATGGTTATGAAATTAAGACAAATAAATTTAAAATAAAAAATTATTAAAAGCTAAAATAAAAAAAAGCTTTTCTCGAGTGAACTGTTATAAAATGTTATTTGAAGTGTACAAAGTGATAAAAATATTATTTTACACTTTTTAGTTCGTGGTTTTTGAAGGCTGTTTTTTTTTTCGCAGAAAATTTTTATCAAGCTTACTTTGCCGACGCAATTCATGTCACAATCGTCTCTAGCAATGATTAAAAAAAGTGGTCCAGAAAAAACTTCATTCGTTCGGTATCTTGAGTCACTGAGAATTTCTTCCCATAAAGCTGTTGAACAAATAAAAATCTTTAAACACACAAAAAAATCCAATCCAAAAAGCAGTCTCCTAGAGCAGGGCAACTAAATACCTAGTCACTACGCTACTGAGACAAAAAACAGTTCCTTACGAAATGATGCTACTCGACTAAAAGGAAAATGGCAAACCTCCATATAACATTTTTGTTAGTATATTTTTTCTGCGTATTGATATGACAAATATGCAATAATATACAGCTTGGAGTTCCTCAACTGATTGACGTTAGGTACACGATTGTCGGAAGTCTGTAAATAAAGATACTGAAAGAAACTGATATCAGTTTTAAAGTTTTTAAGGTTTGATTTGAACGAATAATACCTATGTAATTGAACAAAAATCTAAATATTTCGAGTATTTTTATGTCTACAGATTCGTGATCGTATCAGAAATGATAAAATCGCAGGAGAACTAAGGTCACAGACATAGCCAAAAGGATTGCATGTCTCAAGTGGAAATGGGCAGGGCACATAGCGAGGAGAACAGACGACGCGGCCGGTGGGGCGGAAAGGTCCTCGAGTGGAGGCCACGTGCCAGTCGCAGCCGTGGCAGGCCCCCCACAAGTTGAACCGACGATCTGGTGAAGGTTGCGGGAATCCATTGGATGCGGGCATCACAGGACCGATCTGTGTGGAGAACATTAGCGGAGGCCTATGTCCAGCAGTGGACGTCTATTGGCTGAAATGATGATGACGACCTACAAATAGGTACTTTAAAGATAATTCCAAGAAACCAGGGGTTACTTTTGACCAGGTGATAACACTTGTGAAATCCCAAAAATCGACTCCACATTTAGTCGCGTATTGCGCGCGAAGAAGCCGCGAGCGATCACGAAGTGTGGAGCGGAGTCGCAAGCCATGATAAAAAACTGTCATTTAAAGTACATTTTATATTAGAAATATGAGTTCCTTTTTTAAGTAACAATATTTTTCTGGACTTACTCAGGACTAGATTAAAGTCTGAAAAATATTATTAACTTATATGACATCATTTCCCAATAACGATATTTTAAGACGCTAAATAATTATTTCAACAAAATATTTCGCCATTGTTCTTTGTGATTTCGATTTCGTAAGCGGCGTTCGGGGAACTCAAATAATAGTGTAGGGCGAGCCATGTCATAATGTTTCCTGCAAAATGTACGTCCAGGAACAAATGTAACGTCAAAGATACATAGTTCAAGACAGTTACAAATTACTGTGAGCTGTCTCGAAATGGTCTTGACATAAATACTCAGTAATACTCGTAATAGGTTAGTGTAACTTTTATCTACATTTTGCAACAGAGATAGTTACTTCTTGTGAGAGCGATGGTAGCTCAATCCGAGCATGCATGATTTTTTAAATCTAAGTGCATATTTCTATCATTAGCTCGGCGGTGAGGGAAAACATCGTGAGCAAACCTGCACGTTTCGGATAGTTTCTAAAACGTGTAACCATGATTCAGTTGGTCTGGTTCCCCTGTTAAAGGGTTGCGAAGGTCAGACGGCTTCATTGTAATTACCAACTCCCCAAATCCTGAATCATGGTCCAAGCGTATGATATGAAGCCAAGCTGAATAAGAAAAAGAGATATTTACTTCTTGAAAAACTTATTGTATGTACTTTGGAATTTTATAAAGTTCTTAAGTAAATAACATACCTGAACACGAGATGAAATTTTTAAGTGTGTTATTTACTTAAGAATAAATTGCAAAAGATTGCTATAAAAATATCAACTATTGATTTAGCAGTCTCATCTCAACTGGTGGTCAAATATTTGTAATAATATTTCCACTGGATATTGTAACTATACCAACAATATTGATGAGACTATCGACAGCTCATGTCGAATCAAGCACTTAAAAATTTCGTCAGCTTAGTAACGCGGTCAGTGGTCTAATTGGTAGAACATTCACCCGGATTGTGGAAGGTGTGGGTCGATGAAGTTTTTAAGTGTGTTATTTACTTAAGAATAAATTTCAAAAGATTGCTTTAAAAATATCAACTATTGATTTAGCAGTCTCATCTTAAGTGGTGGTCAAAAATTTGTAATAATATTTCCACTGGATATTGTAACTATACCTACAATATTGATGAGACTATCGACAGCTCATGTCGAATCAAGCACTTACAAATTTCGTCGGCTTAGTAACGCGTTCAGTGGTCTAATTGGTAGAATCATTCCCAGGATTGTAGGAAGGTGTGGATCGGGTCCCGCCTGAAAACGAGATTAAATTTTTAAGTGTGTTATTTACTTAAGAATAAATTGCAAAAGATTGCTATAAAAAATATCAACTATTTATAAAGTTCGTTGTTGGGGAAATCAAGAAAGCGTTGAATGAGATTAGGTTCCCAAGAGGAAATAGTTCAGCGAAATAAAACATTGTTCTTGAAAGCAATTTCTTTATGAGCATAGCACAAGGAAAGTTACTTCTAATATGTCTCTGTCTTTATTATGTCTATCTTGACTGCCTCGTTGGCGCAGTGGGTAGTGCTTCGCACTTTAATGTGACGGGTAGGGCATACTAGCGACGCCAATCGATTTTAATTTTTAGCTAGTCATCATCATCATCATCATCATCATCATCAGCCTATCGCAGTCCACTGCTGGACGTAGCCCTCTCCAATTGCTCGTCACTGTGATCTATCCATGGCTTCCCGCATCCTGCGCAGATCGTCCTCCTACCTAGCCAGAGGGCGCCCTATATAACGTTTGCCAAGACGCGGCCTCCACTCTAGAACTCGTTTACCCCATCTACATTCATCATCATCATCATTTTAGCTACTAAACCTTATCTATATTAAACAATGTCGGGGTTGCAATCTCTCGGCAAACACTTATACTATTTATTAAATAACCAAGCACAAATGTTGGGTCCGTTTTTGTACGCGAAAAATTGATTAACGCCAAAAGCGGCCACTTTTAGCGGTAATCCAAAGTTCGAGTGCAAAAGCAGACCAAACAGTTAACTATAAGTATTAAATAAATAGGTGATTGCCGAGTACCTAAAAATTAAAATCGATTATCGTTGGTAGTGTGCCCTACCCGTCACCCTTAAAGCAACCGATCTTTCTGTTAATAAATTCTCAGTGTCAGCCCGGAGTCTGAAAGTTGGCGGCTTTGTACCCCCGTGCCTCGGAAAGCACGTTCAGCCATTGGTCCTGCGCTCGATCCCTCTCCGGTCATGTCACACTGGTGTCCCATCGGATTATGAGGGCAAGAAATAGAGAGAGCACTTGTGTTTGCGCACACGCTTGAGCACTATAATATATATCCTGCATGTTTGGCTGATCGTTGAGATTGGCCGCCTTTGCCGAAATCTTATCGAGGATAATATTGTCTATCTCTTTGTTCTCATATTATACCTATACTGATCAGAATAACATGTAATCACCATTGTCACTTAGTTATTTTTTGTATTCATATGATAAATGATCGTTTGAAAATCTTGCAAGTTCATTTCGCCCAATTTCCGGTGGTTCATATACGCGATGTTAATTAGATATCAATGGTGTTATTAAAAAATACGTCGTGAATTGTATCGGGTCTAGGTGGACTGGGAGCCGGCCCAGGATATCTGCTTTGACCTTGGGAGAGTCACGCTTTGCATGAATGGGCTTGACTAGAGTGATACCATGGCCTCACACGTGGTTAGGGGCCACGCATGCACTAGGAGCCCCTGTATCGGGGCAAGTAGTTTGGCCCAAACCATACAGGATGTATCTGTGAACATTTACACCCGCTCCTCACATTCTACCCATTTTTAACATTTGGTCTATGACTTTTGGAAATTCGGCCACGTTCCTTGGTCACACCGTATGGGGAGTCAAAAAAAATTTCAACGAATTTCGAAAAGTCGTAGAACAAATGTTGCTCAGAATGTTTGAAACTATATGTGGGTAAAGGGATGTTCGTTCACAGATACACCCTGTATACATACATACCCCAATTAATAAAGATATCAAAACACCTACCTACACCATTGTCTACAGTGAAGGACCTACCTACTTACATTCTTTAGCAACTCGAGTGGTGACAGAGTGGCGAGTACAATCCATAATGCCCTATTGTTAAGTTCAAAGTGCGATTGCGGTTCACAATTTCTTCGGCAATAGCAATCATTGCGACACCTGGCTAGGGTTGGTGCTGTTTGGAAGTCAGATTGTCAAGAAATTAGTTCATCAAAGAGATAAACTCAGAAACATTTACTTAATAAATCTTCTAGAGCAAAGGTGCGTTGTCAAAACTCAAGAAATGTCACAATCATAAGTCTAGTCTAGTCAAAATGTAGCTTGATTATAATGTAAAACATTTATTTAGATCTATAGCTCTATAGTTATAAAAATCTATGGAATGAAACTTGCTAAAATGATAAACTTTATTCACATTGAAATAAAGGTCAGGTGACAGTTGTCATTCGAATCAACCTATATTTTATAGAGTACAAGACGCTATAAATATCTACTGGTTTAACAATTTGAATTGACTGTCCTGATGGCGCATTTAGTGGATTCTGCATCAGCTCTATGGATCGTGGGTTTCGATTCTACTATACACAAACACTCATGTGATGAAAATTCGTGCTTGCGGTTACACGTTCGAAACATTACTCAACGATTGTGGGTATCCACTTTGAGAAACTATCCGGTCGTGCGGTTTCCTCTAGAAGTTTTCGCTCACCGCTGAGTTAGTGGAAAATACGTATAGATTTTAATAATCTAAGCAGCGTGCTCGGATTCGAACTGATCAATCCCGTTGAAAAATCGCTTGTTGTCATGAACTGGTTTTAAATTTTACTTCTTGTGGTTAATTAATGAAATCCAATTCATTTCTTTGTCCATAATTTGATACAATAGCCGAACTAAATGCAAAGAAGCATTATCTATTGCAACCTTTCTGTCACGTAGGAAGACTTCGAACCGTCAAGAAAATAGTTTACTAATTTTTAAAAGGCGGGTACCTATCTAGGTACTGTAACACCACTGGAGTAACGTTGTAGTGTTGGCGACTCGGGCTTACCTCTCCGGGTCTGTCCTCTAACAACTTATGTTCCATACAAATAATTTGATAAAAGCAATTATAAAGTTAAACAAAATCAGCTTTCCACAAGCATCAGCCCTAAATGACCTACCTCTATCTGGCGCATACATCCCACGTTAAACACAGCATATACGTCACCCCGTGAGTCAACACGACATCTGTTTGTAGAGCACATCGCGCATTGTATGCTAATGCCGCGAAGAATTCGAGTACGTTACGTGCGCTTAGATTTGTAGCCTACTGTGAGTCTTATGCGTTAGACATAAGAGTTATTTGATTATTTATTCTATCCTTAACAAAGATTTACTACACGCGTCGTAAATAGCGTCTGAGTTTCAAACGTCAAAGGCGCCTCTGACATGCACCAGTCCAGAAACATTCATCGTTGAACTTAAGCCAAATACTGTGTCCAGCCGTACTGCATTGCATCTAGCTAGGCTGTGGTCATTTTCAAAGCTGTACTTCAGAGAGTGTGCTTCCAAGCTCATTCCGTCATGCCCATTCTACCACCGAGAAAGCAGACGAAGAACTGATTTTCATCCCTTATTGGTAGACTGGCCACTGCCAAGGAATGTCACGACCTATCTGTGTCTATCTTATATACTATAGGTATATTCTTCAATTATATTATGACTGCCTCGTTGGCGTAGTGGGTAGTGCTTCGCACTTTTAAGCGACCGATCCCCGGGTCGGGCCAAAATTTGTACCTGCGTTTTTCTGTTATGCAATTCTCAGTGCTGCAGTGTCAGTCCGGAGTCTGGAAGTTGGCTGTCTTGTACCACCGGGCCTCGAAAATATTTAAAATAGATCCGGTTTAGTAGATAAAAAATAGAATTGATTGGCGTCGCTAGTGTGCCCTACCCGTTACCTTAAAGCAACCGATTTTTGTGCTAAGAAATTCTCAGTGTCAGCCCGGAGTCTGGAAGTTGGCGGCTTTGTACCCCCGTGCCTCGGAAAGCACGTTAAACCATTGGTCCTGCGCTCGGTCCCTCTCCGGTCATGTGACACTGGTGTCCCATCGGATTATGAGGGCAAGGGAATAGAGTGCACTTGTGTTTGCGCACACACTTGAGAACTATAATATATTCTACGTAAGTGGCTGATTGTTGAGATTGGCAGCCTTAGCCGAAATCGGTTGGAGGATATTATTATTATTCTTCAATTAATCAAATGAACGATTACGCACTGCTTCCTCATCCTAGAGTGTAATTATCGTGCAAAGCTATCGCTTCACCCGTTGGTCTAGTGGTTTAAGTACCGGGCCGTGATCTCGGGGGTCCTGAGTTCGACTCCCGGGTCGAGCCGGTCGAGCAAAGGTATGTTTCGAATTTTTCGAACATAGCTCGGGTTTGTGATCACTAATACGAATTAGGCAAGCGTAGTGATTAAGCCTAACCCCATCATAGTAGCGATAACTTGATTTATATGATTAAGGCATTGGCCCTGCAATGGAACAGTATACATATAGGCTGATAGTATATCGCTTCGCCGCCCATGGTACTCTAGGATTCTGAAAGTCTGTATTTGAAAGGCGTGTTCTTATCCACTGAACATTTTGATTCTATACCGCTACTTTAATGATCAAGTCCTATAATTTGTTGATTCTGGGTGGTCTCACAAAAACCACTAATACTTACTCAGTACCTATATTATAATGTTTTTGTAGGTAACTATAATATATACCTACTATTCTGTGATGAGGATAATGACTATGTTCAAGCTATCTATGTCACATGAAAATGGGAATAGACCGTAACTATATGCCTAATTTTTACCCGACTTTCAGCGAAGCCAAAGGAGGTTTATGATTTTGACCGTGTATGTATGTATGGTTCATGAACTAAAAAAAAATTGCTTGACGGTACCGTGTGGGGTATCCGAATTGAAGAGTTTTTAGGCACATTTCAAATATGTAATATTGTTTATATAACTAAAAATATGTTAAATAAATATAAAGTTTAAAAACCAAAACCCGGACTACCAAAAAAACACTCCCAAAAAAGTACGAAACAAGAAAATTGTCTCTGCTGAAATTATTATGCCGTATCGCGCCGGGTCGTATGCCACCTACTGTAGCAAAACAGATTCATTATAATAATAAAATAAAATCAATGTGGCTATACGACCACGGCGATACGGCATAATAATTTCAACACAGACAATTTTCTTGTTTCGTACTTTTTAGAGTGTTTTTTTGGTAGTCAGGTTTTGGTTTTTAAAACTTGTTTGTATCCAATGATTTGTAATGGAATTGAGCATATAGAATATTATAAAAGGTGGGTTATTTTTTATTAGTTTTGTTCCCAGTTACGTCCGAACCAGTCTCATCAGAACTTTGACCATGGTCTAGGATTTGGGAAGTCTGGTAAGGGAGCGTTCAAGTATTAGGTAACGCAATTTTTGAAGATTTTTTCCTGTAACGCACCGTATCGTTTTTCTGTAACCCCCTCCCCCTCCTCTAAACGTCACCTAACACTCAAGTGATAATTTTTACCCTAAAGTCGCAAAAAGTTATGTAATAGGTTTTATCCTTGGTATAGTTTTAACTGCCTTTGCATTAATAATACTGGAACGCGTATTTTGTTTCTTTTTTAACAAAAAAAAGAACAGCTGATGATACAAATCTCCCTCTTTTGAGGACATTACAGCATGAACACTATGAACTCGCATTATTAACACGGACTACAGCAATGTGCTTCTGCATAAACACTAACGAAAACAACACTAAATGACTTACAATACAAGCTAGGGATTTCTCGTGAAATATGAACGAATTGGTTTGCCAATTTGCAAGAACAAATTAAAAATGACGACCAGACTAATACAAACGAGGGATTCCCCGTAAAACGTAAACGAAAAGGGTTGCCAATTTGGGAGTTTTAACTCCCTATTTTTTTATTCAAATAAAGAAACAATGTTACGTAATGTGTTCTAAGAAAGACCCCCTCCCCCCAAATTACGTTACGTAATACTTGAACGCTCCCTAATTACAATGAAGCGACTAGTGTATTACTGCTTGATTCTTGGACACCAATCTAACTAAATCACTGTTGTGCGTTCAGAATCATTATCTCAACAGGTGTGCCGTCTGCTCGTTTGTCCGCTATAATGTAAAGAAAAAAAAAGTTCAAAGTTTGAAAAACTTTCTGAAATAGATTTCCTTGCGATGTTTTCCCTCACCGCCGTGCTAGTGAATATACTGACATAGATTTAAAATATTCTTAGGTGTGTGTTTGGATACAAACCTATAGCCGCCCCGTTCATATCCATTTTGCTACTATTGCTAAACTACTAAGAACTAAACAAGTAGCTTCATCTATCAATACTATTTATAAAGAGGTAAATCCTAGGTATAGGCAGCGTCAAATGCTTATTCATCATCAGCCTATTTAAGTCCCCACTGCTGGGGCTCGGGCCTCCCTCAATCACATGAGGGGTAATTGCCATACTCATCACGCTTGGCAGACGGGTTGGCGAGGGTTTTGATATAAATGCAGAGTTTTCCTTCTCTTTGTGCTGATGATAACGCCAGCAGCTTTACCTTAGTCGCCTTTTACGACACCTAGGTAAGAGTGAGGGTGGCCTATTCTAAGCTAATTCAAATGCTTATTACCTACAGGTAATCCGAAAACTCGAAACGCTTGCGCGATGTAATTAACACCTAACGCCATCTATTATTATAAAGTGGAACTAATGTCCCGAAACAAAGTAAGGGCGGGCCACTATAAGTAATAAACACGTAGGCTATTTTAATAAAATCACAAGAACCAATAAATAGATGAGATTAAATGGATATGACTCTCCCGTACAAGTGGATTCTCAAGCAATGTTTATTTTAAAGTATAAGCATTATTCTGTGTGGCCCAATCACGTATCTCGAATCCTGCGATTTAGCTCCGATTGAGCAATAAACTTGACTCAAGCGATACCAGACGATAAAGTTTGCGTAATAGAAGCCGCTCAAAATGCATACGCTCTCATAACTTCCAATGACTTTCAATAGTCATTTGTGGATTGGGAAAATTGACGAATAAACGAGAATTGAGTATAAATAACTGTAAGTAAACAGCTAGATTTAACCAGGAGACATGTTTTTTCGGAGAGGCCTAGTCTGGGTGAAAGGGGAAAATGTTTAAACGGTACTTTTGACTCCCCTGGTATTGGGGGTATCTACGGGAAGCAGCTAAAAATCTGAGAAACTGACTGAGAGACCACGATTTGGTTGAGCTTATGTTCTTCTTACCTAGGAAGGTAGGTACAACAACAAAAACAAATGTAAAGTTTCTTCAAGAAATAATTAATTTTCATTTCTTCATTGATAATGCAAGATAAGAAAAATCCAGAACAAAGTTGTTATATATGACGGGTAAAATCTGCGCTCCCGAAGTCCCGCCTGAGTCCATCGCTCTATACTACGAAGATGATACAATTTCAGAGAAATTACAACCACCAACCGCCTTGAAAGGACAGCTCGCCAGCAGCTTTAGCTTAAAGCATATTGGTCAAGGAAATCGCATTTGTTACTACTTATCAACACAGCTCAACTCGGGGTCCCTCTGCCGATTGCCCATTGAAAACAGCAGAAGCAATCTGTAGTCCCAATAGCAAATGGAATCGTTTTAAAAGTTGCGACATTGCGCCCATGATGATGGTGCTATATAGAATCGTCTGCTCTAGATAGATACTTAGATTACACAGCGAAGTAAGTAACAGTAGGGAGTCTGTTAATTTAAAACGTAGGTCAACTCAAGGTAAACTAAATTTCCTCAGATTGATCGTATGCAGATATAGCCAGAGTAGTTTCTAAATTAGTGATAGAATAATGTAGTGCTGCGTTTTATCCCGGTCGCGTCTGAAGCGACAGAAGGCAACCGGAACAAATGCTAAGATGATGATGTTAAAAATAATGTAATGCTAAAAATAAATTTTCGTGCGTCTCGTATTATTTCCCGAAATTTCAGGCTACATAATTTTGAATTCTCATTCAGGAAGAATCAAATACATACCCCTATTTATAAAACCTGCAAAAGAATTCTAATCTCTAAGAATATACGTGGGCTACGGTGATCACTCTTGCTCATTTACTGCCCCCCGCATAAAAAAATTGATATTTTTACTACGGCAAAGCAAAAGGAGGGTTATGATTTTGACAGGCTATGTATGTATGTATGTTCATCTGTTTCCACGTAACTTTTAAACTACTTATCAGAATTCGACAAATGACATAGTCACACGTTACATATATCTACCTACCTACCGTAGCACTTTGACAACGTGTGACTGCGGATTTCCAAACATGAAAATTTATCTCTACATAGTGAATATTGCATACTTCAGAATAGTATTGTATGACATTATTGTAAATTGACGACCCGATCGGAACAGTGGTAGTGAACGCTGCCTCTGATACAAGGGTTGCGGGTCCGATCCCCGCACAGTACAAACATTTGTGTGCAGGAACATGTTTGTTTGTATTGGTCTGGGTGTTTGCTATGTATTATAAGTATGTATTTACAAAAGCAAAAGTATTATATGTATATATTTGTAATCCCACCGTTGATTCTGATATCCGTAACATAGGTGCTTGAGCTACCTATCTCGGAGTCAGATCAATGTATGTGATGTTGTGAAATATTTATTATTATTAAATTGACAACGAAGGCATCTTGGTAAAGTCTACTGTGTCCATTTACTTGCATCTACATTAGCAACTTTGTTCAGTTCAGTATTCTGAAAATCTTGTTTTATATTTTTTCAGCGTCGTTTTTTGTCGTAGTTGGGTTTTAGTTTTTTTATTTTTTTTTAAATACCAATTCAATCATGTTTAGGTAGTGTACGTAAAGATATTTCAATGCTCGTTCTGGCATTTGTAAAAGGAGTGCAGGTAAACAATAACTTTACTGGTCCTATAGGAGCTGTGGCAATAATGAGTTTCAAGAAACCAGGGGCCGAATACAGACGAGCTGCATTATAATGTAAAAAGCAATATTTAACGTGGGGCTCATTTTGAAACGTCGGCCCAATGGCTTTGGAAAGGTCCGAATCTTATAGGGCAAATTGGCGTATCGATTTGATACATTTCAAGTTGAATCTGTTGCTTATTTTATAACAGAGAGACTCAAAGCAAAGGAAAAATGTAGGTAGTAACACTCATAGAGAGCGATGGTGGCACATTGCATAGGCGCATATGCCTTCCGAAAGGGAGGTTTTAGGCCGTGCGCTACGTTAAGCGGGCGCACGTCGCGGGCGTCCGCGCGGCGGCAGTGGGTTATAGGGGGGTCGTTGCGGATAGTTGCGCATGGGCTATTTGCCCGCGACGGAGCACGGCGCGGATGCCCGCACCGGATGCCCGCACCGGATGCCCGCGACGTGCACCCGCTTATCGCAGCGCACGGCCAACAATCCGAGCACGGACTTTTCTGGATTTGACTAAATTTGGTGACGAAAGTCGCTTCATTGTAATTACCAGATTGTGATCGCCCTTTAATCATGGTCAAAGCGTAGCTTTGGACGCGACCGGGAGCTACACGCTAAAATGAGACTTTTAAAACCCTCTCAATAGTTGTTAGTAACAAAATTTCAAATACCAACAAGGATTTTATTAAAGAAAAGAAACATGAAGCAAAGGCTTGTTAAATACGTTTGTTTTAAATTAATCCCAAGTTTCAAGTTGAAGAGACTAGTCCCCTTTTCGTTTTCACTGACAAAAGTTAGATTATACTTTTGGTGATTTTAGACTGTGAATTAGTAATTTCTTAATGGAAAGGTCTCGTATTTAATTGGAAATGACAATGAAACTGACAATAAAAACAAATATTAAATTAGAATGAAACTTTGAAAGGAGAATAATAATATCATTTCTACAAATTGCTTTACAAGATTGACGAAGATTTTTAAAGCGTTGAAATAATGACGACCCTATGACGCAGTGGTTTGAGCGCCGGTTGAGACTCAAGGGTCGCGGGTTCGATTTCCGCACCAATACAAATGTTTTTCTATGATAAAGATATTTGAATTATGCCTGGGTGTTTCCAGAACACAAGAGATCCTATGTTTGGGACCGGCAAAATGTATGTAATATTGTCTTAATTTATTTTTTTAGATTTTCGCGTTGCATTATAACTATAATATATCAATACGTTACAGCAGCCGTGGTCACGAGCGGTCAGTCCGCTAGTGACCACGGCTGCTGTAACGTAGCCGAAACGTCGAGCCAAATATGTGAGTACACAATGTTGTTTCACATAATAAATATCGTGTAAATCCCGTATTGATACATTATTGTCTTAATTTATTTATTTAACTGAAGATCAAACATTTTTTCTGGAAAGTACTTAAGATAGTTTTAACAAGTTTTCTCCGGTTAAATCCACTTATGATACTGGAAATGTGTATCGTCTATTGACCGAACGAGTAGTCATAATAGTAAATGCAGATATATAATTGTTCATACATAATATGCTTTCGCTCAAAGAGCTATGGAAAGGGCTATGCTCGGAGTATCTCTGAAGGACCGCATCAGAAATGATATAATCCGACAGAGAACCAGAGTCACAGACATAGCCCACCGAATTAGCAAACTGAAGTGGCAGTGGGCTGGTCACATTAGCCGCAGAACTGACAGCCGTTGGAACCGTAAAGTCCTTGAGTGGAGACCGCGACTCGGTAAGCGTAGTGTTAGACGTCCTGCGACAAGATGGGATGATGACATTCGAAGGCTGGCTGGTGTGGGCTGGATGAGAGTGACCGAAAATCGGGAGCAGTGTCATGCATTAGGGGAGACCTATGTTCAGCAGTGGATGAGTGTGGGTTGCTGATGAATATGCTTTCGGAGTATTTGAAGTTTTCAATCTATCAACGATCATAAATCAAGGATAATATTCTATTATACACCTTATTCATATTTCATATAATTCAGTATTACAAATTGTATTGCACAAGAGAATTACTGATAAAACACCGAACCAAATAAACCCAATAGAAATTCTGTGCGGGGCATATAAAATGAATTGACTAATAATAATAAAAAAGTTACAAATATTTCGATAGGACGGAGGGCGGGCGTAAAATTTTATTCGTTCGTATGTTGTTGCGTTATTGTGTGTAGGGAGGAAAAAACTATGTTAGTCTTGCCTTTTTTCAAGACTGTAGCAAGGATGATATCAAGTACAAGACCCAGTCTGCAGCTTTGTATGTGTTTATGGCAGTATTAATCATTATAATCGTCTTCTCAGCTTGCTGTTCCCGATAACGTCCAATTAGCTTATGGCTCTTCAGTTTCTTACGGTCTTTGGCATCTTTATTGTAAAATTTTTGACACGCATGTCGTCCCCTTCTTCTGATGACCCGTTTGGAACAGTGGTAGTGAACGCTGCCTTTGGTCCATGGGTTGGGGGTTCGATCCCCGCACAGTACAAACATTTGTGTGCATGAACATGTCTGTTTTTATTGGTCCGGGTGTTTCCTATGTATTATAAGTATGTATTTACCAGAAAAAAGTATTATATGTATATATTTGTAATCCCACTGTTGATTCTGATATCCGTAACACAGGTGCTTGCGCTACCTATCTCGGAGTCAGATCAATTAATGTGATGTTGTGAAATATTTATTTATTTATTTACAAGAACCTTGTGATGGTGTCAAAGCTAGAAATTTGTGGCCCCTGTTACTCCCGGTTTCCGTAGGACATGGCCGTTCCAGCGTAGGTAGCTCTCCTGAAGTTAGCCTGTATGTCACTCGTATGAAGGCACGAAAGCGAGAGTTATTCTAGCGGTCTTTCCTGCACCTTCTCATTTTAGATTGTAAAAAACTTATGGTGACCTGGTTTTAATGTCTATGATAGAAACTGACTTATGTTACAGGTATTTAGGAAGTCTTGCGAATCTCTAGAACTGAGATTAAAACAAAATTGCGCATGGGTTAGACCAAATAATTCTGACCGTGGGAGAGCTACGCTTCGGCATGAATGGGCCGGCTCGAACTTAGTCATACCAGGGCTTCACAGAAAACCGGCGTGAAGAAGCACTGTGCTGTGTTTCACAGCGTGAGTGAGGGTACAAGAGGCCCAATCCGGGGGAAGGGGATTTAAAAATTGGGAGCGCACTTGTGATTCCACTGGTGTTGCGAGTGTTCATGGGCGGCGGCAACCGCTCACCATCAGGTGATCCGTCTGCTCGTTTGCCATCTGTCACATAAAAAAAAATATCTAAGTTGTAAACCTTACCACTACCATCACCAATACTAGCAAAGTCTTGTCCCGGTCTTGAGCGTAAACAACACTATATGTCGAAGCCTTATTGTATGGATGTTCTGGAGGGAGTAAAGAAAGTAAAAATATGGAATTCTGTTCTTTATCTGAGGAGAAATTTATAAAGTTTCGACCGGCGCGTGGTCTGCGTGCGTGAGGTGCTGAGGTCCCAAGAGATTCTAGGCTTGACGTACGGATTTATCTCTGCGTATGACAGCTGAACTTTGCTCTTATAGAAAGGAGGGTAGATTCTAGCGGAAGGAGTCAAACACTATGCGTGGGCTGATGCAAATCAAAGGTTTTAATTCTAGTGGTTTTTAGTGAACAAATTTGGAGTTATTTGTGCAGTGAAGTGCCGCGAAATGATCCTTATAATAAGAATCGTTGAATTGTATCGCTTTTAATACTGCTATTGTGTGTCCAGTAAGTTGTCACGGAAAACTTGCTTGGATCTAATAGAGCCTTAAAACTCCCGATTGTGTTTAGAGTGGTATCGGCAGAATCCGTGGGTCGATAAAACATAAAACACACTTGGGAAATTAAACAGGCAGACGTGGCTGTCTAGTCCCTATTTTATTTTTACAAGTGTTACCTACTACAATCTGTCAAATTACCTCAAATAATACTAAAACCATCTTTGACATTATAGTATGAATCGATTGAAAAAAATTTAAAAAAAAAATAATCGTTTTGGCGCTCTATCCAAAATGACCATCGATCATTTTGAGTAAGATATTATTTTTTATAGTATGAATCTATATATATAATATCTATAATATAGAGTTTATACTCTCACTTATGTATGCAGTGTAATCATTAGCATATATCCGTCCATTCTGTAGTAGGTACTCTAGGTTCTAGATAAAGGCCTTCTTCAAGCTACACCGTAGAACTTCATCCCAAGTTTTCGGCTGTTCTTGTCCAATATAGTATAGAATCAGGTCAATGTATGAGAAAAAAAATCGCTACAAGCATTTCTCTGCGCATTGAGCCCTTTATTTGTGCCATGTCCGCCAACATAAATCCGTAATATGTAGTACCATTCTTGTTGGAAAGTTTTGCATATTTCCATAATAGTTTTATTGCGTCTAGGTCATACAAATACATGGCCCGCAATAAATCTACGAACAGATGCAGTGTAGGGCGACAACAGTCTTTGGATGATTTTTTTTGTATTTATATTAGAATAACCAGACATTTGGTGACAATTTCACCTTATGGTAAGGATATAAACATTGATCTATTCACTATTGTTACTTGTTAAAAATAATTATATCAAAATCTTGTTTCTCAAACTGTAGATACTGATGGATTGAGAAACTATCGAAACGTACAGGTTTCCTTTTACGAGATGTTTTCCCGCATTGTCAAGTTAGAAGTAAAAAATACGCTATTCTACTACTAGAAACATTCTGTTCTACTATTAAAACTGAAGAGTTCTATCTTTGGCAGCTAGAAGACCAAAATTGACATTGCGATGAAGCTCGTCTGCCACCTATCACATAAAAAATCATGTACTTAATTTGATTGAGAATCGAAAACAGGGTCTTTTTTCTCTCCTTAAATTTGCTAATTCCTCTTTTCAAAAATATGTTTATTTATGTACAATATTTGAGATAATTATTTTGAACGTGTAACCGTGATTAAGGTGGTCTGGTTCCCCTGTCTAAGGGATGCAAAGATCAGACGACAGTCGCTTTACTATAATTACCAGATTGCCCGAATCCTCCAGGATCACTCACGTATGAGTAAGTCTCCCAACTCTGTACATTAGAGTATTATTTTATTTATTTTTTTATTTTATTTATTAGGAATAGCAAACAGCTACAAAATACATGTTCATCTAAGACAGTACATACTTAAACTACTTAATAATATTGTAGCCCACGACGCTATCCACATGTTGCTAAAATCAAATTGTCGCAAGCTGCTCAAAAATACAACTAATAATATTACAAAGAGAGCAAAATATAATGAGAAAAAAGATTCGGTAGGTATTTAGGTGGACAATTTGGGCACAAAAACAGAAGAATGGTAATTAAATATAAGAGTAGAACGGTATAACGATCTTACAATGACAACTGTTCAATAACAGTTTTTTTAAAATTATTTATATTATTAACAAAAATATCGATATCTTTAGAGTGGAAACTGTCATTATAAGACCACATCATACGACGAATCGGTACGCGCCAGCCAGTATTCGTTCGACTTTTACGAACTGCAAAAAGGCGAGCAGCACGCACCTCTCGCCTATGTGTGGTTCTAGGTACAGAGTAATATACTTTGGAAACTAACTCGTTACAATCAAATTTGTTGTGTACAAGTTTATACAGTGTGACAGTCTCCAAGTATTTACGTCTAGTAGCAAGTGGCATTAATTTAAACTTACTTAGCAAAGGAACACGGGTCAAATATGTTTTATAACATCTATAATGAATAGCACGCAGAAACTTATTTTGAATTTTCTCAATTTCCTCTATATACTTTTTATAATACGGGTTCCAGATTGGTACCGCATATTCAAGTTGGGAGCGAACTAGGGCTTTATATAAATATAGATATGTAGATGGGCGTCTAAAGTCTGTTGTTGACCTCATCACAAAACCGTACATTTTATATGCCTTTTTAATGATATTTTCAACATGTATACTTAAGTGTAATTTAGAATCTAATTGTATCCCCAAATCTCTCAGATTGTGTAATTTAATTAGATCGGTATCACAGAGTTTGTAATTATAGTGCAACGTGTTTTTATTCTTGGTAAAAGATATATAATGGCATTTTGGTATACTCAATTGAAGTTTATTAGTAATACAATACGCTGATAACTTATTTAGATCATTTTGAAAGGAGATACAATCCTCAATAGATTTTACGGGCTTATACGCTTTGAGGTCATCAGCATATAATAAAAATTTACAATTATGAAAACATTCTTTTATATCGTTTATAAATATTATAAATAACAGAGGTCCAAGAATAGAGCCCTGAGGTACACCTGAGGTGACCGAAACGCTTCCAGACTGATAACCGTTTATGACAACCTTCTGAGATCGATTAAGAATATAAGATGAAAACCAACGCAATAAATTGCCACGGATACCGTTAAAAGCAATCTTATCGAGAAGTAGCTGATGATCCACTTTATCGAAGGCCTTTTTAAAATCGGTATATACAGCATCCATTTGGACGCCTTCGTCTACGGTTTCAAATAACGTATTTGTGAAAGTCAATAGATTTGTGGTTGTCGATCTCTGCTTGACGAAGCCGTGTTGTTCGCCAATAATAATATTATGCAGGATGGGATAAACTTGATTGTGCACTAATTTTTCAAAGACCTTCGACAGGGTGGAGAGTATAGAGGATCGGTCTGTATTGTTCGACATTATGTCTTGTTCCGCTCTTGTGGACTGGAGTAATATTCGCGCACTTCCATACCCTTGGAAAAACTCCCTCTGTCATGCACTTATTGTATATTATGTGTAGTGGCTTACAAATAGTGTTGCCAGTAAGCTTAAGAAACCGCGGAGGAAGGCCATCAGGTCCAGGTCCTTTTGAAGTATCTAGATTCTTTAGTTCCTTACTGATTTCAGTTTCGCTAAAAGACATACTGGATAATATGATATCTTGGTTACAAAACTTCGGGGGAGGTGGCCATTGTGTCGAGTGAGATGCGGGTTCAAACACTGATTGAAAGAAAGAAGAAAACATATTACAAATAGTGACTGGATCAGTCGATTTGGTATTTAAGTATTGCATTGTGGAGGGTATTGCAGGCTTAGATTTACGATTCGATATATATGTCCAGAAGTGCTTGACATTTTTAGTGATGTTATCTTCAATGGTATTTAAATAAGTAAGATGACACTGCTTGCACTGTTTCTTGAAAGCTGCCCGATGCTGGGAAAATTCCACATAGTCAGATAGATTACCATATTTTTTCCACTTTATCCAAGCTTTCTGTTTTTCTCTGAATGTTCTTATAAGAGATCGTGAAAACCAAACCGGAAACCCGCTAACACGAGAGTTACAGAGAGGTGTGTGTCGCTTAATTATTTCATCTACGGTATTGTAAAAGGTGTCTATGCAGGAGTCTACGGGAAGAGGTTGCAGCAGAGCATCCCAATCTGTTTTACTAATTTTGGTGTTAATAGGATCGTAGTCCGCTTTGTAAAAATTATATTTTATCAAAGGACGCCTTGTCATTGCTTTGTACATAGAACTTATATTAACAAGTGCAGTGTAAGGTGGATGGTGCGGGTCAGTCGGTACCAGTGGATCAGATGAAGGTTCAATAGTGGTTCCATTATTAGATATGAAGAGATCCAGTATTTTTCCGCTGTTATTAAAAACACCATTATATTGTGAGGCACTGAGCAATGCCATATTATTTATTAATATAGTGTATGCGAAAGATGACCCTATGCCAGTTAAAGGCGCAGACTTTGTGTCATCATTAAGGACCAATGATGATGAGGGTTGTGGTGACCATAGGATGTCGGGTATATTGTAGTCTCCAATTATATAAAAGTTATCAATAAATGAATTAGTTAAACAGTCTTGAAGTATGTCAAAATGTTTTTCATAAACTTCTGCAGAACTACGGGGAGGGATGTAAGCAGCACTTATGAGGTGTTTTTTTATTTTATTTGTACTTGGAATTTCTACCAAAATATGTTCGATGTGTTTCGGTTGCGTTGCATTTGCAAATAGGGCGGGTTGAAGCCCACGTAAAATTGCTACAAGAACACCACCGCCATCTTGTTTACTAGATGCTAGGCGATCTCGGTCACAACGGTAAACTATGTATCGTTGGTCAATAAATTCATTATTATCTATATCATCTGTTAGCCAGGTCTCGGTCAAAACAATGACGTCATAATTATTGGATAGGATGTTCATGTACAGTGTTTGTAATTTAGTTCTAATACCCCTACAATTTTGATAGTAAATACTAAGATGATTTTTAGCTGATGTATCATTGTTATCCATATTCAACTTGCTTTACTATTTGTAAATATTTATAAATTAATGTTGGTTTTTTGTGAGAGTTAAATGATTTAGAGTAGGAAGTGAGAAAATCAATAAAGTTGAGCATATGCGTCTTAATATAATTTAATTCTGTAGTTATACTGGTCAAAATTAATGTACCACTGCCAAGCCCGAAAGAAAATATTTTGTATGAATGTATTTTTAGAAAAATTAAAACTAGAACATACATGTAATTAATTATGAAAAAAAAAGCACATCAAATGACGATTAAACTGTAACAAATTCAGTAATTCATTTTCTTTTATGGTTTTTAAGTTTTTCGAGGTCACTCTCGCCTCGAATTGCAAGCGCAGGGGTGGCATCCTCTTCGCGAACGAGAATGGTCGAGTTTCGAATCCAGACGTGTTTACAGCCCAGCTCTCTGGCAGTCTCCCGACATTTACGAAACAATTGTTTTTTCTGGAGAGTTAGATGTTCGTTTAGGTAAATTGCAGAAGGGGTTCCCTCGATGCCAAGTTGATCAGATTTAAGAGATTTTGCTTTTCGATACGAAGCGAGTATATTGTCTCTTTGGATACGTGTTGTAAACTTGGCTATGATATTTTTAGGTCTGTCGCTACCTTGCTGTGCGTGTGGTACCCGATGTATTGAAACTAAGTCTCCTTTCGTAAGGGGGTGTCTAATCGATTTTCCGATGCCCTCTAGAATACCCATAAGGTTTTCGTTGCGCCTTTCCGGCACCCCACAGATCTCAATATTTGTTTGTCTGGCCTGTTGTTCCAGGGAGTCAATTCTTGACTGAAGATTGGAGGCGATGGTCGCTGTCTGATCATTGACAGTGTGGGCTAGGTCATCAACTTTTTTTTTCAAGGAGTTGTGGTCTTCCGTTTGGTATTGAAGAGACTTTTGAATACTCGCTATTTCAGTGTTCATGTTGCACACGTCCAGCTTCAGAGCAGTATAGTCCTTGCGTAGTAATTTTATTTCAGCCTGTATTTCAGACAGTGAGCCTTTAATATCATCTCGAATACTCATCACGTTAGAATTCATGTCGTTACGCCATGTACTAATAGTGTTGATTAGCTCAGTAAATTTTTCCATCGAAACCTGTTCCAGTGGAGAGTGAGATGATGATTCGCTTCTATCTAAAATTTCACACGACATGTCCATGGATTGTTCCATTGTTGGTACCTGATTGGCCCGAACCGGAGTGTTCAAGTTAGATCTAACCCGGCGCGAGACATTCGTGCAGGCTGGGCAGGTCCAATTGGATAAAAAATCCTTGGAAAGAGACTTGTATTGTTCAAGTTTTAAGTTCAAGCATTCGTAGTGGTAATTACTTTTACAGGTGTTGCAACGTAATGCCCCATCCGCTCTCAAAGATAGTTTGCATCCGTCGCAAATCATGACAAGTTCAGCAGGTTCCCAGAATAAAAAAGAACAAGAAAAAAAAAACAGAACACAATCTTCGAAAATTAACAATAATAATATTTTTTTCCAGTTCAGATCCAAATCATCAACTCTTTCAAGGAAAAAAAAAAAAAAAAAACTTCGCGTAGGATTCGAACCACTGGTCTCCAAGTTAGCAAGTTAGCGTCCGACTCGCGCCCACAGCCAATAGACCATCCGACCAATACACCGGTGGAGCGAATGTATCATTCACTTTACAGCGCCGTGGCAGAACGTTACCGATTTATTGGTATTTAGTCGGGTATTTGCCAACTTGTCCACTTTATCACTGCGCGAGTAACTTTATGAATACCCCATACAAGTGATCCAAATATGTATTTTGCCACCAAATCACTCCACAAATTTTCACTGTTTATATGTTACGATGTTCTTCTCTGTTTACTTCGTAATATTATATAAGTTTCAAGTCGAAACTCGAACTTTTTCCCGCACTTAACAAATAAATAACAGGACCGACAAGATATGCGTCTTTCTTGTTGGGCAGCGCGCGACGAAAAAAAAGGATATTGGACAATCCTATCCTCCTATTGGACAAACCTACATGGCTTTTCATTGACTTACGATACCATCGAAAAATCGCTATCGAGCAATCGATAGTACAAACCCATAAATAAATAATATCTATGGTAACGATACTTTTTGATAATTTCTGTAAGGAAACACAATACTATCGATGCTATCGATAGTATCGGGCATTAAGCAATCGATAGTATGTATCGATACTATTGACAAGCACCAATATTATCGATAGTACTATTGACATTCTGAAAAGTTTTCGAGGTCAACTATCTATAGGGAAACAATCGATAGTTCCGCAACAGTCCTTCAAATTTATAACTCATGGCATTTCTACACAATTGTAATAAAACTATAGGTATCGCATATGCGCCGCAGGCCTGGTGTAACCCCCTAACCCACTTCCCTTCAGCACCGTAAATAAATACTCTAATATGCATTACTTTGTAACCACAGAGGCTCCTTGTTCGATACATTGTACTGTGATTGTACTGACAAAAGGTCTTGGTAACTTGGTGTAAATTGAGCCTTTGTTTTGACTTTGTTAACTTAGTTCATTATTGCGGGAACTTCGAAAGATTTATACTCCATGTTTATGAAAGGTCTTGTTAATTAAATCCAAGATGGCGTATTCAAGTAAGTACTAGGTTTGATTTCCACTTTGATAAACCAGTTTTTTTTTTGTGTTTTCTATGTGAAAGATAGATATTCTTTATTGCACAATTGCATAACAGACAGTAAAATGAGTGATATACATATAGCAGACGATATACGTATCACCCGAAGGCCAATTCTTTGATATTCGTAATACAGGTGCTTGAGCTACCTATCTCGGAGTCCGATCAAAATGTATGTGATGTTGAGAAATATTTATTTCATAAAACCTGACACCATGCCAAGTGATAACCCACAGTGGTGCATTAATGCAGATGTTTGTCCATTGTAGCAGAATTGCGTTAAAATATTTTATCCAAATCAAAACTACTCGAAAGTACACGAATACACAAGTACGAAGAGTAACGAAAGCTCGCGATTCTGACTAACATGTTGTTGATCGTACTATGCCATGTTCGAAAAATTCAAACTTACTTACACTTACTCTTAAGTCACGCACTTAAAATATTTCATCTCGTGTTCAGTCGGGAATCGAATCCACATCTTCCATGTTCCAGGTGCCTTTTCTACCAATTATACCACTGAACGCGTTATTAAGCAGACGAAATTTGTAGTGTAGTTCTTGATTATGAGCTGGCAATAAATAAATGTAAATAAATAAATAATACATTGCATAAAATTGTTATATTTTTTTTTTTTTTGGTCAATAAGCCAACGCTTGACCACAATCGCACCTGATGGAAAGCGACGATGAGGTCTAGGATGATGATGATATTATAAGTAATTGGTTGTTTTACGATAGTCCACACTAGTTTTAAAAGTATCAAGTATTTAGTTTATGATAGACTTTTCTTTAGTTTATAAATAAATAAATAAAAATACGTTTATTGCTATCTCATAAAACAAAACGGGTACATAGGTATTTCCGTAACACTAGAACTTATCTACCTTACATACTTCGTTTTCAAAATATTAACAATAATCTAAGGAAAGCAAAAGGCAGTGGCTCAGCTAATGCTGACATAGGTCAGCGCTGATTTTCAGCCGCTCCTAACCCTCCAAGGTCGAGTGCGAGGGTACAGATGCGAGGGCTTAGAACATAAAAACAAAAACAATAAAAATCTCTCAAACCTAAATTACAAAAACAATATACCTAAATAAATAAAATAACTCTAAAGTAGCACTCTGTTATTAAACTTTATGATAAAAAAAACTCAAATAATTCTTTATTTGCATAGGTTTGTACACAGCACTTATGAATCGTAATACATTTGAACGACTTAAAACTATTTATAAGTACTTATGTATAGTTTACTTACTATGTTGATACATAAATATACTAAAAACTAAATAAACATAATGCGACGAAGTAAACATTATGTTCTCATGTAAGTGAATATTTATTAAGAATAAGAATAAAATAATTTATTAAAAATTAAAAATAAAACGAAATAAACATTAGAATGTCACAGAAATGGGATCCACTCAGCATGTGTCGCGGTGTCTAAAGGACACCCCGTCCGACGCTGGTCTTCCGTGGAGTTCAGAGAAAGTAAGGGAGGTCACTGTGCGTGCCGACGTCATTAAGTACATAAGTAGGTACACTTAACCTTAATTAAGTTCCTTTAAATTAGTTAAAATTAACCGTGTGGTCCCCGGCAGAGTAGAATAGGCCAGCCCTCACTCTTACCGAGGTGTTGTAAAAGGCGACTAAGGTAAAGCTGCTGGCATGATCATCAGCACCCAGAGAAGGAAAACTCTGCATTTATATCAAAACCCTCGACAACCCGTCTGCCAAGCGTGGTGAGTATGGCAATTACCCCTCATGTGATTGAGGAAGGCCCGTGCCCCAACAGTGGGGACTTAAATGGGCTGATGATGATGATGATGAAGCAATAGCAATTTTACTACTTGCAGGGAAACAGCCTTAACAAACATCACACTCATACACTAATTGAAAGAAAGAAAGAAAATACATTTGAAATGTTGAAAATAGTTTTAAGAAATAAAGTTCCTAAGCCTCGAATTGGACAGCGCTATTCGCTGTATCAATGTAGATTACGATGCACCAATGGTATCTTTAACATCAAAGGTCTTCCAAGACTCCCATAGCTCATCTGGCACAAATAGGTCATGTCGCGTATGATGTCAAAGAGATATTTTTAGAGTTTACTGCCGACAAGATTTCGTTATACGTCAATCAAATGTTTCAGGAACGTTAACAGCTGTCGGGTGGAATAGCCACTTTACTATAATGAGGCTAAATTTTGAAGACAAGATGGGAGTTAAAAAATATTACTTTAGAGATTTAAATATTTTCTTAATTTTATACGTACGAAATCGATTGAGGAAATTTGACAGTTTTGTATAGGTTGACCTGTCCGCCACTGTACATGTGCGTTTTTTTTTACATGTTTTTTTGTATGAGGGTTTCAAACGGATGTCCATGAAAAGAGCAAGCCAACTCTACCTACTTGGGGGGAGGGGGGGCAAAAGTTCGTAGATCTACCTACTTTTGGAACTTTATCTACCACTTTTCTGATTTTACGGTTGACAAAACTGCCCCTTGTAGACCCAAGCTCCCATATTATGAGGTTTCAAAAGAGTTGTTGGCATCGGGATGCTCCGGCATTGTTGATATCTATGAGCGGCGGTTACCATTTACCATCAGATAGGCCGCAAGCTTGTCTGCGTATTTTGCGTAATAAAAAAAGTATGTTCTACGATTTATTGTAGTTTTGGGTGGCATTGAGTGCTCTATCCGCTTGACACCCTAAAAGAAACATTCTGTATAATATTTGCCTGCCAAAAGCATATATTATTCTGGGCCAAAAGTTTACCAGCCACTCTCGCTGTTGAATCTAGCACAAAACTACTTGTGGTCGATTGCCGAGAAAGTTCATATTATATTGTTATATGGATTTGTATCGTTGTAAACACCGATATATTATAATCTCATGATCGAAGGTTGTAAAGTATGATCTGTAGCTACTATAATGGGATTAGGCTAATGTAGATTGGTGATCACAAGCCCGAGCTATGTTCTAAAAATTGGAAACATACTTTTGCTCGAGCTGAAATCGAAACCCCAAGATCATGGCCTGGAACTTAAACCACTGCACCCATGGGGCATTTTTACTTTGAAGCTTGTTCTACAAGATAGGCGTGCATACATCTTACGTTTCTATCACTTTCCTTTGTAAAAACTGTCAATAGGCACCTAAGTAATACCTACTATAATAATGTATGGTGTTAGTAGAATAAATCATAATTAATTCAGTAATTCATTTGCGGAACAATACAGTACACCCGTCTCTGTCACTCGGCGCCATTGTGTTGGCATCTTGCATTCTTTTGAGGTGCATCTAGGTCACAGTGCTTTAATCACCTTTTATCCTGGGCTTTGTGTCAAGGACCCGGCAGTGACGTCAACGACAAAATGCTGAGGTCATTCTATTTTTGGCCAAAATGCACTGCCTTATATTTTTCATTTCGTAATCAGAATCCCTGTCTTACCCCCACTACAAAAATTCCCTACTAGAAGTGAATCAAGCAAGTATGATTGATTATTAACAAAACCTGAAATGAAATAAAATAGGTTATTTTTCATTTGCAGCGCCATTTTGAAAATGTATATAGCCGTAACTTCGCAAGGTTTTGCGCGGATGACTGGCAGGAGGCCACCTCCTGCCAGTCATCCGCAGGACCGACCTAGGTGGAGACTCTTAGTATCGGAGGCCAAGGCTCACTTTGGGTCGCTGCGCCAACCTAGCTAGTTAGTTTAGTCTTTGTAACTTAGTATATTGTCAAAATGTCAGAGTAGTATTGTAACCATTGCAAATCAGGTGCCATCATGATCATCTTAGCGTTTTGCCCCGGTTGCGAAAAGAAGCTCTTCATTTCATTACAACTACTATTTTCCATTATGATTTCCAGCGCAAAAATGGGCCACTGAGTGTATCACGTACAAATATATAGGGTGTTTGTGACCTTTTCGTTGTTTCTGATTTCCATAGTAAAAGGGAAAACATTTGTTTGGGGACATAAAAAACATTTTTTTTCTGCTGCCTTTTTTATGTACCGGAAATAATAATAATGTTCTCCAAACCGATATTTTGGTCATGGCGGCCAATCTCAGCGATCAGCCATCGACGCAGGACATATTATAGTGCACAAGTATTTGCGCAGACACAAGTGCACTCTCTATTCCCGTACCCTCTTATTTCGATAGGATACAAAGGTTGTCTGGAAGAAATCGCTACAAGCGATAAGACCGCCTTATTGTACTGTCTGTTGCTTTTGTATCATGCTTGTATTTTGTTTTTGTGCAATAAAAAATATCTATCTATCTATCTAGTGTGACACGACCGAAGAGGGATTAGGCGCAAGACCAACGGCTTAACGTGCTTTTCAAGGCACGGGGGTACAAGACCGCCAACTTCCAGACTCCGGGCTAACACTGTGAATTTCTTAACAGAAAAACTCAGGTAAAAATTTTGGTCCGACCCGGGGACCCCTCTTTATTCCATATTTTAACCATTAAGTTTAACGAAAGATCTGGAGGAAGATTCTGGGACCTACACAAATACTGGATGGAACCTGGAGGAGGAGGAAGAACAGGGAGCTAGAAGACCAGGTGTCACCACCATCACCATCAGCCCATTTAAGTCCCCACTGCTGGGGCACGGGCCTCCCTCAATCACATGAGGGGTAATTGCCATACTCACCACGCTTGGCAGACGGGTTGGCGAGGGTTTTGATATAAATGCAGAGTTTTCCTTCTCTGGCTGCTGATGATCATGCCAGCAGCTTTACCTAAGTCGCCTTTTACGACACCTAGGTAAGAGTGAGGGTGGCCTATTCTACTCTGCCGGGGACCACACGGCAGAAGACCAGGTGTGCGAGCCTAATATTATCAGCGAAACTAAAGCACATCGACTTCACTGGCGCGGCCACTTCGAGAGAATGGGAGAGAATCGAGCAGTAAAAAGAGCGTACCTGGGACGGCCAAATGGTCAAAGGCCAGTATTCCGTCCAAGGTACCGATGGAGAGACAAGGACGAAAATAACTTGCGCGGACTTCTGGCTTATGACTGGCAGGAGATGCACGACCTAGATGGAGACTTATTATCGGAGGCCAAGGCTCACTTTGAGTCGCTGCGTCAACCTAGTTAGTTTTTTTTTAATTTATCTTTCCCTTTATTAAGGCTTTCTAATAAAAATAAATGTTGGCACTACATTCTTATTACATTAGTTATATTAGAAGAAAGAATTCCCTTATCTACGGCGGCTGGCACAAATAGGTCATGTCGCGTATGATGTCAAAGAGATATTTTTAGAGTTTACTGCCGACAAGATTTCGTTATACGTCAATCAAATGTTTCAGGAACGTTAACAGCTGTCGGGTGGAATAGCCACTTTACTATAATGAGGCTAAATTTTGAAGACAAGATGGGAGTTAAAAAATATTACTTTAGAGATTTAAATATTTTCTTAATTTTATACGTACGAAATCGATTGAGGAAATTTGACAGTTTTGTATAGGTTGACCTGTCCGCCACTGTACATGTGCGTTTTTTTTTACATGTTTTTTTGTATGAGGGTTTCAAACGGATGTCCATGAAAAGAGCAAGCCAACTCTACCTACTTGGGGAGAGGGGGGGCAAAAGTTCGTAGATCTACCTACTTTTGGAACTTTATCTACCACTTTTCTGATTTTACGGTTGACAAAACTGCCCCTTGTAGACCCAAGCTCCCATATTATGAGGTTTCAAAAGAGTTGTTGGCATCGGGATGCTCCGGCATTGTTGATATCTATGAGCGGCGGTTACCATTTACCATCAGATAGGCCGCAAGCTTGTCTGCGTATTTTGCGTAATAAAAAAAGTATGTTCTACGATTTATTGTAGTTTTGGGTGGCATTGAGTGCTCTATCCGCTTGACACCCTAAAAGAAACATTCTGTATAATATTTGCCTGCCAAAAGCATATATTATTCTGGGCCAAAAGTTTACCAGCCACTCTCGCTGTTGAATCTAGCACAAAACTACTTGTGGTCGATTGCCGAGAAAGTTCATATTATATTGTTATATGGATTTGTATCGTTGTAAACACCGATATATTATAATCTCATGATCGAAGGTTGTAAAGTATGATCTATAGCTACTATAATGGGATTAGGCTAATGTAGATTGGTGATCACAAGCCCGAGCTATGTTCTAAAAATTGGAAACATACTTTTTGCTCGAGCCGAAATCGAAACCCCAAGATCATGGCCTGGAACTTAAACCACTGCACCCATGGGGCATTTTTACTTTGAAGCTTGTTCTACAAGATAGGCGTGCATACATCTTACGTTTCTATCACTTTCCTTTGTAAAAACTGTCAATAGGCACCTAAGTAATACCTACTATAATAATGTATGGTGTTAGTAGAATAAATCATAATTAATTCAGTAATTCATTTGCGGAACAATACAGTACACCCGTCTCTGTCACTCGGCGCCATTGTGTTGGCATCTTGCATTCTTTTGAGGTGCATCTAGGTCACAGTGCTTTAATCACCTTTTATCCTGGGCTTTGTGTCAAGGACCCGGCAGTGACGTCAACGACAAAATGCTGAGGTCATTCTATTTTTGGCCAAAATGCACTGCCTTATATTTTTCTTTTCCTAATCAGAATCCCTGTCTTACCCCCACTTCAAAAATTCCCTACTAGAAGTGAATCAAACAAGCATGATTGATTATTAATAAAACCTCAAATGAAATAAAATAGGTTATTTTTCATTTGCAGCGCCATTTTGAATATGTATATAGCCGTAACTTCGTAAGGATTTGCGCGGATGACTGGCAGGAGGTGGCGCAGGACCGACCTAGGTGGAGACTCTTAGTATCGGAGGCCAAGGCTCACTTTGGGTCGCTGCGCCAACCTAGCTAGTTAGTTTAGTATTTGTAACTTAATATATTGTCAAAATGTCAGAGTAGTATTGTAACCATTGCAAATCAGGTGCCTTCATGATCATCTTAGCGTTTCGCCCCGGTTGCGAAAAGAAGCTCTTCATTTCATTACAATTACTTTTTGCCATTATGATTTCCAGCGCAAAAATGGGCCACTGAGTGTATACGTGCAAATATACAGGATGTTTGTGACCTTTTCGTTGTTTCTGATTTCCATAGTAAAAGGGAAAACATTTGTTTGGGGACATAAAACACATTTTTTTTCTGCTGCCTTTTTTATGTACCGGACATAATAATAATGTCCTCCAAACCGATATTTTGGTCATGGCGGCCAATTTCAGCGATCAGCCATCGACGCAGGACATATTATAGGGCACAAGTATTTGCGCAGACACAAGTGCACTCTCTATTCCCGTACCCTCTTATTTCGATAGGATACAAAGGTTGTCTGGAAGAAATCGCTACAAGCGATAAGACCGCCTTATTGTACTGTCTGTTGCTTTTGTATCATGCTTGTATTTTGTTTTTGTGCAATAAAAAATATCTATCTATCTATCTAGTGTGACACGACCGAAGAGGGATTAGGCGCAAGACCAACGGCTTAACGTGCTTTTCAAGGCACGGGGGTACAAGACCGCCAACTTCCAGACTCCGGGCTAACACTGTGAATTTCTTAACAGAAAAACTCAGGTAAAAATTTTGGTCCGACCCGGGGACCCCTCTTTATTCCATATTTTAACCATTAAGTTTAACGAAAAGATCTGGAGGAATGCATTTCTGGGACCTACACAAGACTGGAATGGAACCTGGAGGAGGAGGAAAGAACCAGGGAGCTAGAAGACCAGTGTCACCACCATCACCATCAGCCCCATTTAAGTCCCCACTGCTGGGTGCACGGGCCTTCCCTCAATCACATGTAGGGTAATTGCCATACTCACCACGCTTGGCAGACGGGTTGGCGAGGGTTTTGATATAAATGCAGAGTTTTCCTTCTCTGGCTGCTGATGATCATGCCAGCAGCTTTACCTAAGTCCGCCTTTTACGACACCTAGGTAAGAGTGAGGGTGGCCTGATCTACTTCCTGCCGGGGACCACACGGCAGAAGACCAGTTGTGTGCGTAGCCTAATATTATCAGCGAAACTAAAAGCACATCGACTTCACTGGCGCGGCCCACTTCGAGAGAATGGGAGAGAATCGAGCAGTAAAAAGAGCGTACCTGGGACGGCCAAATGGTCAAAGGCCAGTATTCCGTCAAGGTAACCGATGGAGAGACAGGACGAAAATTAACTTGCGCGGACTTCTGGCTTATGACTGGCAGGAGATGCACGACCTAGATGGAGACTTATTATCGGAGGCCAAGGCTCACTTTGAGTCGCTGCGTCAACCTAGTTAGTTTATTTTTTAATTTATCTTTCCCTTTATTAAGGCTTTCTAATAAAAATAAATGTTGGCACTACATTCTTATTACATTAGTTATATTAGAAGAAAGAATTCCCTTATCTACGGCGGGCGGCACCGCGCGTTAAATTGAGATTAACCTCGGATAAAGGAGCCGTTATTGTAACTAATGTCTGTTTGGGTTATGCTTTCATTCTGGACGGCGGTGAAACCGGCCCTTTTTGAGTAAATGTTTACGTTAATCATTTATTTGGGTAAGGTAAAAAGGTTTTGTAATTATTTTCCAGGTAAAGGAAAAAGCTATGCTTTGGTTTGTAAAGTAAACCCCGAAAACTTAAAAGGTGCTACGTGAAAATAATGCTGTTACTAAACATTTACTAAGCACATACAAGATTTACAGATATAGGATACATAACATTAAATACAGTGAAACTTGGTTATGGGGGACCTGGATAAGTGGGAAACCTCTGTAACTGCAACTCATGCAGCGGTCCCTACACATTGGCACTGAATTATCTCTGTTAGTGGGACGAAGCAAACATCTATATCTGGGATTCATTCTTTCGATTTATCATCACAGTTACCTCTACAACTGGGACGGCGAGATAATTTTATATGCATAAACCTCTGTAACTGAAATAACATTGTTTTGTTTGTTTATTTATATTATTTTCTACCCGCAAAAGTAATATTGGCCTTCAATGCACTCCAGTTTTAGTGTTCCTTTACTGCCATACTAATGTTTGTTAAAAAATGTCTAAAAGAAAGCTACAATATTAGTCATTACGTGAAAAACTGAGGTTAATATCTGTTTATGAATGTGGGAAAATACGTGCAGTGTTCGCCAGGTTGATGTGGTGATGAGGTTTGCCAGGATAGCTTGGTTTTTTGTGACATAATTTTTTTTATTTTATTAAAACTCATTTATGTTTTCGTAACACGTTATTTTATTTAATGATCGAACCTCTATAACTGAAATACCCGATGTACGGACCTCTATTAATGGAACCCTCTGTAAATGAGACAGATATTTATTTATACCTGGATATTTGAGACACTGGGTAAGTGGAATACCTCTATAAGTGAGATAACATTGCAGGTCCCTTGAAGTTTCACTTAACCAGGTTTCACTGTATATATATTTAAGTCATCATTACACAGATATGAACACATGTTTGAATAATACTTAAAATTAATGAGTTTTTGAGTATTCGAGCGCTATTTGCATAATTAATCAAAACAGATTTTCGAAATCATATCAGGTCGTTGGGATTGATCCAGTGAAAACTGATAATTAACGCTTTTGCTATAGCTTTTGAACTACACCGATTCCATATTTCGTCCAAAACAACCAGACCACAGTGATTACGCGAAGTAATAATATCCTCCAACCGATTATGGCTACAGCGACCAATCTCAACGATCAGCCACGTAAGCAGGATATATGCTCAAGTGTGTGCGCAACAACAAGTGCTCTCTCTATTCCCTTACCCTCATACTCCAATCCCTCTTCGGGCGTGTCACCCTGGTGTGACACGCCCGAAGAGGGATCGGGCGCAGGACCAACGGCTTAACGTGCTTTCCGAGGCACGGGGGTACATCATCATCATCATCATCAGCCCATTTAAGTCCCCACTGCTGAGGCACGGGCCTCCCTCAATCACATGAGGGGTAATTGCCATACTCACCACGCTTGGCAGACGGGTTGGCGAGGGTTTTGATATAAATGCAGAGTTTTCCTTCTCTGGCTGCTGATGATCATGCCAGCAGCTTTACCTAAGTCGCCTTTTACGACACCTAGGTAAGAGTGAGGGTGGCCTATTCTACTCTGCCGGGGACCACACGGCAGAAGACCAGGTGTGCGAGCCTAATATTATCAGCGAAACTAAAGCACATCGACTTCACTGGCGCGGCCACTTCGAGAGAATGGGAGAGAATCGAGCAGTAAAAAGAGCGTACCTGGGACGGCCAAATGGTCAAAGGCCAGTATTCCGTCCAAGGTACCGATGGAGAGACAAGGACGAAAATAACTTGCGCGGACTTCTGGCTTATGACTGGCAGGAGGTGCACGACCTAGATGGAGACTTATTATCGGAGGCCAAGGCTCACTTTGGGTCGCTGCGTCAACCTAGTTAGTTTTTTTTTTAATTTATCTTTCCCTTTATTAAGGCTTTCTAATAAAAATAAATGTTGGCACTACATTCTTATTACATTAGTTATATTAGAAGAAAGAATTCCCTTATCTACGGCGGGCGGCACCGCGCGTTAAATTGAGATTAACCTCGGATAAAGGAGCCGTTATTGTAACTAATGTCTGTTTGGGTTATGCTTTCATTCTGGACGGCGGTGAAACCGGCCCTTTTTGAGTAAATGTTTACGTTAATCATTTATTTGGGTAAGGTAAAAAGGTTTTGTAATTATTTTCCAGGTAAAGGAAAAAGCTATGCTTTGGTTTGTAAAGTGAACCCCGAAAACTTAAAAGGTGCAGGTGAAAATAATGCTGTTACTAAACATTTATTAAGCACATACAAGATTTACAGATGTAGGATAGTCATAACATTCAAGTCACCATTACACAGATATGACAACATGTTTGAATAATACTTAAAATTAATGAGTTTTTGAGTATTCGAGCGCTATTTGCATAATTAATCAAAACAGATTTTCGAAATCATATCAGGTCGTTGGGATTGATCCAGTGAAAACTGATAATTAACGCTTTTGCTATAGCTTTTGAACTACACCGATTCCATATTTCGTCCAAAACAACCAGACCACAGTGATTACGCGAAGTAATAATATCCTCCAACCGATTATGGCTACAGCGACCAATCTCAACGATCAGCCACGTAAGCAGGATATATGCTCAAGTGTGTGCGCTGTTGCGCACACACTTGAGCATATATCCTGTAAGTCCTGGTAAGGGAATAGAGAGAGCACTTGTTGTTACAAGTGCTCTCTCTATTCCCTTACCCTCATATTCCAATCCCTCTTCGGGCGTGTCACCCTGGTGTGACACGCCCGAAGAGGGATCGAGCAGGACCATCGGCTTAACGTGCTTTCCGAGGCACGGGGGTACATCATCATCATCATCATCAGCCCATTTAAGTCCCCACTGCTGAGGCACGGGCCTCCCTCAATCACATGAGGGGTAATTGCCATACTCACCACGCTTGGCAGACGGGTTGGCGAGGGTTTAGATATAAAGGCAGAGTTTTCCGTCTCTGGGTGCTGATAATCATGCCAGCGGCGACTAAGGTAAAGACCTTAGTCGCCTTTTACGACACCTCGGTAAGAGTGAAGGTGGCCTATTCTACTCTGCCGGGGACCACACGGCTACAAAACGGTACGGGGGTACAAAACCGCCAAATTCCAGGCTCCGGCCTGACACTTTAAAATTTTTTACCGAAAACTTGGGTACAAATTTTCGGCCAGACCCGGGGATCGAACCGGGACCTCTTGCGCAGCCGTCGCTTTATAGTGCGACCAACTAACCACTACGCCACCGAGGCAACAGAATGTACCAATGGCTTAACATCCTTTCTGAAGCACATTTGCTAAAGACCATCAACTTTCAGACAGACACCGAGCCGGAGTACATATCACAAGACCAAAAGTGGTCAAAAAGCCCACATTCAAAACACCGGAAATCATTATAACGAAAGTACAAAATGCCGATATCCTAAATACCAAAGAATGGAATGTCGATGTTCAAATGACCGAATGGATAGAATCCCGAAATTTAAAATGTCGAATGTGTAAATACTGGTGGGTGTTAAGCACCTGGCTGGCATCGAAATTGTGGCCCGAAACACGGGAATTGAGCCGGATCCAGTCAGTTTAGAGTGCGTCCCACTGTCCACTTTGCTACCAAATCAGGTCAACATAAGTTCTAAGTATAAACATAGTGCTAGACGAGGAGTAAGTACATAGGTACATAACAGCTACTTAGCTTCCCTAGACAACACCAAAGAGGTTATGTCGATGTCGGTCAATGCACCTGCAGTTATCTAGTTTTTACTAGCATTGTCCTCAAAGCGCCGCTTATAATTCACACAAGGTGGTCAGTAACTCAGGTTAAGGTGTACGGGTAGGGCATACTAGCGACGCCAATCGATTTTAATTTTAAACGGTTTTATTTAGCTCGACCCGTACGGACCGTACCGGACCGTATTTATTTATTTGGGTCAAAATTAGAAATTGAAATTTAAGTACTTTCCTGTTGTCAGATTGATCTGAAATTTGGTACACACCTTTAGTTCCGATGACAATACAATATAGTAGTATCAATAACATTGTAAATCAAAGATGGCCGCCGGTACAAAATGGCGGATTTCATATTTTCCACAACCTTCTCAATATGGGTATCAAATGAAAGGGCTACACTAGCAGAATACTGTGATAATGACAAAATTTAAAATCCAAAATAGACGTCGTTACAAAATGGCGTATTAGGTGAGGGCATGAGTAGTCGTGTTCAGAACAGTAATTAAATTAAATAGAATGAGGAATATTCGGTAGGCATTTTCGTTAAATATTAAAAACTAGAAAATAAAAAGTTTTTTTAGCTACTAAACCGGATCTATTTTTTACATTATAGCGGACAAACGAGCAGACGGCACACCTGATCTATTTCAAACATTACAACACGGTTATTTAATAAATGTGCCCTACCCGTCACCTTAAGTCACGGTATACAAACTCTCATCGACGACGACGACGACGAAACCACAAACTCTAGCTTAGAATATAGGTTATTTATTTTAAGAACTCTAGGTTATATGACTTACTTACTCCGCTGGCTCAGCGACCCAAATAGAGTCTTGGACTCCGAAACAAGTGATCGCCACTTCAGTCGGTCCGGTGCTACTTCTTGCCATTATTGACCAGGAGCTCGCGCAGATCAGTCTCGACGACGTCTTTCCAGCTATACCTAGGTCGGCCAACTGGGCGTCGGCCCACGTGTCGGCCCTGGTATGCTTTTTTAACGAGACGATCTTCGTCCAACCTCTCGAGATGGACAAGCCAGCGAAGACGGTTATATTGCTAATTTAAATTTGTGTACAAAATCTTGATATTGATACTCATGTTCTTTTGATTAGGAACAGTAATGTAGTTTTAACTAAGTAACGCTTTTTTTTTTAGATTTTCGCGTTGCATTAGGTATAACTCGTGACCACGGCTGCAGTAACGTAGCCGAAATGTCGAGCCAAATATGTGAGTACACAATGTTGTTTCACATAATAAATATCGTGTTAATTCCCGTCTTGATACATTATAGTTAAGTAACGCATTTTCATTAAACATTTCTAGCCTAAGCTGAGTATTTATCTTTTAAAAGAATGTCTAGTCTACCTACTGAATTATGTACTAGGTACTGTCTGGGTGGCGCGTCGGGTAGTGGCTTGCACTTTAATTCGATGACTGCGCCTGCGCTCCTAGTTTATACATATAATCTTGCTAGAAGATCTCAGGCTATCTGGAAGACATGACTGTTGGAGATAAAATTTCACCTGATTGTAGATTGTATTTACATTTCGCCTTTAGTAGGTATTAACTTCTGTACCTTACTTATTTCTGGTACTAGGAGCTCACAAAACGCTGATAGTACTTACTGCATCACTGCGCATTTTAGTGTAGTTATCTCCTGAGTCTACCCTAGTGTTGTAGATGTGGTTGCTACTCAGTGGACCAGGAGTGCATAAAACGCCGACAGTATATACAGCGCTGCAAATATAAGTAGTGCATTTAGCTATTGAGGCACCTACAAATATCGTAGATGAGGGAACGGAAACACAGGTTAGATACGAATCCAACTATATACGATACGCATCATATGGTTGAAGATTGTGGCCGGAGATGCGATGACAACTTACCAACAGGTGAGCCTCTTACTCGTTTGCCTTCCTTGAACAAAAAACAAATGGTTTTAGCTACTGAGTGACTTACGCCTGCTATGCAAGGTACCAGGAGCCCATAAAACGCCGGCAGTGAGTGCAGCGCTGCGCATTAGCGCTAATGGGCTTATGATGTCCGCCCTTCCTTCCGCCGGCCACACCTCGCAACCTTCACGCTCAGATATTTGTTGACTTACGCATAAGAATAGATAAACTGACGACCTGTTTAGGCGCAATGGTTTGGGCGCCAGTTTGAGACGCAAGGGTCTCGGCCTCGATTCTCAACACAAATGTTTGTTGATTTTTTTTTCTTCTTTATTTATTTTACAGGCTTTTGTCTTAGACATGTCTCATGCTTGTTGATAAAATAGATATTTGTGTTGGGTCTGGGTGATTATGGTACCTTCAATCCAAGTTACTACCTGAACGAAGATGATGGAGATGGGAATGATGATGATAGGAGGATGATGACAGCAAGCGAAACGAGCACGCCACAGTATAGCACAATATAATTTATGATTGCACACACAGTAGCACATAATAGATAGGAAGGGCGTTACAAAGTAATTACAAGCACACACGGAAGGACGACAAAAACTGAGGGTCTATGGCGTGAGGCATTTCTTATAATTATACACATTAATATGTTTCACAAGGAATACTAGAATTTGAAGAACGGTACAGAGAATAAAAAGGTTCGTCACCTTAAGGTAAATTTTCGCTTGCGCGGCAAGAATCAGTTATACCAACATAACCGTTTTAAAAAGATCTGCCAAACTTCTTTAAATTTTCTTTACACCAAAAGGTATCAATGTTACTACAGGCGAATCTGAACTTTCTGATCTAACAGTTATGCATATATTTCTGTGCAACAGGTATTACTCTGACAAATTTACGAATGGTAATAAGTGCTCATAGCATATCAAACGAGTCAATTTCAAAACTGACGAACCTTTTCGTTCTTTGACTGTACATTGAAGTGGCCAAAAAGGTGGTGACGATGCTTACATCGTGGCTACCTAAAGCCAACAATACCAGTGCTAAGGCAACCTAAGCTCAGCGAGTAAGAACCAAGTGGGTCATTCCAATAGAAATGTCATCATTACCGTGGCAGTCCTCTAAACCCATATTCCTCTGAAATTTACTTCAGGATCTTAAAATTTAACAAGTATGCTAGAAGGCATCTTCTTTAAAATTAACCTACTTTAATTTATGTTGTCAACTTCGGAAGAATAAAATAAAGTAAAGTATCAACCTATAAACTGTCCCACTGCAGCCCCATCCATTCCATCATAGAAATCATGTGAAAGCTATCTTTTTTTTAATATGATAGGTAGCAGATCACCTGATGGTAAGCGATTGTCGCCGCCCACGGACACCCGCGACACCAGTGGAGTCACAAGTGCGCTGCCAACCTTTAAACCTCCCCTTTTCCCCGGATTAGACCTCCGTTACAGCACAGTGCTGCTACACTCAGGTTTTCTTTGAAGCCGTGGCTACTATGATGCGATTAGGCTTAATCACAACGATTGAATAACTTGCATGATTTTGAAGGAACAATTGAATTTAAATACTGCTACGGTAGTGAGATCTCGATAAGAATAGCCCAAGTATTTCCTGCTTCCATATTTACTTCATCCGTTGTAAGATAATGTATCTACATAAATAAAAATCGCATCTCCGTATACGATGCAGTTCCTTAATATTTTTTAACCAACGGTTGCAATCTGTAACGATTTGTATGATACGCGTGTCCCACTGCGTCTTGATTGCCAAGCAAAACGCTACAACTTGTCCTTGCATTGTTTTCTAATAATCGGCCGAATATGGCTTGACTAAATTATGCAGCTGTTCCAATTTGACGTATTGTTCTGGGACTTGAATGTGTATCATCAAGTCGGTTGTACAGAACAGTTTAACCTATTGAGGATTCTAGGGTACCTACACTGACATTATGTGCTGGTTTTTTTTATGCTAGAGGCGAGAAACGAGCAAGCGAATCACCTGATGGAAAGCAATCTTCGCCGCCCATGGACATCCACGAAATCAGAGAGATCGCTAATGTGTTGCCGGCCTTTTTAAAAAGGAGTACTTCTCTTGTGTGTATCAGCCTATAAACTGTTCCACTGCAGGGCAAAGGCCTTCATCATAGAAATCAAGTTATCACTACTATGATGGGATTAGGCTTAATCACCACGCTTGCCAAATGCGGATTGGTGATCACAAACCCGAGCTATATTCGAAAAATACGAACCATACTTTTCGCTTGACCCGGGAATCGAACCCAGGACCCCGAGATCACGGCCCGGTACTTATACCACTAGACCAACAGGGCGTACTTCTCTTGAAGGTCCCTAAGTCGTAGCCGTCGGAAATACTCTCGCAGGCAAACCGTTCCACAGAACTGAGGTACGTGGTAGAAAGTTCCGCGAGAAACGCACAGTATTAGACCGCCTATCCTATCGAGATGATGCTGGTAGTTGTAGTCTCTTTGGGCGGTGGTAGCTCAGTGGTTCAGGTTCGCCTTCATACGGGAGGACCAGGTACGAATCAGAGCATGTACATCTAGATTTTTCAAATCAATGTGGGTATTTCTACCATCACCTATTAGTGAGCGAAAACATCGTGAGGAAACCTGCACGTTTGAGATACTTGCCATGATTCTGTTGGTCTGGCCCCCCTGTTAAAAGGTTGTGAAGGTCAGGCGGCTGTCGCTTGATTGTAATTAACCAGACTCCCCAAATCAAGATCATGGTCTAAGCGTACCCTGGGCTCCAGAGCGACTGCTTTGAACGCAACTAAACACGCGCTAAGATGAAGAAGGGTTGTTTTCTCGGGATGATGGGTGATTCAGCTTGATGCTCACTATTTTGGGGGTTTTCATAGAATAATTAGTACTTATGTCTAGTACAAAAGAAATGTCGTTCTTCCGTTTTCTTCTTTGAATTGTCTGTGAGTTGACCCCAGAGTAAGTTCTGATATATCGGAACCAAATATCAACGAAAGATTATTTTTTCATAGTTTGTTTATGATATAGGTGGCAGACGAGCCGACGGATCACCTTATGGTAAACGATTACCGCCGCCCACGGACACCTGCAACACTAGTGGTGTCACAAGTGCGCTGCTTAACTTTTAACCCCTCTTACCCTAGATTGGGCCTCCAGTCCCCACACTCACGCAGCGAAACACAGCGCATGCACTGCTTCACGCCGGTTTTCTGTGAGGACGTGGTATTACTCAAATTAAATTTCATGGAAAGTGAGAGACATGTCTTTTAATGCAGGAAATGAAGTCTTAAAATTCAATAAAAAGCCGGCGGCACACCTGTGACTCCTCTGGTGTTGCAGATATCGGTAATTGCTTACCATCAGGTAATCCGTCTTCTTGTCTGCCCCCTATCTCATTAAAAAAAATACTAGAAAGTTGTATTGTGCAATGAAATAGTTTCCCTTGTGTATTGAAAGTCATAGTAATACTTAGTGAATAACCATTTTATTTTTGTTTCAGGTAAGATACGACGTTAAGGACATCAAGAAACATACAAGACATACAAGAAAGATAGGTACGGTCGGCTGCACAGAAATGTATACATTTTAGTACCTTGTCATAATAGCTATCTCTGACTTATACTTTCTTACGCGGAATGTATAGTAGGTATTGTGACAAGGTACTAAAGTGTATACATATTTATGCAGCTGATACATCCATAGAATAATAAGTGACCAAATATGGGCTAGTATAGACTACTGTTAGCAGTGGTATATAGATAGCACCTAATATAAAATTTCACTCGGCATTTGCCGAAAGTAAAACGAAGTATTTCTAGGCCATTGGTACGAAGACCACGTAATTTCACTTACACACTAATCTGACATTATTGGTACGAATTGTACGGGAATGTCTGGTATTTTTTTTTATATTAAATGAGTTTGCACTTGACCTCATCTCACAAGATGGAAAGTGACAATAAGGTCTAAGATGTAGCGTGCTTACCCAGAAGAAGCCTATTCATTCTCGACTTAAAGACCCCCAAATTGTAGCTCTCTGGGAATACAGAAGTCGGCAAGTTGTTCCATTCCTTAGCAGTTCGTACCAAGAAAGAAGAAGCGAAACGCTTAGTACGAGCTGGTGGAACTTCCACAGTGTAAAGATGGATTCCTGTCGTCTTCCGCAATGTCCAGTGGTAGAAAGGAGAAGGTGGTATCAGGTCGCGAAGCTCATTCGAACACTCTCCAAAATGTATCCTATAAAAAACCGATAGACAGGCCACTCTACGCTTTGGGATTTACCCTCCAATAATTTTACGTCGCCAACTAACTTCATGGCACGACGCTTAATCGAGTCGAGGGCAGCCAGCTGATACTTGGCAGAGCCATCCCATAGGTGACTGCAGTACTCCATACACGAACGACTTGAGTTTGAACTTAAGCGAGTTTTGGGGCTGGTACTTAATATAAGTTCACATATTAATAATTTCAAGAATACAAACCGCACTTTTTAGGCATCAATACGCCGGCTCAACCTTACTCAGGCATACGTGGGAGCCTTCATGTCCGTGACATAGCAGACAAACTACTGGAGAGTCGCCTACGTTGGTACGGTCATGTCCTGCGGAAACCGGACAGCTACGTGGGAAACAAATGTCTGGCCATGGCACCACCGCCGGGTCCCGGCAGAAGGGGTAGACCTAAAAAGGTGTGGCTTGACATCGTAAGGGATGACATGCGTGCTAATAAACTGACCACTATGGATGCACAAGACCGCGCGAAGTGGAGGAGTAGAAGTAGGAAAGCGGACCCCGGGCTTCGAAGCGACAGCTTGGGACGCAACCGGGACAAAACGCTAAGATGATGATGATGATGATGACGCCGACTCGACCTTAGTGGTGATACTAGTATGCCAACCTGTTCCGGCCTTCCACGGAGCACCCCTGCGTTCCCTAAGGACTTGCGGCTTCTGCTCCCTCTAAGCAGCTCTAAAGCTAAGTTTCCCTCTTACGCGACATCGATCCCCAAAGCGAGATTACCCTACACCGATTTAGAGTTTCACGTTTGCAATTAACCTGTTGTTATTGTAAACGGGATTTTATTTTCTGTTCTGCTCTCTTCTGACCTAGGCAGCGCGACAGTGGCATATACATAGAAAACAGATGTGAAGCAGCGTTGGTATGTGTTACGCCAAATTTATTTTTTTCATGCGATAGGTAGGCAGACTAGCAGATGGATCACCTGATGGTAAGCGATTGCCGCCGCCCATGGACACTCGCGACACCAGTTGAGTCACAAGTGCGCTGCCAACCTTTAAACACCCCGTTCCCCCGGATTGGGCCTCCGGTACCCTCACTCACGCAGCGAAGCACAGCACAATGCTGCTTCACGCCGGTTTTCTGTGAGTTCGTGGTATCACTCCGGTCGAGCCGGCCCATTCATGCCGCAGCTTAGCTCTCCCACGGCCAGAATAGGGGCATTAGAGGCCCAATCCGAGGAAAGATGAGCTTCAAGTTTGGCAGATCTTAAAACTTAACAAGTACCTATTTAGAAATCTTCTTTAAAATTTTACTTTAATTTATGTTTTTTAAATTGTTTTTTTTTTTAATTTTCGCGTTGCATTATAACTATAATTAATCAAGACGGGAATAAACACGATATTTATTATGTGATACAGCATTGTGTACTCACATATTTTACTCGATATTTTGGCTACGTTACAGCAGCCGTGGTCACGAGCGGACTCTAAATCCTGATCGAAGCGAATCGATCGTTTATGTTGTCAAATTCGGAAGAATAAAATAAAGTAAAATATCAGCCCATAAACTGTCCCAGCAGTACTGTCCTCCATCATAGAAATCAAGTTATCGCTACTATGATGGGATTAGGCTTAATCACCACGCCTGAGGAGTATTGATTTCGGAGGAATAATCGGATTTAAATACTTCTACGGTAATGTCATATCGATAAGAATGACCAATGTATTTCCTGCTTCCATATTTACTTCATCCGTTATAAGACAATGTATCTACATGAATAAAAATCGGAATACATAGAAAACAGATGTGAAGCAGCGTATGTGTTACGCCCAATGAATAGGGTACCATAGGCCCAACCCGGGGAAAGGTGGGCTTCAAGTTTGGCAGCGAAGTTTGACTTTACTGCTGTTACAAGAAGGCGGCAATTGCTTTCTTACAAATCAGGAGATTCGTCTGAACGTCTGTCACATATCACATAAAAAAATGTGTGACTGCCTTATTGGCGCAGTGGGTAGTGCGTTGCAAGCAACGGCTGCGCTTGAGGTCCCGGGTCGGGCTAAAATTTGTATTTGTATTGTTAATCCGTGGGTCCTGCGCCCGATCCCTCTCCGGTCGTGTCACCCCGGTGTCCTATCAGAATATGAGGTTAAGGGAATAGAGAGTGCACATGTGTTTGCGCACACACTTGAGCACTATATACTATCCTGCATAAGAGGTTGCCGTGTGGTCCCCGGCAGAGTAGAATAGGCTACCCTCAATCTTACCGAGGTGTCGTAAAAGGCGACTAAGGTAAAGATGCTGGCATAATCATCAGCACCCAGAGAAGTAAAACTCTGCATTTATGTCAAAACCCTCGCCAACCCGTCTGCCAAGCGTGGTGAGTATGGCAATTACCCCTCATGTGATTGAGGGAGGCCCGTGCCCCAGCAGTGGGGACTTAAATGGGCTGATGATGATAAAGAGGTTGATCGTTGAGATTGGCCGCCTTCGAAATCGGTTGGAGGAATATTGTTAGTTAAAAAAATATATGAATGCGCCGAGGCTAACTCCATCGTACCTGGCTCATCGTTTAGATTGGCATCCATTGTCTTAATACCGGATAGAGGACATTATCGTATTAAACGTTACATCCTACATGACTTTCATTAATAAAGCCCGTGTTGAGCAGGTCATGTCGTGCCAGTAATCTCGATAATTTATTAGGGGCGTGGGTCATTACGACTATGTGCGATACGACGACGTATAATGTCAGTAATATAATGGTCTCATGTGATTGTATGAACAGTGGCTCGGGGTTGCTCACGCTATGGGAAAATCAAGAGATTGGAACGAAAGTTCAAGACGCAAATCTACTTGTACAATATGAGACAATAGAGTGGACTTTGAAAATAAATACATTGGCGAAAGTACATTCATTTATTGACATATCCAAATGATAACAAAATCCACCTGATAAGTCGTAAATGCGAAATCGACTAAGATACAAAATATGGGAAATTATAACCCTTTTATCTAAGCGAGTTTTGTGACTATGCCCCGATTCGACCAAACTTTATCCTTGGAAAAATGTATGGTATAATGTCAAATTTGTATAGAAGGACAGCGTTATTCTATAGATTTAGATTGGTCGAATAGAGCCTTAGTAAACTTTAGTCATGTCACAACCATCCTTCTCGGGGTAAATTATTGTTACATGTGGCCAAGGATGCTCATAGGAGCGTTAACAGGGCATTATGCAACGAACAAAATGCTGATGAAGATGAACATGACATCGAACAGCGACTGCAGAGCATGCAAGGAGGAGACGGAAACCATAGAACATCTTTTATGTGAATGCGACTCACTAGCCAGAGGCAGAATGTGTCTTCTAGGTAACGCTTATCCTAAACCAGGAGACTACAGGCACTTCAATCCGAAAGACATCGTGATGCTGATGAAACGAATCTTTCGTGAGTAAGAGCGCAAAAGAAAGGGGAGGTACAAAAGATCCCTTAGGGTCGACGTGCCCCATGAAAATGGCCCCTAACAGATAAGATAAGATACATGTGGCCACTTTCTAAAGAAGTTTATTCTCATAGATTGTTATGAAAATATCAAAATGACGTCCTTAAGTACTAATTACTAAGACATTCGGTTAAGGTGACGGGTAGGGCACACTAGCGATGCCAACTGATTTAAATTGTTAGCAACTAAATAGGATATCTTTTTAACAATTTCGAAGCTGCAGCCTGGCGGAAAGCGCTTATACTATTTATTTAATACTTATACTTTGGGTCTGCTTTTGTACTCGAAAATTGAATTACCGCCAAAAACGGTTACTTATGGCGTTAATCCAAATTTAGATTGCAAAAACAGATCGAAAAGTAGTGCACAATAGTATAAATGTTTTCCCGTTCCTAAATTGTTTAAAATAGATCTGGTTTGGTAGCTAACAATTTCAATCGATTGGTGTCGCTACCCGTCGCCTTACTGAAATTCTTTAACAATAAAGACCAAATGGCGACTCTTAAGCCCTATACAATAAGATCGAAATGTTGTTCACGTGCGTTGACTGTACACGCTGTATACCCGCAGTATCATTATCGTGGACTACCCGCAGTTTACCGCGGTGAGGTCAGCGCCGCACCCTCGTAGGGGATATTCCGTAGCAAGGGTTTCTTATCTGACGCGTTGTGAGGTAATGTTTTGTTGATTAAATTTATGAGATATGGCAGATTATTGTTTTTTTATTATTTATGTACCTAATATGTACCGGTTTATATTAATTTATTTATATTAATGTTGCATTTTTTTTATTTATTTATTGGATCTGTATGTATGCGTCTTGTTATTCATGTTCACGTTATAGATGTACTTTTCAGTTTTCTATTAATATTGTCAGTATTTTTTTCATGTTGTATGTTTTATTATGAGTCGTCGCTCGAAGGTACAGCCTGAAAATCAGCGCTGCAGCGGCTGCTTAGCGGTTGTTGTAGCACATGCTGAGGCTGAACCTTGTTGGCCGCAACTTGATAATGTTTTGTCCTTATTTAGATTTGTATGTAATGTGTTGTGGTCAATAAATTATTTCTTATTCTTATTAGTGGATAAGAACGTGTGCTTTCTTGACGGGAAGTCGTAGCTTCGAATCGGAGTTAAAGACCTCTGGATTTTTTCAAATCTATGTGCATATTTCTACAAAAAACTCCACTCCACTTGTCTTGTTGTCGTGGGTGTCTATAGGTCACAATAAAAAAAAGCATCTTCTAGGCAAACGTCCTATCCACCAAGATCCTTCACCTCATCAACACCCTCCATTAGGTGAGATTATGGTCAAGCCCTAGCATTGGTAAACATTTACATCCCATTAACCACGTCTTCAACCAACCAACGGCCCGTTTGGATCAGTGGTAGTGAACGCTGCCTCTGGTGCAAGGGTTGCGGGTTCGATCCCCGCACAGTAAAAACATTTGTATGCATTCGAACATGTCTGTTTGTATTGGTCTGGATGTTTTCTATGTATTATAAGTATGTATTTACAAAAGAAAAGTATTAAATGTATACCTATATTTGTAATTCCGCTGTTGGTTCTGATATCCGTAACACAGGTGCTTGAGCTACTTATCTCGGAGTCAGATCAATGTATGTGATGTTGTGAAATATCTTATATTTATTTATATATTAACCATTCTGAGCAACTTGTTCTACGACTTTTGGAAATTCTTCAAAAAATTTTATAACTCTTCATACAAAATAACCATATCATGTGATTTTGTGTGAGATGTTGATTTTTTTAAGTGATGTTCTAAAATTGTAGAATAGATTGTAGTTCAAAATGGTTCGTAGAATACGTGGTTTTTTGACTGACCGGATGGCGCAATTGGTAGTGACCCTGCCTCTTACGCCAAAGGTCGTGGGTTCGATCCCCACCCTGGACAAACATTCGTGCGATGAAAACACTTGGGTTTGTTCAGTGTCTGGGTGTAATATATGTATTTAAGTATATATTTGTGTTCCTCTGTTGTCTGATATCTGTAACACAAGTGCTTAAGCTACTTAGTACGGAATCAGGTCAACGTATGAGATGTTGTGAGAATTATTATAAAGGTGTGTAAATATTCACCGGCCTTTTTAAAAGGGAGTACGCTCTTTTCTTGAAGGTTTGCAGGTCGTATCGGTCCAGAAACACCGCAGGCGATAGTTTCATTCCACAGTTTTGTCGTACGAGGGAGAAAGTTTCTTGAGAAACGCACAGTTGAAGACTGCCCACCATCTAAATGATAGGCTTGAAACTGTTGACCTGTACTTAAAATAAAAGTAAAACACAACGTAAACAAGAGACAACCGAACAAAGCAACCGAATTCTTATTTTCGTATCACCTTGTCATCGTACCTACCTAATTATTGAAAATCTGGATTCATTTTGAGTTTAAAGAATTCCTTTGTCACTGCGAAATAAAAATACTTACTTAAATTTCAAACAAGATTTTGTATTTCCACACAGTATAATTAGAGCCAGTAGTAAAATATAGCCGATTTTGTTGAAACATCATATGTTTCATCATCATCATCATTTCAGTCAATAGACGTCCACGTCTGGACATAGGCGTCCTCCAATGTTCTCCACACGGATCAGTCCTGTGCCGCCTGCATCCAATGGATTCGCAATCCAATGGATGGAGGAGAACAGACGATCTGGTGAAGGTCGCGGGAATCCCTTAGACCATATGTTTTGCTACAACGAAATTGTCCCGTAACGAACAAAAATATACCTGTCGCATGGAAATATAAGAGTTTTCGATCGGCCGGTTATTAAGGGCCCTTTTACGATTCAGTGACCCCACCAGCAGATTTTAATTTTTGGTGCAAAATAAGCATGAAAAATCACAAATCCTTTAATATTATAAATGCCTTAATTATTTATTTAATTGCTGTCGTAATTTCACTTCAATCTTCAAATATTTATTGGTAGCGCCTCTGAACTGTAAAAGGGCTTTTGATATGAGGTATACTAGGCTATTAACACATTTGTATCGAAAGTAATATATTCTGATCAGTTTGACGCCACAGTTTTACGAAAAACTGACCGTGTACGAAGCTGTGAGTAGATTCAACTATGAATATGTACTTTTACATAGAAATAACCGCGTTTTGTCCCGTGTACATTAATTATTTGTATAATGCAACGCGAAAGTTTAAAATCTTATATTAAACTGGCTATATACGAATAACACTGGTATTTCTTCGCTAATTACCCGAAGAATAAATATGACGTTTAGGAATCCTTTTTCACTTCGCGCGTCGTAAAATTTCTGAGAACTCCCAATGAAATTGCGAATGTTCCAAAGTTTATTTATATTACTCTAGTACTCGTTACATTAGGGCGGTTATACACACCCGAATCGTTTCAATTATATCATGTATTTTAAAATAAACAATTACTCCACCATACCATACCATAGACTAAGATCTGTAAATTTTGTGCAATAAAGTGTATCTATCTAACTCCGATAAAGTTGTACCTAGTTATCTCTTAATTGATGATATTTATCTTAGGAAATACGACTGAGGTTTTCACATAAAACTGTTTCTTATGAGTACCTACCATCTGTTAGTATCTCAAGTGAGTAGTGCAGTAACTATACAATGTAATTAGACAGATAAAGAACAAAAGAGAACTTGCAAAAGATTGAAATAAGTAAGCTCTGATCATCGATATGATCGGATTTTCAATTATGTGTAAACAAAACACAGGCAGATGTTAATGTCAGTTCCCATACACTTTCACCTATTTTGACAGATGCATAATCTCATAATAAAATAAAAATAAATAAATAAAAATAAAAATTGTTTATTTCAGACCACAGTTTTTGATCCATAGATTGTTAGTAACAAAATGACTTAAAATTATATTAGTAGGTACACATCGACACAATAAAATGCAATAAAATAAAATTAAAAAAAGAGAGAGGTTGCTAGGAGTTACCAAAGAAACTGGTTTCCGTGGTCACTCTTCGCACCAGGCACTTCCATAGCGGTGAGGTGTACCTATCCGCTAGAGTCATCAGGATGGTGTTGCGGCTGTCCCTCACCCTGCGGACGCGGTTTTTTTTCGGATTATGGCCGTAAAGCCATATTTGGAATTCCGCGAACATCCCCGACGCGCTACAAAAGCGAGGCAGCCCCAACATCATCCTGAAGATGTTATTATATTGGAACTCTGAGTGTGTCTAGGGGTCTTTTCGAATACGTAGCCCATAGACTTCCCGTGTACATGTTTTGGCAATATGCTTTAAAGAGCGTGACCTTAACTTGTTCAGTACAGCGGGAAAATCTACGGACCAGCATATTCCCTCGAACCGCAAGAGCCCTCCGCTCCCAATAATATAAATAATAACATTTGCAATAATTTTTAGAGTACCCATAGTATAATCGGCCTTACAAGGACGGTAGTTTTACCTATACCTGAAATTCGAGCGAGCTAATATTTCAACTAATGGCTTTGAAAACTTCTCGTGTGTATACGAAGCGTATTTTATCGCCAGATTCCATTTTCGCTTGTTTTCCTCTGTATAAACTGCTTTCTTTGTTCAGCTACTTTAGCTCCTAATGTTGCCAGTATGTGCTTCCTAATTACTACGTATTACTTATACCACAGTATAACAAAAGCTATGGAAAGATCTTTTTATAACAGTATATCAAAAGCTTTTCTTATAATAAGCACAGGCTTATATACCGAATTCTTTTAACTGTTATTTACCTTTAATAATAATTGATTGATTGAACTTAAGCAATCTTATTACAAAAATCTTCTCTGGTACTGGTTTTAATCCTAAACTTGCCAGTTTTTTATTATTACGGGCATAACGTTAGCTTCTTAGTTTTTTAATTCAAATCCTCGACTAACCATAGATTGATTATATAGTTCCGTAGAGTAGTTTCCAAATTGATCGAATCATTCAATAATTCGTTCAGTAATAACATAACCTTGTATTGTTGTCTGAAGTAAAAATATTTTAGGAATGTTTAATTTTTTGCCACAATAAATTATAATATTGCATTATGTAAGGTGTCCAAGTAATATGAATAGGAATTGCTTATATTTTTGTGATTAAATCGAAAAAAATAAGTTGAAGACTTTTCCGCAAGTAATTTTAGCTTAAAACGTTATGAACTGTCACAGGGGTAAACTGTCATTGTCACTGAATTAATATTTTGAGGTTATTAGTTTAGTACTCATTTTAAAGTAGGGGTCAAGCTGGTTTAACTATGGTATTATAGTTGAAACACTAACTAACGTTAAACTTAGTTTTGTAAATTGTTACAAACAATGGTTTATTCTAGTCATTCAGTTATTCCTAGTACAAATCTCGTTACTTATTTGAAACCACGTTTTGGAATAAGAATGGATAAGGTTACGCTTATATTTATACTTTCTCCTATAACATCGTGTATAGGTAACCATCTACATTACTTTAACCACCTATTCTACCAACCATTCAAAACAACATTAAAATATTTTTTTTACTAACTATGTAAATTTTAATGAGCCATTTTCGTAAAAAACATCACAGAGTTTGTAAAAGATCCATCCAACCCTGATGCAGCCTTAATGCATCTCTATACAACATGTGCGGATAAAGAATGTGATCAGGAATGGCGGCGAATCTATTCACTTCTCGCTCGCACACCCACGAATGCGAGTATAGACGCAAATAGTGTGCGAGCGAGAAGTGAATAGATGCGCCGCCATTTCTGATCCCATTCTTTATCCGCATAGGTTGTACACTGGTGCGTAGAGAAAGAACGTCACCTCAGTCTAACACGGCTTCGCGCGGTTTTTCAAGTAGGGCTTTCTATGAAAAGGCTCAATTTAGTTAGGGTGCTATGTCTATGATATTTTCAAAGTATTTTTTTTCTTCCTGAATATATTTTTAAATCGAATTTAAAAATGAAGTTTTCAATTCATAGGAACCTGTGGTTTTACAATGTAAATGGTTACATAAGTAGTTATAAGTAATCTCGTCATTGGCAACACTGAACAAATGCACAGTGGGAGCCAATGGCAAGTTCGTTATAGATTGCTTTTCGATTATCCCACAGGGTAGGGAGTTAAATATTTTTATTATTATGGGGAATCAAGGGATTTAATGGTTGATCAAGTCGCATTCAGTTATATTACAATAACACAAGTAGTAGGGCTTTCCACAGTGAATAGCCGTAAATACAGAAATTTAGAATGTGTAATCTGCCACTGGATTAAGATGGATATGTGGAGTGACGAGAATGGACAAGATAAGGAATGAATATATTAGAGGGAGTATGAATGTGGCCCCCATCATTGATAAATTGAAGGCAAATCGTCTTTCCTGGTATGGCCATGTAAGGAGAAGAGGGGAAAAACATGTTGCCAAAAAAGTGATGAGTTTAAACGTAAGTGGGTGGAGGAACAGAGGACGGCCGAAAAAGAGATGGATGGATTGTGTGAAGAATGACATGATGGAAAAAGAGGTGGATGATTCGATGACGAATGACAGGGACGTATGGAAAAGGGAAACATACTGCGCCGACCCCAGATAACCTGGGAAAAGGGCAGGAGGATGATGAATCTGCCACTGGATGGGAATATATAATACTACTAAAAAAATCAGAAACAAACTCATAAAGTGCAAAATACCCACGCCATAATAATAAATAGTAGGCCCTTTAGTAAACATACACGCCATTAAAGTACCCTTCACAATGGCAACTACTCAACAGCTCAAAAATAATTCCCACATAGTAATGGCTCAATGGATATAGTTTAAGTTTATTGACAATAAAAGTCGATCATGCAAGATCATTGACCGCGTAATTCTCAGTCGCGAGAAAACTTCCCGCATGGTTTCGCATATATAAAGTCAGAAATTCCCAAATATACGACCTTGAAACCTACAAGAAAAGAGTGTCCCTTTCCAATTTCTTCGATGAAATTGGTTGACAGCGCATTTGTAACTCCACGGGTGGTGCGGGTGTTCATGGACGGCGACAATTGCTTACTATCCGGTGACCCGCCTGCTCCTTTACCCCTTTTTACATAAAAAAATGTATCCCTACTAATATTAGAAAAATACAATTTTTAAATTGGTAAAGACCCCAATATTTAATCTTGCGGCACCCTCATTCATTAATACTAAAAAAGCTAAAAATTTTATTCCATAGTACCTTTCGAGTTTTATGTATATGAAATGCACATTTAAACTGCAAGAGTGAATAGGGTTTTCTCGGACAAATCAAATGAGGTCAAATGCTTTTGTTATAACATAATAAAAAAACAGATTATCCATCTTGATACTCTGTCATCAATTTTGAAAACAAAATTTTTTAGATTGCCTCGAGTCTGGGTATGCTACGTCTCCATATCGACAACTAGGGTCTAACCCTAGCTCTACATGATCGACGTAATATTATCTGACGCATTTATTATAAATGTTTGTTTCATATATCTTTGAGAATCACTGGCTAAAAGATATAAAAAAATCAATAGTTTGATGGCTGCGGGATGTTTCTGGAACGATGACCGGGTGATCCGGGTAGACATAGCCAAACGTGGTGACGTATAAATAGTAGCTATTAACCTGGGTGATGCAGGATTTATAGCATATATGAGTATTTATAAATCAGATTAGAACGTGCGCCTTCCAGTAGATACCAGTGGGGTCACCATTCTAAATTCGCACGACTGGACGCTGCGCTAAGTTCCATCCACCATCCGTGGAAACATCCTCTTTCAGAAAGCTACGCTTCCAGCGCTCATATCTCCCACTTTTAAACTCTTGAATGAGCTCCGAGCCACGGTGTTCCTTGATCGCTATGACATGCCCTTTTTAAACGAGGCTTAACAAGAGTTCTTCTTCCTCCACTCAGCGTCATCATAAATGTGCCCCGGCAATACCTACCTACATTTAGATGGTCCACACGCTCGACTGCCTATTTTATCAAAATAAAATCAAACGGGAATGTAGGACTTACTCCTGTATTTTTCAAATCCTATTTTGTTTTTCATTACTAACTCGGTAGTGAAAGAAAACATTTTGGATAGTTTTTCAAACTGTGGATAAGTACACACAATTGAAATAATGATTCTGAAAGTGCAACCAAGATCCTGCAGGATCCAGATAGAATGTCGCTGCATTATAATTAGGAACCTACTAGTCTTACCAAATCCTGGATCATTGTCTAGGTACCAAAGATAAAGATCATCATCATCATCAGCCTATCGCAGTCCACTGCTGGACGTGGGCCTCTCCAATTGTTCGCCACTGTGATCTATCCATGGCTTCTCGCATCCAGCTCTTACCAGCCATCCTGCGCAGATCGTCCCCCCACCTAGCCAGAGGGCGCCCTACATTATGTTTGCCAAGACGCGGTCTCCAGACTAGAACTCGTTAACCCCATCAGTTGTCGGTTCTGCGGCTAATATGGCCAGCCCACTGGCACTTAATCCGGTGAGCAATGTCGATGACTTTGGTTCTCTGCCGGATCACCTCATTTCGGGTTCGATCTCGGAGAGAGACGCCGAGCATTGCTCGTTCCATAGCCCGCTGAGCGACCTTTAACTTGTGGACCAGACGTACCGTAAGTGTCCACGTTTCAGGCTCCGTATGTCATGACGGGTAGGACGCACTGATTGAAGACTTTCGTCTTTAGGCGCTGTGGTATCGACGATACGAAGACACGACGTAGTTTCCCAAATACTGCCCAACCTATCTGGATTCTCCTATTCACTTCATCCTCGAACTTGTTTTTACCCAATTGCAAAGTCTGTCCGAGAAAGATAAAGATAAAGATGGTTTATTTCCAAAAATATAGTACATGTATTCTTAAACTAAAATAACGTTCAACATAATTTTCAACAACGATTATTATGTTGCTATGTATTTGCATGTATGCATCGTTAAATAGCTTCTACTTATATTACAAAGTTGATTTTAAATATTAAAAGCAACGACTTTGACGCAAAGGGGAATGACACTGAGATAATGATATCAGTGATGGGAATGCCTTAATTTATCCTATGGCGAATTATGTTCTGCCGCATCTCTAATGGGAAATTATGTAATTTCATACTCATGCTTCATTGAATATTTAAATATGCAAATCATTTGAGTTTCCCTGAACATGAAATTAAAATTATAGCGACCTGAACTCATAAAAATGTATACTGAAGAGTGACATTATGTTGAAGTGTCGCAATAATTCTAGTGATGCGCTTAAAAACATGATATTTATTATAGTATAAATAAATAAGATAAATATCTGCACTTCAAAAGTAGCCGATGCCCTTTTAGGAGCCATTAAACGTCTTCAAAGGTAATTGTCGTCTAACAAGCAAGTTAATGAATTTTAACGATGTAATTTTTTACAAAATGATCTTTCCTACAGCAACTTTTTCATAAAAGAAAAAAAAAAGTCTTTGATTTAAGCACTATGATTTAAAAATACATCTCCATCCATTGGTGACAATGCTCTCCTTGTTTTGTGTGTTCGTGGATGGTTTATTTTAGTAGATGTTTCTTTTTAAGTTTCTTATTTTACCTGATTTGTATTTGTATTTGGTGCGTCGTTTGTGCTATGTAAATAAAAGTATCTTGTTTCTTTCTATATCTCCAGTATATTTTTATTTTATTTATTTTTACATGTATACATACATACATAGAACACATCCAAACCTACATGGTATAATGACCAATCACTTATAGGTTAATAACACATACAAATATAGAAAAAATCTATGCCAGTTAAAGTGAATTTATAAACAATTGAGACTAAAAATAGTATTATTTAGGATAGCGTATATCCAAGAAAACCGGGGACAGTATAGTTAATACTTTCGACTAGCCACAGTAGTTTTTGAAGTTAAAAATACGCTATACACATTCAGATACGAAACATGCAATAACCATTTTGTGGCCAAATGTAATATCGTCATCTTGTCCAACAAAAAACAAACAAGAATTTTCGCACTATCCCATTACACCTATGTCTATTCACAGGACACAATCTAGGTGTATAATACGGGAATCTCGTAACGCCTGACTGAATGGTCTATTAGGACGTACAAGGGCTATCCCGGGAGGACCCGGGTGATCCCGGCACGCAATTCCCGGGATTGCTGGAATTTTTGTTTACCCATTCCTCGCCTGACGAATATAAAGGAAAAATTATACTTAATTGTTTTGGTGGACGGGATGTGATGTGGCAACAATAGTTAAGAAGAACAGCACACAACAATATTTAGAAGAATTTCGTCCTATCACTTACGATTAATCCCGATACAATCGTACTCTATAAAGTAACGAAATCATCTGACTTTTCAAGTGTTATAGGCTTGCAAACTTCTTTTTAATCTTAACGTTTACTCCCAGGCTGTTCTTAGCTATCGCTTCGGAGCCAGGGTTCCGCTTTACTACTCCTCCACTTCGCACGATCTTGGGCATCCATAGTGGCACATCAATTTATTGGCACGCATGTCATCCCTTACGACGTCAAGCCACGCCTGTTTGGGTCTACCCCGCCAGGGCCCGGCTGTGATAGCATGGCCAGACATTTGTTTCTCACTTAGCTATCCGGTTGGGAAACAAATGTTTTAAGCCTGCAATATCCTAACCAAACTGGGTATTTCAATACACATAGTCGTATGTCCCCTATGTCTGATCTAATTTAGAGACAACACTGTGAACCATTACATACACTCCGGAGGTATAGGGTATTATGTCAAACTGCTATAAAACAAATACCACAAACTAAAAAGAATTCACTTCGTGGTCGAGGTTCAAATACGAGCATGCACCAATGGGATTTTTCTAATCTATGTGCGTGTTTCTACTACCATCTGCTCGGCGGTGAGGGAAAACATCGTGAGCAAACCTGCACGTTTCGGTAAAAGTTTATGAAACGTGTAACCATGATTCAGTTGGTCTGGTTCCCCTGTTAAAGGGTTGCGAAGGTCAGACGGCAGTCGCTTCATTGTAATTACCAGACTCCCCAAACCTAAGTACGCTTAGACCATGATTCAGGATTGGGGTACGCCTTGGGCTCCAAAGCGACAGCTTTGGACGCAACCGGGAATTACACGCTAAGATGAAGAAGAATTTCGACGGATTGTCAGACTAGGTCTCAAAAAGGAAATTCTTAGAACGGAACATATGTCTTTTTGTTACTAACAATCTATGGATCAAAAACTATGGTCTGAAATAAACATTTTTTTTTCATGTAGTAAGCAATAAAGTATTTTAATTGCTGTGCTATTAATAAAAATAGACGTGACAGTCAGACAAGATGGCGACAAAGGGACAAGACTAAGATAATGTTGTATTTTTCCCCGATATCTCGTTCCAACTTGATTTTATGACATAAAAATTTCCACGAAGTAATGTATTGGATGTCCAATCACTTAACATTTACCTGTAGTTCCTCGGAATATAACAAATGTTGGCCTACAAACATATCTACACTTATTCGACATCTTATACGATACTAATCTACTATTGATGATATAAAAACTGCTTGAAATGACTCACAAGGGCTCAAGAGATCAACTGACTATTCAATTGTTGAAGATTGATGGCTGGACCAGCCTCCTTTTATGAGTATATTGTTTTGTCTTTATCCTATTGTGGTGAACTCGACATTGTTACTGAAGAAATATATGGATTTTTCTTAATTGAGTAGGTACTCAATTTGCATCTATCGGGTACCAGCCCTACCAACCTTGACAATCCTGTCGGAAACAATCACGAACCACTACGTCGACTTGACCCCAACCAAAGTAAATTAGTTACAAGTTAATTTGTAGTTGATATTTTTATAGCAATCTTTTGCAATTTATTCTTAAATAAAAAACACACTTAAAAATTTCATCTCGTGTTCAGGGAGTCCCGCCTGAGCACAAGATGAAATTTTTAAGTGTGTTATTTACTTAAATTAATTTGTGACTTATAAAATGTTATATAAGTTTACAAACCGTGGGAGAGCCACGCTTCGGCATGAATGGGCCGGCTCGACTGGAGTGATGCCACTGCCTCACAGAAAACCAGCGTGAAGCAGCGCTGTGCTGTGTTTCGCTGCGTGAGTGAGGGTACCGGAGGCCCAATCCAGGGGAAAGGGAGGTTTAAAGGTGGCAGCGCACTTGTGACTGACTCCACTGGTGTCGCGGGTGTCCATGGGCGGCGGCAATCGCTTACCATGTAGTGAACGCTGCCTCTGGTGCAAGGGTTCGATCCCCGCACAGTACCTACAAACATTTGTGTGCATGAACATGTCTGTTTCCTTTGGTCTGGGTATTTCTATGTATTATAAGTATGTATTTACAAAAGAAAAGCATTATAAATGTATATTATTTTTGTAAATCCGCTGTTGGTTCTGAAATCCGTAACACAGGTGCTTCAGCTACTTATCTCGGAGTCAGATCAGCGTATTTGATGTTGTGAAAATATTTATTTATTTTATTTTTAAATCATCTATTGAGGACTCGTACCAATACAGATTCTAGGTGAATTCAAGCCACAGACCACCAAACTTAGGTCTATGCCCGTTGTCCCGATGGACAATGGCACCAATGTATAAAACACTTGGCCTTGCAATTAACGCGTCTGTAATTTTTAGGGTTCCGTAGCCAAAATGGCAAAAACGGAACCCTTATAGTTTCGTCATGTCCGTCTGTCCGTCTGTCCGTCTGTCACAGCCGATTTACTCGGAAACTATAAGTACTACAGTGATGAAATTTGATGGGAATATGTGTTGTATGAACCGCTACAAAAATATGACACTAAATAGTAAAAAAAAGAATTGGGGGTGGGGCCCCCCATACATGTAACTGAGGGATGAAATTTTTTTTTTCGATGTACATACCCGTGTGGGGTATCAATGGAAAGGTCTTTTAAAATGATATAAAGTTTTCTAAAAAACATTTTTCTTAAAGTGAACGGTTTTTGAGATATCAGCTCTCAAAGTCGTAAAAAGTATGTCCCCCCCCCTCTATTTTTATAACTACGGGGTATAAAATTCTAAAAAAAATAGAGGTGATGCATGCTAATTAACTCTTTCAACGATTTTTGGTTTGATCAAAGTATCTCTTATAGTTTTTGAGATAGGTTGATTTAACTGTAATTTTGGACTTTGCTGCTACGGAACCCTTTGTGCGCGAGCCCGACTCGCACTTGGCCGGTTTTTTCTGTATCGAATGTGTTATGGGATCCGCCGTGTGGTCCCCGGCAGAGTAGAATAGGCCACCCTCACTCTTACCGAGGTGTCGTAAAAGGCGACTAAGGTAAAGCTGCTGGCATGATCATCAGCACCCAGAGAAGGAAAACTCTGCATTTATATCAAAACCCTCGCCAACCCGTCTGCCAAGCGTGGTGAGTATGGCAATTACCCCTCATGTGATTGAGGGAGGCCCGTGCCCCAGCAGTGGGGACTCAAATGGGCTGATGATGATGATGATGTGTTATGGTGTCGAAATTAGTAAATATATTTTTTTGCTTTCTTTCTCCTACTATGAAAAATAATGAAATTTACCAGCCTACTCGAGCGTCAGACAAAAAATCGCAAGTGCATAAGAGTGGACCCTCAAGCCTCGCTTCCTTAGAGTTCCCGGTTTATTTTAGCTTGAAGTGGCAGCACGTGACCTCAAGTGACCCACATCGCACATGCAGCCACTTTAACCTCTCTTGCAAACCTCACACGCGTTTGGAAGCCGAAAGATTCTACTCCTAAAGTAGGTAATATATATAAAAGAGACTTTTTGCAAAAACAATCAACCCTGGGTTTTGGCACTAAATAATAGAATCATCGTCAGTCCATTTAAGTCCCCACTGCTGGGGCACGGGCCTCCCTCAATCACATGAGGGGTCATTGCCATACTCACCACGCTTGGCAGACGGGTTGGCGAGGGTTTTGATATAAATGCAGAGTTTTCCTTCTCTGGGTGCTGATGATCATACCAGCAGCTTTACCTTAGTCGCCTTTTACGACACCTCGGTAAGAGTGACGGTGGTCTATTCTACTCTGCCGGGGACCACACGGCTAAAATAGAATAATAATAGAATAGAACATTATTTATTCAGTGACACAATAGGCTATACTATTATTTTTTCTGATTTATATAAAAAATAGAAACATCTGTGTAAAAATTACTCTGTTAAATTGAAAACTCTCCGAGACAATATTACAATTTAAAAATAAGATTAATAGGACCTTTCCAAAATGACCAATCTATGAAAAGAGTGACAATGGTAGTTAACTCAGTATACTAAGCCGACAGCGAGTGCGCAGTGGGTTGTGCGTAGCTCATTAAAGCGACGGCTGCACTTGGGGTCTCGGTTTCGGATCCCCGGGTCGGCTCAAAATTTGTACCTGAGTTTTTCTGAGTGTCAGCCATGAGTCTGGAAGTTGAAGGTCTAGTACCCCCGTACCTCGGAAAGCACGTTAAGCCGATCCCTTTCCTGTCGTGTCACACTGGTGTCCCTTAGGATTATGAGGGCAAGGGAATAGAGAGTACACTTGTGTTTGCGCACACACTTGAACAATATAATATATCCTGCGTAAGTGGCTGATCGTTGAGATTGGCCGCCTTAGCCGAAATCGGTTGGAGGATATTATTATTATATACCGAACGCTGATCTTCCGTACAACCCACCTTATTATAATTAACATTTATTTTCAAATTTAGCTTAACTTTAATTTCTAAATATTCTGCCTACTTCCAAACCCCAAACATAGAATTCGGTCAACAATAAACTCGCCCGCGCTCCTGTTTAGAAATGTTCAAATTTATTTGCTTTCGCAGTAATGGAATGTACTCATTAGTTGAGCTCGAGTGGTTCAAGTGGTGCATACTGTGGGTCTATGTGGGTCAGTGGGGGTCACGTGCCGGCTGAGCGGCTAAAATAAACTAGGAACGCATGGAAACTCGGAAAACTTCGTTTATGTTATATGAGTGAAGTTCTTTTTAACCCCCGACGCAAAAACGACGGGGTGTTATAAGTTTGACGTGTCTGTGTGTGTGTGTGTGTCTGTCTATGGCATATGAACCGATTTTGATTTTGTTTTTTTTTTGAAAGATGAATAAGGAGGGAGTGTTCTTAGCTATGTTGGATAAAAATCGATCCAAGATGGCCGCCGTCACTAAGATTTGGATTTTATGTTTTAACACAACTCCCACAATATTGGTATCATATATCAAAAGGGTTTGAGTAGCAGAATATATTAATTGTGAAATTTTTCAAATCCAAGATGGCTGCCGTCAGAAAATGACGAATAACCTATTTGTTGCTCCAACTGCCTCAATATAGGTATCAAATGAAAGAGCTTTAGTTGTGTCGGGAGTTTTTTAAATTTTCAATTTATTAGAAAAGAAACTATAGAAGAATACCTACATGTTTTTTTTCAAAAGGGGTCACGTGGCGTAGTCACCGAGCATGACTGAGCCACTGAGCGGCTTAAACTGGGAAAGAAAGGAAACTTGCAGGAAAACTTCGTTTATGTTAGTGAAGTGAATGAACGAGTGTCTAGCACACCTAATGGTGTATCCAGAACTGTAGAAATATGAACATACAGTTCTTTTAGCCTACAATGGAGGCCCTGTAGGAAAATGTGTTTCAGCACGGTCACACGCCAGGGCCGGTCCAACGGATTGTGGAGCCGTGGGCCCCGTCGGGTAGCAATATGAGTCGCCCCAAAACAATTTTTAAGTACTTATGTATAATTCACATGTTAATATATATGTTGATACATAAAATATACTAAAAAAAACCAACATACAACTTAGTTTTGATTACTAAAAACAATGAGTAAATAGGAGTAACCAATGAGTAATGAGGAGGCTGATAAATTAGCTAAATAAGCATCATCTGGTTCTATTTATTCTATTCTACCCTTCTTTAGTGAATTTTTACCAAAATTTAAAACAATATGTTATATATTAAAAAAAAGAAGCACAGAAAAAGGAATCTGGTTTAAAACGATACAATGTCAGCCTCCTAAAGTACCATGGTTTTATAGTCATAAGTTAAATAGGAAAAACATTGTAATGTTACATAGATTACGTTCGGGACATTATCCGTGCAATAAGTTTGCTTACTTAATGAAAAAGGTGAATTCACCCAATTGTGATCTATGTAACACTATAGAGGATGTACATCATGTTCTCGTAGAATGTAGTAAGTATCGCGGAAGGAGAGAATCGTTTATGCGTAGATTCAATCTTCATGGTCATAATTTAGGTACATTTACCACAATTTTAGCGGACCCAACATCTGACGCAGTTAAGCAATTAGCTGAAATGTTTAGTACATAAATGATCCTCTCGTCCCGTACTGTAACTATTAATCTTTAAGTCATGTTAATTTCGGTTAAGGTTCGGTGGGGCTGACATGTCTATGAAGACAAAAGCCTCTAAAATAAATAAAGAGAAAAAGAAAAAAATAGTAAATAGAAACTAGAAATAAATCTTGCCCTTGTTTTTATGATCTTTTACGCTACTGACGAGGTCAAGCGAAGCTCTATCATCGTGAGACTGGATGAACCATTGGGGGTGAGGGTAGATCTGTAGATGGGAAATGAAATAAAATAAATGAACAATTCTTTATTGATTTTGATCCATACCTTTTTTTAGCAATCGTCACTACATCATCACTCACCATCAGGTGAAATTGTGGCCAAATGTCTAGCTATTCTAATATAAAAAAGCTCAAATAGTCCCACTGCTGGGCAAAGGCCTCCCCTAATAGCATCCACTATTCATTGCCATTTGCCGGTGTTTGCCAGTAAATGGTATTGGTCTGGGTCGTCACCACCTATGAATACCTTTGAATGTCAGATATCTACCGCTCAATTACCTACAGATCTGAACGTGTAGCCAGGTCAGGTCAGGTTCCTTTTGCAACATAGATACTCAAAAACGATTGAATTGATTTTGAAAATCCTATCAACAGTAGGTAAAAGCTCCAAGAAAAAAAACCAAAAATTATATATTGGTTTTTTTATGTGATAGGTGGCAGATGAGCAGACGTATCACCTGATGGTAAGCGATTGCCGCCGCCCATAGACACCCGCGACACCAGGGGAGTCACAGTCAAATGTGTTGCCAACTCATTCCGGTACCCTCACTCACGCATCGATACACAGCGCAGTGCTGCTTCACGCCGGTTTTCTGCGAGGCCGATTCCAGTCCAGCCGACCCATTTATGCTGAAGCGGGGCTCTACCACGATTAAAAAAATATTTTTTTTCGTAATACCAACCGGGAAAAGAAAGAACAATAAATGTTGTGGCCAAATGAAGTCTAATACCGGTCATGGCGCCTAATGTGCGTTGTTTCCGGTGCTGGTGTACTCGTGTGTTTATCAGACATTACGGTGACGGGTAGGGCACACTAGCGACGCCAATCGATTTTAATTTTTAGCTACTAAACCGGCACACACGGCAACACGGTCACACTCTCGCGGCAAACACTTACACTATTTTTAAAATAACCATGCACAAATGTTGGGTCCATTTTTGTACGCGAAAAATTGATTCACGCCAAAAGCGGCCACTTTTGGCGTGAATAAATTTTTCGCGTTTGTGCACGGACCTAACATTCGTGCGTGGTTATATAAGTATAAGTGTATGCCGAGAGATTGTAACCCCGAAATTGTTTCAAATAGATCCGGTTTAGTAGCTAAAAATTAAAGTCGATGGGCGTCGCTAGTGTGCCCCACCCGTCACCTTAATGACGACGTGTGGTGGATGTTTGGAATCACAACACACTCACGTAAACATAATGTAAGTAGGTGTTACAACCTCTACAGAGTAGGATAACATCGTTATAATAGTCAATGCACACAATAAAAGACTAGATTCAGCTTGGATACTTCAAGAACTATTTCTACAATCAGCTCGGCGGTGGGCGAAAATATCGGGAGGAAACCTGCACGTTTCGGATAATTTCTGAAACTTATAACCATGATTTTGGTTGGTAAGAAATTCTTTTCTTACCGAAAAAATTTTGGCCCGACCCTAGGATCGAACACGGGACGTAGCCTTCGCTTTATAGTGCGACCCACTGCGCCATTGATGCATCGAGGTAGAAATATTCCGACTGTTGATCCTGATATATGTATGATGTAACATAGGTGCTTGAGCAACCTATCTCGGAGTCAATCAATAATATATGTGATGTTGTGAAATATTTAATTGTAGATATAGAATTGTTAAAAATATATGCACGTTGGACGTCCCAAACTGAATTCTCGGCATAATTTCACACATCGCACAGGAGAAAACTTCTTGTAAAATTAGCCCACGTAAAATTTAGCGAGGCAAGGAATTTCTGCACCCGTTAATTAAACCTCATCATCATCATCATCAGCCCATTTAAGTCCCCACTGCTGGGGCACGGGCCTCCCTCAATCACATGAGGGGTAATTGCCATACTCACCACGCTTGGCAGACTGGGTTGGCGAGGGTTTTGATGTAAATGCAGAGTTTTCCTTCTCTGGGTGCTGATGATCATGCCTGCAGCTTTACCTCAGTCGCCTTTTACGACACCTCGGTAAGAGTGAGGGTGGCCTATTCTACTCTGCCGGAACCACACGGCGTTAAATTAAACCCGCTTCTGCTAAATTAAATAAATAGTAAATTAAAATCCCGTTTAGTAGCAGAAGGATGTACATAATGCAGTAAATATGCGCCATTTTGTAATGCAGTGCGGCTCGTCTGCTAATTTTAGTACCAAGTCGATAGGTACAGTCAGCATCAAAAGTAACTTAACACTTTAGTACTATGTCGAAGTAACATTTTATACGTATGCCTTAGAAACTAACTATAATATGTAGAACAGTTACTTTGACACGGTACTAAAGTGTTAAGCTACTATTGATGCATACTTTTATCATGTTATTTTTGAGAAGTCTACCCGATTCTGTCATATAATAACAAGTAATAATAATACTTGTATTGGTGTTTCTATATCATCATCATCAGCCTATCGCAGTCCACTGCTGGACGTAGGCCTCTCCAATTGTTCGCCACTGTGATCTATCCATGGCTTCTCGCATCCAGCTCTTGCCAGCCATCCTGCGCAGATCGTCCCCCACCTAGCCAGACGGGCGCCCTACATTACGTTTGCCAAGACGCGGTCTCCACTCCAGAACTCGTTTACACCATCGGTTGTCGGTTCTGCGGCTAATATGGCCAGCCCACTGCCACTTAAGCTTGCTAATCCGGTGGTAATGTTTCTATATATTATAAGTATGTATTTATAAAAGAAAAGTATTATATGCATATTTGTTATTTCGCTGTAGGTTCTGATATCCGTAACACAGCTGCTTGAGCTACCTATCTCGGAATCAGATCAATGTATATGATTTTATCAAAAAAACACATTTATAATTCATTCGTGTTCTAAATTTAGAAGTTCTAGCAAGATGTGTAAAATGACCGTGGGAGAGGACACGCTTAGGCATGAATGGGCCAAAAATTGTAATGCATACAAAACATACCATCGAGGAACATGTAATTTGCGTCACGCAAAAAAAACGTTGTATCTACAAGCATACTTTCATTCTCTCATTAATTAATTCAAATTCCCAAGATTCCATAACACGTTACAGAAAGTATAACTAGAACTGTAACACATACACAACATGTATCAATAAAAGTTGCCTAAATTGCGTAACAAAACACAACACAACCGAAAGTGGCCTTTGTCTCCGTCCCATTCGTCCCACGTCCCCATTCAGTCATGGTGTTAATGTTAAATACAGCCCTAGATCCCGTAATCTCACTTACCGATTCAAGGCGCTACATTGACCTAACTAGCGCCACCAATACTGATTACATTTGTGAAAGATTTAAAAAAAGGACTTCTTTAAATACTTAGTTGTGTTCTCGTATTTAAGGATGTACTTTTTTTTTAAATCTTATATCTATCTCGTATAAGACGTCGACGCCAATCGATTTAAATTTTTAGCTACTAAACCGGATCTCTTTTAAACAATTTCGGGGTTACAATCTCTCGGCAAACACTTATACCATTTATTAAATAACCATGCACAAATCTTGGGTCCTGTTTTTGTACGCGAAAAATTGATTCACGCCAAAAGTGGCCACTTTTGGCGGTAATCCAAAATTTGAGTGCAAAAGCAAGACTTAAACAGTCAACTATAAGTATTAAATAAATATAATAGGCTCGCTTGTGTGCCCGTACCCGTCACATTAACTGTTTTTGGAGACAAATGTATGTAATAATTTCTTCCTGCAAGTAACAGAGTTTATGCTGAAAGTGCCCACTTTTTACCCAACCACAGCGAAGCAAAAAGGGATTATGATTTGGACCTGTATGTATATATGTTTGTTTGTTCACCTGTTCCCTAATAACTTCTTAACTGGTTAATATTTGAACAAATAAGGTATTGTTAGAAGCGTCTTGATTGTCTTCTGGTTATAGGCGACATGACGTCATGTTAAATTGACTACAGCGCCCTCTAAGGGACTTAGAATAATAACTAAAAAAAAATACTTGACGGTACCGTGAAAGAGCTTTTTTGCACATTTCAAACATGTAATTTTGTTTACATAACTAAAAATATGTTAAATAAAAATAAATTTCCAAAACTAATACCCAACTACCAAAAAAACACGCTCTAAAACGCACGAAACAAGAAAATGTCTCTGCTGGAATTATTATGCCATACCGCCGTGGTCGTATGCCACATTGATTTTATTTTATATTATTATAATGAATCTGTTTTGCTACAGGCATACGACCACGGCAATACGGAATAATAATTTCAGCAAAAACTATTTTCTTTTTTTGTTTTTTAACTTTATTTTTATAGCAATTATGAAGATTATTGTTATTGGTCGCGTGTAAACATTATTATTATGCATCTCAAACTTTTGATCATTATTTCCTTTAAAAATGTACTTTTATTTTAAATCGTAACAATCAATATAAATCTTATGGTGGCGCTAGTTTCGTCACTTTAACGCCTTAACTACTATTTCCCATGACTTTTGTTTTCTAGAGAATATCATTTTGTTTGAAAGTGTTGCTTTCGTTTGATGAAGGTAAGCGTGATTGCTTTCTCAGTGATCTTAGTAATTTCAGTCCTGTTTAATGGGTTCGAAAGGAACTTTAATGTGTGTGATTTGTAATGTTAACGACTTTATTTAAAGCGAGATTTCAAGCGATGGTAACTAAGCGGATAAGAGCCTTCCACGCGTAGGGTTAATTTTCCAATACGAGCATGCAACTATGGATTTTTCCAATCTATGAGCATATTTCTACCATTGGCTCAGCAGAGTGGAAAAACATCGTCGGACCTGCAAGTTTCGGATAGTCTCTAAAATGTGTAACGATGTTTCACTTGGTCTGGTTCTCCTGTAAAAGGGTTGCGAAGGTCAGACAGGAGTCGCATTCATTGTAAATACCAGACTCCCCAAAACCTGAATCATAGTCTAAGCGTACCCTGGGCTCCAAAGCGTCAGTTTTGGACGCAACCGGGAATTACACGTTAAGATGAAGAAGAACGACTTTATTCTAAGGAAAGGAAAGAAAAAGGCGGTAGCTCAGCTAATGCTGACATAGGTCAGCGCTGATTTTTTCAGCCGCTCATGCGATGCTCATGCTTAGAAAAAAAAACACAATAAAAAAATTACAAAAATATTTTTTTTTCTCAAACCTAGATTAGAAAAACAATATGTATATCTACATAAAATTAAAAGTTTTAATATTCTCATGGGTACATAAATCAATCTAGTATTTAAATGTAAAAATTTTCACCTTGCATTTGTTTTGCGTTGTGTTGCAATGATTTTCGGCCAAGTTTAGCTTTAAACCTCATGATTTCAAGAAAAAAAAATCGGTCAAGAATAACACTGATTAGGCCCGATTCGATCAATCCTGTATCCGTGAACACCTAAATATGTGGTATAACGTTATATTTGTATAGAATGACAGCGATATACCATAGATTTAGTAGCGGAACAATCGGATTAAGATTTTGGCGAATTGGCCGTTACACACGTAAGTTTTACAATAGTTATTTCTCTTACTTTGCCTTGCATGTTTTAAATTCAATTGATATTTGTTGTTAAGATGACGGGTGAGGCACACAAGTGACGCCCAATTGATTAAAATTGTTAGCAACTAAACCGTATATCTTTGTAACAATTTCGAAGCTGCAGCCTCTTGGAAAATAGTTTACTATTTATTTTATACTTATGCTTACCTTTTGGGTCTGCTTTTGTCGTCGAAATTTGGATTACCGCCAAAAACGGCCACTTATGGCGTTAATCCAATTTTATTGCAAAAACAGATCAAAAAGTAGTGCACAATTATTAAATAAATAGTCTAAATGTTTGCTTAGAGACTCCTGCTGAAATTTTTTAAAATAGATCCGGTTTAGTAGCTAACAATTTAAATCGATTGGTGTCGCTAGTTAGGGATACATTTGATAATATTATGTTGGCGCCGGAAGGACGCACAATCATCTTCTAATAATGAAACTTGCATGTTGTAAACATTTTTTTTTCTCTTTTCACATTGTCTTCACATTGAGTCCAGATTTGTCGCGTGACGTCACGCCACATGTATGTGCGTTGTTGTTCATTATGCATCACACTGCACGTGCATCAGAGGATGCGCCGATGACGTTAGAGGAAACGGTGCAGTTTCCCATAGAATCGAGTACAGTCGACATAGTACAGTTTCATCATTCATTTAGTACCTACCATATAGTTTGTTTTTTATCTCGCTACATGAACCCTTTCTTAGAGAGAAAGAAATGTGCTTTATCACAAAAATACATGGTGTATTCTGTATCAGTACTCAGATACAGCCTTCTTCTAATCGATATTTGCAATTGATCTCTTTTCCATCAATCATACCTACTTTCATACGAGTACACCATACGTTGCTTGCTGCTCGCCGGTTCTGTGTTCTTGAACTTGGCTGGTCACGCTACCGCGTGTTTATACTGTGATTCGTTGCATACCTAAGTAAATTGTCTAAGGTTGCATAGCATGATTATGAAGTGGAATTTTGTATCCTCCTGCTTATAACAATTCTGGATGCTGCCATAAATTATGAAGTTCGTTTAAAGTTTGAAGTTTACAAAGTTTAGATAATGCGAAAAACGGAAAACTCGCATCCAAGTTTGTCGTCCTTTCATCATCAGATCATTTATGAAACTTAGAGTTCTCAAAACTTTGTCACTTTAATTAATTCAGTAAGTGAACAAATGCAAATTGCGATGAAGTTGTTTTGCATTCTAAAATCTTACAAAACTCGTATATCAAAACAGGTTCGTTAAATGATGTAAGTCTAAATACTTTTATATTAATTTCATAGACATGAAATACCACTTCATTATCATCATGATCTCAGCTTCAAAGCACGGGTACCGCTTTCACTGGTGAAGTCTGATAACTTTTTGAGAGTGCCACTAGTGCTAGTCATAAATAGGGTTGTATTTACGTTCAATCAAAATTAAAATAATTGCTAATTTAACCTAACCTTTCTTGCGCACCAAAAAATACTAATTGCACATCAAAATCATAGTTTGATGTGCAATTAATATTTTTTATGTGCAAATATATAATTAAAAAAAACCTCACTCACCCTCACTCTTACGGAGGTGTCGTAAAAGGCGACTAAGGTAAAGCTGCTGGCATGATCATTAGCACCCAGAGAAGGAAAACTCTGCATTTATATCAAAACCACTCGGCCAAGCCGTCTGCCAAGCGTGGTGAGTATGGCAATTACCCCTCATGTGTTTGAGGGAGGCCCGTGCCCCAGCAGTGGGGACTTAAATGGGCTGACGATGATATAATTTTAATCTCAGAGTCAGATCAATGTACCTATGTGAAGTTTACACAATTTCCCGTAAGTGTTTTTTATAGGGTTGGGTTGGGTTTATATTCCCGTCATAAATTATTATGTTCAGCTCGGCTTGCCAACTTTGTACCTAAGTCTTATGTCCCAGATAATTTTTTTACTCAACGGTTGTCTGAAAGAAACTTCTGCTACAAGCGACCTTAGTGTATCTACTGTCCGAAAGCAAACTCTTGAAAAGCTTATAAGTTTTGTCCTGTGTGCCACAACGTATCACAACTGGTATTAAAATATGAGATTTAGGTATATAAATAGTGCACTTGTGTCTGTGCACACACGCATACATTATAATTTTCTATTATAAGCCGGACGCCTTGTCATCCAAGGGAAAGTAGAAGGCATTAGACCGCGCGGGAAGTCGCACCCACACGTTGGACTGACCAAATCAAGTCTGCGATTGGGGACTCAGTCAACGAGTGCAGCAGGATGACCTCGAGCAGGCAGCGGTGGCGGAACCTGGTGAAGCGCATCACAACTGCCCCTACCCAGACTACAAGAACATAACAATCACATTACTGCCAAGACTGTACCGGATAAGAAAAGCCGAAATATCGGTATTAGCACATTACATATTATTAATCAAAACGTCATAATTTTTGCTTACGATTGTACGTGCAAATGAGCATTATTGTATTAGAAGCGATAAACTATAAAACCGATAGCTTCCTCCAATCTGACTTCAAAGGAATGCGCCGGAGTGCCGCACGGCGAATTTATAGGGCTTTGTCTGATGCAAATGTTGACTTTCAGATGGCTACGATAGTAGAATGTTAATTTGTTTTATGGTCACTGAAGATTAGGAATATATATGTTTGTTATTGTCTTTTCGTGATGATATTGTGTTTTAAAATAAGAAGATGTGGTAGCTTAGTGGATAAAAACTTAGCACCTTCATAACAGGATGTAGAAGTTCAAATTCGAGAATACATTTCTGGACTTCTCAAATCTATGTGCAGGCTCGGTGGTAAGAGAATACTGTTCTCATCTTTGGGCAGGGGCGCCCTTGTACCAGCTTCTCCCTCTGGACCGCATTCAACAGAGAGCGACTCGAATCGTCGTTTTCCAAGATATTTCCAATCGGCTTGACTCCTTGGCACTGCGTAGAGATGTAGCCTCGCTATGTATATTCTACCGCATATACTATGTGGAATGCTCTGAGGAATTGTTCGGACTGATTCCTGTCGATGGTTGGCAGTCTTCAACTATGCGTTACTCAAAAATCTTTCTACCTCGTACGATAAACTGTGGAATGAACTATCACCTGCGGTGTTTCTGGACCTGCAAACCTTGAAGAAAAGAGCGTACTCCCTTTTAAAAGGCCCTTTGTGACTCTTTTGACAGGTGACAGGTATCTATGTGCGGTAATCGCTTACCATCAGTGCTCGTCTGCCCCCTCTATCATAAAGAAAAAGAAAAAAACATCTTGCGAGAGTATGCACGTTTCGGATAAGTATCTGAAACATGTCACCATCATACGGTTGATCTGGTTCCTCTGTTTAAGGGTTGCAAAGGCTAGACGGTAGTCGCTTGATTATAATTACCAGACACTCCAAATACTGGATCATGGTCTATGCGTTCCCGGGCCCAAAAGTAAGTAGACAGATTTGGGTGCAACCGGGAGAATGATGAGATGAGTGAAGCAAGCTTACTGAAAATAAATTCAAACAAAAAAGTATGTAACCTGAATAGCGAACGAGATATCGCTTAGGTCCGATTTAATAATGCTACTTCACTTTAATAATAATAATATCCTCCAACCGATTACGGCTACGGCGGCCAATCTCAACGAATCAGCCACGTACGCAGGATATATCATAGTGCTCAAATGTGTGAGCAAATTCAAGTCCACTCTCTATTCCCTTACCCTCATATTCCGATGGGACACTACTGTGACGCGACTGGAGAGGGTTCGGGCGCAGGACCAACAGCTTAACGTGCTTTCCGAGGCTCGGGGTACAAGACCGCCAACTTCCAGACTCCGGGCTGCCACCAAGAATTTCTTACCAAGTTAGGTACAATTTTTTGGGCCCGACCCAGGGTTCGAACCCAGGACCTCTTGCGCAGCCGTGGCTTTGAAGTGCGACCCACTAACCACTGCGCCACCGAAACAGTCACTTCTCTTTATTTATTTCTCCAAACAATTCCTTTTTTATTAAAATAATACCATCATAACTTAAAGCACATCACAAAAATCACTCGCTTCCATTTGTTTCAAATGGAAGGCAATAAACATATTTGGAGAGATTCGTTCTCGAGGATGACACAGCCTCGAAACTCGGTTTGTCACTTGACGTTCACAGATCTTATTCTTGAAGACTTAGAGTCGAAATTGCTTATACTTCTTGCTTGCGACATACAGATACAAACAGCAGCAGAAGTAGATTTGACAGTTTACGCTTTTAGATCTTATTCTTGAAGACATAAAGTGGCAAATGAAAAATGCATACAGTTGACGGTATAGTCATCCTTATGAGGGACACAGAGAGCCATACAAGTAGATTGTTCACTTGATATTTGGCTGGAAGACAGATTAGACAAAGTTACCTGTGATCGCTCTAAGAAGTTTGAAACATTGAATCTCCTCGTTCTGAAAACTTGTAATTTCATCATGATAAAACTTCAGTAGTACGAGATAACTGGATACATATACCTACATATGTGGCTAGGCTTTTTTTTGCGCGGGGGAATGCGGCCGGCCCGTAGTGCAGTGGGCCGTCGTGGTCTTATGCATACCCGGGGGTGGACGGGTTAGATAGATAGATAGATACTCTTTATTGCACAACATACAAAACTTAAAAGCTAGGTATACAGAGATACAATGTACAATTTAGGCGGTCTTATCGCTGGGAGCGATATCTACCAGACAACCTTCAGGTAAAGGACATTAAGGGTTATGTCTGGCTCTCCTCCGGTGAAGCCGGAGGCCTACCGACTAAACCCCCGACGGCGCTCCCTTCTGCGCCAGAGTGGGAAGGAGACGTGTGTACTAGTTAATGAACTTTTAGTGTAGGTTATATTATGTATTATGTATACTATTTACGAAAAAACGAAACGCTTGTGCGATGTAATCGACACCTAGCGCCATCTATCGGTACAAAGTGAAACGAATGTCCCGAAACGAAGTGGGGGTGGGCCAGTAGTATATTATAATAATGGTACTAATTAAAAAAGCTCCTTTTTAATAATAAGTAGGTATTATCTGCCTGAAAAAATATAAGTTACCTTCTAAATTACTAAGCCGCCACAGCCAATGCGCGTCTGAATAATAGTATAACTCAGCATGGTGGTTATCTTTTAGCATCTAAATTTGTGGTATGCATTGAAATAGCAAACTTCTAAAGTATTAATATATGACACCCATATAGTAACTATATTAGCTTTTGATTGCATAATTTAGTATAATTATAATTACGTAATGAAAAGAAAAGAATCATGATGTATATGCTATTATACTATATAGTATATATATATAGCTACTATACTATACTATACTATACTGGATTTATTAATGCCGCTGGCGCTTTAGCTGGCCTTCCACGCTTTCTTCTCAGTCCAAGCGGCTGTGCTTTTGCCTCTAATGCTTTACGAATTTCAGTCTGATTGCTAGGCCTATCAGATGCTTGTACATGTTGCCATAAAAATCAGGACAATCACAGCAACCAGTAATCTGATTCACCTTCTTCGCAAGTCGGTCTGATTGTTTTGTAGTGTTACTTTCCAAAATGAAGTTTGAGGAGCTTTTATTGAAGCTGTCAAACGTAAAATAGTGATGAGTTACAAATTCCGTGGCTAAGTTAGTAAATCAGTTTGCAATGTAGAAATCAGAAGTACAAGTTAAATTAATTGTTGATATTGACTTGACGCTTTCTTTAACATTTTTATCTGGCTTTGTAAAGATGATGAATCAGTTATTTAAAGGCTATGTCATTTTCCCGATGCTTTATTATTTAATAGGAAGTTTCAGCGATTGGCCAAATAAAAATTCTGTGGCCTTATTTATTATTTCTCTATTATAATTAAGTTTATAGTGATTCTTCGTCTTCTTATTAGTTCAGCAGTACCAGTATTTCCCGACAATTACGACTTAGACACCTTGAAGAGAAGAATGCACTATAATTAATAATAATAAATATTTCACAACATCACATACATTGATCTGACTCCGAGATAGGTAGCTCAAGCACCTGTGTTACGGATATCAGAATCAACAGTGGGATTACAAATATATACATATAATACTTTTCTTTTGTAAATACATACTTATAATTCATAGAAACACCCAGACCAATACAAACAGACATGTTCATGCACACAAATGTTTGTACTGTGCGGGGATCCAACCTGCAACCCTTGGACCAGAGGCAGCGTTCACTACCACTGTTCCATGCGGGTCGTCATAATAGCCTAAAAGGGAGTAATCCCTTGTAAAAGGCCGTCACCAAATCAGCGACCTCTCTGATGATGTTGTTCACCGGGGCGATGATCACTTACCTATCATATCATGTGACCCGCTTGCTTGATTGTAGCATCTAGTATTAAACAATAGATTTTTACAATTGGTCCCGTGTACATAAATTATTTATCTCTCTAACAAAGACCTTAAATGTTTATTCTAGTTGTTATGTCTTACTTTGTTACTTATCTTTCTACTGTAACTGAACAGTCGGCCACATCTGTCACTCCGCGAGATAGATTGACAGTCGCCCGCGGCACGGTCGGGTACCCGAGGTGTGGCGCGGAAGTAATGGCGGAATTATCTGTGAAATATTGTGCGGAATATCTGTATCATACCTTATCTTTATTGTTATCGTATCAGCCTGATGTCTTTTTGTGATGATTGATGCAACGGAGGCTTCCGGTTTGATGGCGACCATAGAATGGAATAATTTTTAGATAAAGACGTTTGGATTTAAGGCGAAGGGTAGCCATTTTAGCGACACCAATCGATTTAAATTGATAGCTACTAAACCGGATCTATTTTAAACAATTTCGGAGAGGGAGTCTCCGAGATGTTTTTTTTTTTATATATGAGAGGTGGCAGACGAGCAGACAGATCACCTGATGGTAAGCGATTCCGCCGCCCATGGACACCCGCAACACCAGTGGAGTCACAAGTGCGCTGCCAACCTTTTCCCCTTCCCCCCCATTGGGCCTCCGGTAACCTCACTCACACGGCGAAACACAGCGCAGGTGCTGCTTCACGCCGCCGGTCTTCTGTGAGGCAGTGGTATCACCCCGGTCGAGCCGGCCCATTCATGCCTAAGCGTGGCTCTCCCACATTTAAATTTAAATTGTGCACTATTTTAATCTGTATTTGTACTCAAAATTTTGACTACCGCCTTAAGGTCGTTTTTGCCGGTAATCCAAATTTCGAGTACAAAAGCATACCCAAAAGTTAAGTATAAGTATGAAAAAAATATTATAAGGGTTTTTTCCAGAGGCTGCAGCTTCGAAATTGTTAAAAAAATATCCAGTTTAGTTGCTAACAATTTAAATCAATTGGCGTCGCTATTGTGCCCGGTGTAATCACTCCGGTCGACCCGGCCCACTCATGCCGAAGCGTGGCTCTCCAACGGTTGTCTCCCAAGTGTTAGCTAAAGTAGACGTCATTGTCATCGCCGTAGGGCCACGCTTCGGCATGAATGGGCCGGCTCAACCGACCTCACTGCATCACGTTATGCTGAGTGAGTGAGGGTAGCGGAGGCACAACAGGGGGAAGGAGAAAAGGTTGACTGCGCATTTGTCACTCCACTGATGTTGCGGGCGGCGGGAATCGCTTTACATGAGGTGAATCGTATGCTTGTCTGCCACCTATTACATAAAAAGAAAGTATTTTATGCAGAAACACACATAGCTGACAGACCGCTTAGAATTAGCATATCCACCTTCTGCATGAATGGACCGGCTCGACCGGAGTGATACCACGGCCTCACAGAAAACCTGCTGTTTCACAGCGTGAGTGAGGGTACCGGAGGCCCAATTTGGTGAAAAAGGGGTTTAAAGGTTGGCAGCACGTGTCTATGGGCGGCGACAATCGGTTACCATCAGGCGATCCGTCTGCTCGTCTGCCACCTATCACATAAAAAAACAGCATATCGTGATGTGGCTAGGCACATCTCGAGCGACCCATTTCAATGATTACCTCACGATATTTCTAGATGCGAACGAACAAACTTTTTTCAAAGCGTTCATTTATCTTACATAACTATTACGGTATAGATAAATAGCCAAGAGCCCAATTCTCGGGCTCGTGACATTTATTTTCATACGACATATATCACTAAAACATAGTTTTTTTGTATGGATTTCGGGTGATATCCGCCATGTTCTCAAAATATCACAAGCACGAGAATTGGGCTCCAAGTGTTATATACCTAATACAAACTGTAACGGAAACACAAACCGAATGTGACTTTGACTTTGAAAGCCCTAATTACTCACAGATGGCTTCTCAAATTCTATTGAGCATGTGCGTCCTGCCAATTCCGAAGGGCCGGTTGCGACACCAACACTCCGCCCAGCTGCTCTATTTCTGGCGAGACACACGAAAAACAGTTCACTGAGAGAAAATATGCGAAAAAACTGTTTCACTCACCAAATCAGAGTTCAGTGTTTATGAAGCAGAGTGGACAGGTAATATCATAGTTCATTCATTGTGTAGAGTTGTAGCGTAAATCCTTGTGCGCTTACTCTTTTTTCACTTCTTAAAATTAAAATACAAATGATTTGGTACTTACACTATTGTGTCATCATCATCATCATCAGCCCATTTAAGTCCCCACTGCTGGGGCACGGGCCTCCCTCAATCACACTGAGGGGTAATTGCCATACTCACCACGCTTGGCAGACGGGTTGGCGAGGGTTTTGATATAAATGCAGAGTTTTCCTTCTCTGGGTGCTGATGATCATGCCAGCAGCTTTACCTTAGTCGCCTTTTACGACACCTCGGTAAGAGTGAGGGTGGCCTATTCTACTCTGCCGGGGACCACACGGCTAACACACATACTACACTATTGTGTACTTAGTAATAAACTAAATGAGCTAACAGTTTAGTTTATTGCCAGATAAGTAAGTAACTATCTTTTGTAGTGTAAACTTAGCTTTTAATTCGTTGTTAATAATCTCACTGAATGCGAGTGGCAAAGTACCTACTGATCAGTTTGAAAATTACAAGTTTTGATTTAATCTAAGATCATAGGTGCAGCTGCCGTATCTCTTAGCTGAATATAAGTACTCGGTTTTCACACAGATGAAAGAGTGAACTATTTCTAAGTGAACTAGTTCAATTGAACTACTTATTTCAGTACTACACAAGTCTATTTCTGTCTCCAACAATCCGAAATGTGTCGCCGAGTGGGATATTTACTCCCACTAGACAAATGAACTGCATTCATGGATTGCACTTATAGAGGATTACGGCGTTTTTTAGTCGCAGGAGCGAGAAAATCGTGCGTCTTTTGAAGTGAGGGGCGTTCTAAATCTTTCTAATGCTCTCTTAAAGGAAGGTAATCTTTGAGCTCTTTCTTATATTCTAATTTCATTACGAGTAAATATTTTTATTTTTGGAATTTCGTGTTTGTATTATATTTTTTTAGTTGTATATTACGAGAACTTCAGGCCGGTGACTGGCGACAAGTAGTGCAGGATCGATCAAAGTGGCGTTCTCTTGTTTCGGAGGCCAAGACTCGCTTCGGGTCGCTGAGCCAGTGGAGTAATATTAAGGTATAAGGTAGTCGGCTCTTCTATTAGGTCGACAGCATACCCCCTACGAAACAAAAAAAAAGATGGAATTATTATCAACAATGCACATTTACTTAATTATAAATATAAAATGCATGAATAAAGAGTTTAAGCTGGGAATAAATCATATCCCGATTCTCGCGTAAAATAACGTAGGTAATTTCTATACCCGTTCATTTTCTGTTCATTCGATAGTTTTCACCAATCTATTTTCAGTCTGAACCGGGCCGTATCGGGCAACTTCCGACAAGCTAACAAATTAAGAAGCATCACTGAGACCAGCGTTTAATTAAAGCTGAAAAATGGCGGTGTTGCCCGCTCAATCTCGATCGTTTAAAATAGTAAACAACTGGCAGGACGGATTAGTGAAGTGAACATTTGAGTCTCTTATTTAAGAGTTCTGGAGCAAGAAGACAAACCCAAACTCAAAAACATTGTAATTTGCATAAATCACTTCATGGTCTAAATACCGAGTTTACCAACTTTTTAAACGACGGCAATCACACTATCAACACTAATCAGTGGTTAAGACACGGTTTTAGTGGGATTACCGCTGTGTTCAAGTTTTTCTTTTCTTTCTAAATAATAAATTTCCCGAAGGCTACGACTTAGGGACCTTCAAGAGAAGAGTGTAGGTACTCCTTTTTAAAAAGGCCGGCAACGCATTAGCGATCTCTCTGATTTCGCGGATGTTAATCGGTTGTCGCATCTAGCACAAAAAAAAAAAAAATTCACAACATCACACACATTGATCTGACTCGCGTGATAGGTAGCTCAAGCACCTGTGTTACTGATATCAGAATCAACAGTGGGATTACAAATATATACATATAATGCTTTCCTTTTGTAAATGCATACTTATAATACATAGAAAACACCCAGACCAATACAAACAGACATGTTCATGCACACAAATGTTTGTACTGTGTAGAATTCGAACCCGCAACCCTTGCACCAGAGGCAGCGTTCACTACCGCTGTTCCAAGGTTGTCTATGTTGGTGAACTCGACCCTAAATCTCAGACCGCGTCGGCCGTCAAGTGATAAAAGTGAGACAGAACACATTTTACTATCGCCCGGAGAACACCGGACCCCAACTGAAAAACATTTCCGCTCGACGCCAGCCGAAACTGGGATCAGGTCAGAACTGATTTCTAGTGCCACACTAGGAGGTCGACGTACCTTAGCTCCCCCAGATAGATGGCGATCCAACCAGTAGGCCCCTCTCCATTTCTCTTTAAGTCGACGCGTAGGGCTACACTAGCGACTCGAATTGCTTTTAATTTTTAGCTACTAAACCGGATCTATTTTAAACAATTTCGGGGCTACAATCTCTCGGCAAACACTTATACTATTTATTAAATAAACATGCACAAAATTGGCGATAATCCAAAATTTGAGTGCAAAAGGAGACCAAACAGTTAACTATAAGTATTAAATAAATAGTATACGTGTATGCAGAGAGATTGTAACCACGAAATTGCTTAAAATAGATCCGGTTTAGTAGCTAAAAATCAAAATCGATTGGCGTCGCTAGTGTGCCCTACCCGTCACCATAAAAAGTAAAATAAACAAATATTTCCATCGAACCGATCAATCGCAAGGAATTTTTAAGAAATTTCTTGTAAAATTCTTTGAAATGTAGATACACGGCTTTAGGAAAGTATGTTAGCAGGGCGATATTGAAGTATGAACTGCAGTAAGTACTATTGAAAGCATACTCATCACCGTTTTGGCCGTGGGAGAGCCACGCTTCGGTATGAATGGGCCGGCTCAAATGGAGTGATACCATGACCTCACAGAAAACCGGCGTGCAACACGCAGCAGCACTGTGCTGTGTTACGCTGCGTGAGCGAGGGTACCGGAGGCCCAATCCGGGGGAAATGAGGACTTAAAGGTTGGCAGCGCACTTGTGACTCCGCTGGTGGCGCGAGTATCCATGAGCGGCGGCAATCGCTTCCATTCCATTCCAAATCATCAGGTGATCCGTCCATCCGCTCTTCTGCCACCTATCACATAAATAAATAAAAAAACACCACAACACTAGTTCGCAATCGTTTTATACCTTGTCTGTGTAATTTATACATCACGCAGAGCGACGTGGAAGTCCCGGGATTTACGTCCGAAGACTACTCACTTCTCAACTCCCGCCGGCCGGTTAAGGCAAGCGGGAGGAGCAGGGCCCTTAACGGCTCAGCCCATCCGGATAACCGCGGTGAGAGACCCAAGTCCGCGCACATCCAACCAAAAACTCCGGGGGTGGCAGAACACCCCCCCAAACGCCTCGCTCCAGAAAGAGCGGTCCACTCTAAGACCTAGACCGAGCCCGGCCTGTGTGCAGCTGTCAGCCGTCGGGTAGCAATATGGCGAGCGCACCACATTACTACCCGCCGTTGCCCAGGGACGCCAGGACCCCTTCGGTAGCAGCTCCAAACAGAGCAAAAATACTACCGAAGGGGCCACACGAGGAGGCCGCCGCACCGTAGTCCCCATCATGATTGTCCTCGCTTTACAAAGTGAACATCCATGACATACTTAACTACTCTAGACTTTGAATGAATGAATGAATGAATATACTTTTATTGCCCTCAAAGTACAGTAATAAAACTTAATGAATACTTTATGGAACTCTTAAAAAGAGAAAGCTACAAAATCTGCTTTATAAATAATTATATAGAGAAATACCTACGTCACATTAATATTCATAAAACTTAAAGATTTTAGACAATAGAAAATTAATTAATTTTTACTTTAAAATTGACTTTGGTCCTTACGACCTTAACCAAACTCGAAGCATTTTACTAACTATACCTCAGAACTAAATAAATAAATTAATAGTACCTAATACAGTAATTCATTTGCAATTTTTACCACACAATCGCACAATTTATTGACGCCATAGAGCATCATCCCCCTTAAGGTGACGGGTAGGGCACACTAGCGACGCCAATAGATTTTAATTTTTAGCTTCTGAACCGGATCTATTTTAAACTATTTCGGGGCTACAATCCTCTCGGCAAACACTATTTATTAAATAACCATGCACAAATGTTGGGTCCAATGCGTACGCGAAAAATTGACTTCACGCCAAAAGCGGCCACTTCTAGCGTGAATCAATTTTTCGCGTTCAAAAACGGACCCAACATTTGTGCATGGTTATTTAATAAATAGTAATTGTGTTTGCCGAGTAATTGTAACCCCGTAATTGTTTAAAATAGATCCGGTTTAGTAGCTAAAAATTAAAGCTTAGTGTGCCCTACCCGTCACCTTAATGCGTTATTTATGGATGACCCTCTACCCCATCCATTCACGCAATCCATCAGTAATATCAGTAAACACATATAAAGCAATCAGCTGGTGTGCAGTAAAATAACCCCCAGTACGCCTCACCTCCATTAATAAGTCGATACTGAGGTGTGTTAAAGGCCGGGATGTGTAAGTAGAAAGTATATTTATAAAGAGATAAGAAACTTATTGGGAGACTACAGTCTATTAAATTTCTTAATTTACTTAGCATCTAAAACTTTATATACCTATGGCGAAGTGTCATTTTCTAGAAATACCTCCCTATATTAGATAAGACGTATTGGCGTCGCCGTCGATACTTTTATATACCGTAATTTTTTGAATGCCCGAGATACTTCTCGAGGGCATTATACTAATGAAAACAAAATTTTTTTCACATACCTTACTCTACTCTTCTAATCTCAAAAAAAACACCTCATAACAAAAGTGATCAGTTGTTAAAAATTGCATCATTTGTATGGGAAGCCGAGGATTTTTTTTAAATTTATGTATGTTGCTTGCAAACAAGTTTGGTTTCATTAGAATATTTCCTTCGAGAAGTCCCCCGGGTATTAAAAAATCGCGGTGTAGAAATTTCAAATAAGGGTTGCTTTACAGATTTTAGTCTTCAAAGAACACATTAGCGATCTCTCTGATTTCGCGGATATTCATGGGCGGCGTTGATTACTTTCCATCGGGTGACTTACTTACTTGTTTATTTTTGTTATTAGGCTACGCTTGACCACAATCGCACCTGATGGAAAGCGACGATGAGGTTAAGGATGATACGCGTTTGCCTAAAATATGCCTGTTCACGCTTGCCTTAAAGATGTCCAGATTATAGTGGTCAGGAAAGAAAGACCATGGCAGGGAGTTCCATTCCTTAGCCTTATAAATGAGATTCAAACAAACGTAACTACTTTGAACAAACCATTCTAATTTACTAAATCGACCGTTAAAATTACATCAACACTACTTTCACTGAATTAACTCTAAAATACGTTCTCATAAATTATGACGATATCACGCAAATGTCTCTGGATAACCATCAATGACAGCGAAAGGTCTTTAATGACCGTTAAGGTGACGGGTAGGGCACACTAGCGTCGCCAATCGATTTTAATTTTAAGCTACTAAACCGGATCTATTTTAAACATTAGTCGATTTGGGTAAGGATGGCAGACACAATGGATACTTTGTTAGTTCTTCTGTGCCTGTCAACCTCATATTTGGATTTCACGGCCACTGACCATCAGGCGGAGTGAGGTCATCCTGATTGGCCTTTCTATAAAAAAAAAAAACAATTCCGGGGTTACAACCTCTAGGCAACCACTTATACTATTTATTAAATAACCATGCACAAATGTTGGGTCCGTTTTTGATTGATTGACGCCAAAAATGGCCGCTTTTGGCGTGAATCAATTTTTCGCGTACGCGTTGGACCCAATATTTGTGCATGGTTATTTATTTGCCTATATATGTTTGCCTATAGGTTGTAACCCCAAAATTGTTTATAATTGATCCGGTTTAGTAGCTAGAAATTAAAATCGATTGGCGTCGCTAGTGTGCCCTACCCGTCACCTTAAGTACGTGTAACACCGGCATTGTGTTTATTTCATGATACTTTAAGTTTAGATATGGAAACGGCAGGCACGTGTGTAATGCGAATGGGGATGCCTATCTGAGACCGATTAAGTCGAATTATAGATTCGACTAATCTGTATCATCATTATAGCATAGATTTATCCACAGATAAAGATTGGTCCCTGCGTGATCGTATTTTTTTTATGGGCCTAATTCCACGCACGGTGACGGCCGAAGCGTGTGATTCCGCCAATGTCAAGTGTTTAGGGAGACACGTTATATTTAGATATTGACAGGTTTATGATTTACGATTTCCGATCTATTTTGAGGTCTTCTCTTTTGTTAGAGCATCTAAAACAAATAAAAAGCAGGATGTATAGACAACACAGCAGCAACATATAGACGACACAGACAACAGCACTAACGAAAGAGACAAAACAACATTTAACAATAATAATATAGGAATGGAAATAAGATTATAATTTTATATCATATATACTTATATATTTACATAAGTATTTTAAATACTGGGAAACAGGGAGGGTTAATAGATATTGGAAATTTATAGGGCTGCGTGATCGTATCAGAAATGATGAGATCCGCAGGAGGACTAAGGTCACAAACATAGGATTTGGATTTGGATTGCATGCCTCAAGCGGCAATGGGCAGGGCACATAACGAGGAAAACAGACGGCCGTTGGGGCGGAAAGGTCCTCGAGTGGAGCCCACGTACAGGAAGTCGCAGCCGTGGCGCCCCCCAAGGTGGACCGACGATCTGGTGAAGATCGCGGGAATCCATTGGATGCGGGCGGCACAGGACCGATCTGTGTGGAGAACATTGGGGGTGGCCTATGTCCAGCAGTGGACGTCTATTGGCTGAAATGATGAAAGATTGGTCGAATTGAGCCTTAGGAGTATTATTATCTTACTCTGTGGTTTTAGTTGTGAAGAGGGTTTTGTCTGAGAGTAAGTTTGCAGAACCACATTTTTTCTCGTCTCTTTGTATAACATCTTCCAAGCAAGACAAATGCAACTCCAAGGAATTCGTAGCCAGTCAACCTCTTAAACCGAATGGATATTTCACTCGTGCACTTGACTCACCGGGTATATTTGGCTCCCTTCGAACATCTCGGGTTAATTTAGTCGACATCGCTAACTAAGAGATAGATAGTTATACCTTACTTTGTCGTTTTAACGTAGGTATTTGTGTTTTTGCGTTGGCGAGCCACGCTTAGGCCTGAATGGGTCGGCTCGACCGCAGTGATACCTAGGCTTCATAAAGCCAGCGTGAAGCATGTTTCGCAGAGTGAGTAAGGGTATCAAAGCTCCAAACCGGCGAAAGGGAGTTCAAAGGTTGGCAAATCACTTGAGGCTCCACAGGTGTCGCGGGTGTCCATGGGCGGCGACGATCGCTTACCATCGGGTAATCCGTCTGCTCGTCTGCCACCCATTACATAAAAAAATAAACCTCAACTTTATATTATAAAGCCAAAGTGAAGCATGTTTCGCAGAGTGAGTGAGGGTACCTGAGGCCCAATTCGGCTGCGCACTAGTGACACCACTGGTGATGCTGTCTATGGGCTGTGGAAATCGCTTACCATCAGGAGATCCGTCGCTTGTCTGCGCGAGCAACCGCGATTCAAATATCATCAAACTAGCGACCTGCCCCGGCTTCGCACTGGTGCAATATTATTCATTGATTATTTATTATACATGTAAACCTTTGCCAAACTAAAGTGAAACTGGGCGGGTCATGCATGTAGGATGTAAGTAAGTAAACATTTATTGACCAGAAATAAGAATTACAGGGATAGGACACCCAATCATTAAATAGATATTGCACGGTGATACATAAGAAATAAATAGTCAGACAAGAACAGATGAGTTAAAACATAAACTAGTGACCCATTAAGAAAAAAAAATCAAGAGTGAAGTGGTCAACAAGGTCCAAAGTCAGCATGTGCTGCAGCGGTTTGGAGCCGCTGCTGCGCTGGTTTTAGTGTTGGACCTTGAGTGACGAAACCAATTTTGAATGTGAATAGCAAAGAATGTGACATAATAACAAAGAACAGCGAAAATAAAAACAAAAAATAATGCACTCGGAGAGGTGCACTAAAATCACAAAATACCAGCTAGATCAGCTTATACTCAACCTGGCCTAGCGTATACTCAAGCCAATATGGCCCGCCCGGGCCTTTATCAGTGGCCCGCGTGCAATTAGAAAATAATTTGGGGGGGGGTTTTAACTATTTTGATTCTTTTATAGAAATAACAGAACAAATTCAGCTACAAAATTTCCTCCACTATGTTTAAAGACAACAAGAAGATCTTACTAGAATATTTCTGAGATTTTGGATTATAATGTATAACTACAAGCATAAAACGAGTTTCAAAAAAGGTTTCAAGGAGCTAAGGGAAAAATAAGAAAATGGTTTGGGTTTAACTGGTAAAAAACCCATGGCAGCTAGAAAAATAACTATTGGGTGAAACACAGCGCAGTGCTGCTTTTCGTATCGGTTTCTGTGAGGGCCGTGGTGTGTGTCATCAAGTCAGCCCATTTAAGTATAAGTCCCCACTGCTGGGGCACGGGTCCTCCATCAATCACATGGAGGGGTAATTGCCATACTCACCACGACTTGGGAATACGTGTTGGCGAGGGTTTTGAAATGCAGAGTTTTCCTTCTGCTGGGTGCTGGATGATCTGCCAGCATCTTTACCTTAGTCGCCTTTTACGACACCTCGGTACAAGGTCGAGAAAACCAGACAACGCTGACGTGCAGGTGAATTTGACCTATTTTTACAATGTTTGGGATAGACAAATGTAATGGTATTCCAAATAGCACAGGCATAGGTAGGCAATATTTTTAGACTACTGTTATATAAAACAGTTAGATATTATTAACAGCAAAGACTTGCAAAAGGTGGTAGAGTACTTCATTCATTGATATCATCATCACTACCATATATCTAATACATTTTTTAAGCTAGAGGCGACAAACGAGCTAGCGAGTCACCTGATGGAAAGTACATAATATATAATACATAGTAAAAAGGAGTGTTAAGGTTTATGAAGGGTCACAGCGCGTATGCAGGTCTTATGGAGTTGCAAACTTCCTTAAGCTGCGAATCGCTTACCATCATTCGAGCCGCACGCTTGTTTGCTACCGACGTTTAAAAAAGGTATAAAACAAAGTTTATTTCGCTGTCTGTCCCTATTGCAACGAATTTTTATGCGCTTTTTTTTGCAGTTGGAATAATTCAAAAGTTTATATTTTATAATAATAATAACAAACATGTATAAATATTGAACCCGTTCGGAGCCGAAGCAGGTCGCTAGTAAATGATATATGACAGTGAACTTACTCAAAATGGTCAGTAGGTTAAAAAGGGTAGGTTTTAACTGTTTTATTCGAGCCAAAGACTCGTTGCAGTCCTGTCATCATAATATAAGATTTGAATAGTAGGTAATTCATAAATAAAATTGACTGCCTCGGTGGCGTAATGGTTAGTGGGTCGCACTTTAAAGCGACGGTTGCGCTTGGGGTCCCGGGTTCGATCCCTGGGTCGGGCCAAAATTTGTACCTGAGTTTTTCTGTTAAGAAATTCTCAGTGTTAGCCCGGAGTCTGGAAGTTGGTGGTCTTGTACCCCCGTGCCTCGGAAAGCACGTTAAGCCGTGTCCTGCGCCTAATCCCTCTTCGGTCGTGTCACACTAGTGTCCCATCGAAATAAGAGGGTACGGGAATAGAGAGTGTACTTGTGTCTGCGCAAATACTTGTGCACTATAATATGTCCTGCGTCGATAGCTGATCGCTGAGATTGGCCGCTATGACCGAAATATCGGTTTGGAGGACATTATTATAATTCATTAATAAATACTTTACCGTCTGCATCGAGTCTTTGCGTGTAGTATAGGTATAATAAAATTGTGGATTTTAGGACTAATAGATTTAAGTTGGATAAGGCTATTTGAATTTTCAAAATGTTTTACAACACCTCAGAACACTCACTTTCCGTTTGAAACCATAAAAATACGCACCTGAAAATATAAATAACATGTTTTAAACTAATGCCGACAGCTGTTTCACTTATTCGCAGGAAAAATGTATTTACTATAATTTTTACTTACTACTTACTACGCTGGCTCAGCGATCCAAAGTGGGTCTTGGCCTCCGACGTCAAAGTTCGCCATTTTTTGCGGTCTTATGCCAATGCCGCCCAACCGTGCACTTTGAGTGCTTTGAGGTCCTTGGCGACTTCGTCCCTCCAGCGGTATCTCGGACGACCCACTGGACGTCGCCCCATTGGTCTATAATTTTAAAAAAAGTAAAAACATAATATATTATTTCATTTAAAACTTACCTCAGCATTGCAATTAAGCATAATGTTTTTAATTTTTTAACCATTTGTAGTTAAATAAAAAATGTGGTAAGCATACGATGTAGGAATACTGTTTTGGCCAAATATTATAGGATGGATGTTCCGCCATATACCTGAGTCACTTTTTATGTTGTGCTTTTGCCATCCGAAAGATTTCCCTGGTGCCCAATATACCATTGTTTGTGTGACAATCCAAATTTGTAGACACTAGTACAAAAATACATTTATGTTCGAGTAAGTAACATATATTTACCTAATAGGATGCAGTAAATGTCATATTTTTTTATGCTAGACGCGACAAACAAGCATGCGGTTTGTTTTAAATCTTTATTTGATAATCTCATTGTGAAGTGAACATATCGCTCAGGTTGAAGGTTGAATCGGCCCGGAAATGCCACAGGCGATAGTTATTCAAGGTTTTTTCGTACCAAGCAGAAAGTTTCTTAAGAAATGTACTGTCAGAAGCACAGTATAACAAGAGCTTTAAGCTCTTCAACGCTCTTTCAACTTAAAGCTTAAGAATTTTAAGCTCTTGTAAGAAGTATCGGGCAAAATGAATGCTATAATAGAAGTTATGGTTTTATTGATATTTTTTAACATCATACCACATCACTAAGGCCCTATTCGACCAATCTTTGTCCGTGGATTAAAGCTATGGTTATATCGTCAGATTTGTATCGAATTACAGCGCTATACCATAGATTTTGGTATCGGAACTTAGATTAGTCAAATTGGACCTTTTATCTACTCTGACCGTAAAAGTATATACCAATACATAGATTTTACATGAAAAAATCAACGATGGAAACACAAATGTATACTGAAATATACACACAGACACTGTACTAGTATTCATCACACCGTTTGTCCAGAGGGCGGGAATGGAACATCCCTATACTTTTTGACGCTACATTTAGTTTCAAATTCGATCAATGTTAATCCAGTAATAAATATCAATGTCATTCCATACAAATCTGACATTAGTACCATAGATTGAGCGAATTGGTCCTAAGAATAATAAGAATTTCCCGTCCCAATTCACCAAAATCAGTGGTGGTTAAGGTCAATAGTATTAAAGTATTTTACATGTTTCATAGTTTAATAAAACATGTAAATAAGCCAAGGCATGTTGAACGTCCATCAACCCTAAACCGCGGGCTTATTTTAGCGTCCATCAGTTTCAACGGGCTCTTGCGGACGGGTATAAATTGTCCCCTTCTAAGATTCTTTGCATTCTCAAGATTTTGCATTTAGATTCTTTATACAGGCTAGTTATATGTTAGTGTGAATTTCCCGGTTGCATGGAAGCGTTTTGGAGACCAGAGTACATTGGGCTGGAGAGTGGGGTTGCCGGGAATGGGGAGTGGGGTTGCGGGGTATAGCCTCGTGCAGTTCCCGTGACTTCATTCCATACCCACGGGTGGTTGAGCCCCGGGAGTTTTAGTGGGTATGCCCTCTAACAAGAAGCGACCTGAGGTCGCTTCTTGTTAGAAGCGGCCCAGAGGGTGTGTCCCACAATACCCGGTTGCTCCCCGGCGGCAGGGTCTGCGTAATGCTTTTCTCCCGGGAAACCAAAAAAAAAAAACAAAAAAGGGTACGTTGGGCCCATGATTCAAGGTTTAAGGAGTCTGGTAATTACATACAATGAAGCGACTGCCATCTTACCTTCGCAACCCTTTAGCAGGGGAACCAGACCAAATGAATCATGGTTACACGTTTCAGAAACGATCCGAAACGTCACGATGTTTTCCCTCACCGCCGACAACGTGGAATTATTTTTATTTCAAGAAATGTGCGTATTACATAATATTTGTCAATAATTTAGTCAATTTCACAATGGCTACAATATTTTTTCGTTGGTTCTTGCTATTTATCAAGACAGATTACAAATTTTTGCACATAAATATTATTACATATTTCTCGTATCTTATTTACTAAAGTACTACTTGTGGCTACTGATAATAATAACAAACAGTCGGTAATGTTATAAAAAATATATAAACAAATTGTAGGAAGTAATTTTTAACCAGCTGACTGACACCCAGCATTTAACCTTTGATACGTCTAAAAGCATAGTTTGGTATATATTTTTAAAAATGAATCCTGATTATTAATAATTACTAAAATATGTCACTTTACCCGCTAGTTACACAACACAGTCCTATCTTAATTTTGACTATCCCTAAAATGAGACTCGGAACTCCCAAACTGTGGCATATAAATAGCTGAATTTGTGGAGCACGTTATGTTATTATAGCGAAGAAATATAGGATAACTCGCGGATATATCGGGACGAAAATAATGGTCGGCGCGCACGATCTTAGTCGCACGCGCAAACCCGCGGCGGACGCGCGTTTAAAATTTAACCCAGCTTTACGTAACGTCAAAACATCGAAAAACCTCAGATATCTTAAATACTGTTTTGTGTCGATCTTTAAATACGCGCAAAAACAAAATTAGTTAGTGAAGTTACAACTGTGATATTTTTAGATGAAGAGTCAATGTCAAATTGTACCTAAGATTTTTTACTAATTTAGATTAAACGTTTTATAATTAAGTGTTAGGTGTAATTTAGTGTTAACGTTAAAGTCAAATGCTGCAAATAATTAAATTTAAAATGTCTCATTAATATAAGATAGCGATAAATCATACGTGTTTTATAAGTTAGGTAAAAATAAACAGTTTATGTGTAGAGTTGAATATTTGTGAATGCTGTCGTGCCAAGACGCGAGAGTGGGTGTTGAGCTTTAAATAAGTGTTTATTAGCAATAATGGTGGCTATGGTGGAAGTAGAAAGGACGAACAATGACTTTTTCAGATCTTTTTTACCTGTAAGTAGTTTAGTAGATAATATTTTACTTACCAAATTGTATTTACCAGTGGAGATAGCATTGAATTCTGTAAAATTTGGTGTAATAAAGAGTATGTTGTATGTGTTTTTAAAAAATAGTTAGATAAATATCTATCTATTTTTTTAAAATAACTTAGTGCAAATCATTGCACCTAGACCAATGATATACACTATTTTCTTTTTTTTATTATGGTTCTACCTACCCGAAGAATATTTGACAATGTCAAGTAACTTATTGAGAATAAGTAGGTAGTCAACAGGTGAAGTTATCGACCTACAGATTCAGCGGATAACACTCTTAAAGCAATCGCGGGCTTCAAGACTCTATTAGGTCCAAGCAAGTTCTCAAGAGACAATTCACTCGACACCAATAGCAGTGTTAAAAACGTTACAATTCAACTATTCTTATTATTTGGATCACTTTGTGGCACTTCACTGCACAAATAAACAACAAATTTGTGCGCTAAAAACCACTAGACTCTAATTTACAACCTTTGAATTGCATCAGCCCACACGGCATGTTTTAGCCCTACCCGCCGAATCATCTATATACTCCTTTCGTTTTAGCATGATATGGGTGACAGATGTCAAAATCTATACATTTTTCACGTATAGTCTCTTTCTAACGTATGGCTTACGTATAACTCTGTCCTGCTGTCACCGATATCATGATTAAAGCGAAAGGAGTATATCGTGTGGTATACTTAGTTTGTGTTTCTATTTCTTCAGTGTCTGGATGATATCTCATTAAAATACAGGTGATACCTTTGTTAATTATGATATCCAAAACACTTCGTGTCAAATCAATTTAATGTGAATTGTGATATTAATTTAGCTGATAGAATAGAAGGGTAGAATTTTAAACTATTTAGGCTATAGGTACTAATGACTAACATAATAGGCTTAGACTCGATTCAACTAATCTTTATCCTTGGATAATTCTATAGTATAGCGCTTAGACATGTTAAATTGTCTATGGTATAGCGTCAGATTTGTATAGAATGACAGCGTTATACCATAGATTTAGTATCGAATTAACGTGTGTCGATTCGGCCCTATCGCATTTTTTCTAATTATAGTATCATACCGCTATACATACGAGTATTCCGCTTTCGTAAAGTTAGGTCATTTTCTGAACAAACTGCTAACACAGTTTTATAAGCAAAACTACTAGGTATTTACCGTCAAAATAGTATCGTTTACTCTATCCAGATTATGTTTGGAAATTGGAATAACGAACTATACCCCAAACATCCTGTACAACGTTTCGAACATAAATGTCTGTGCTAACATTCTAAAAGTTCTAGTAAACAGAATTCACTGGACAATCGATGTGTATTCCTAAGTACAGATCAAATGATCTTACCGTTGAAACCTACAAAAAATATCTGAGCTATTATTTTTTACTTACTATTTTTTTTTCTAATGCAAAGGCGTCAACCAAGGTCCAGTTTGAAAACCAGCGCTGAAGCTGTTGTTTGCGGCAGTTGCAGCATATGCTGAGGCTGAGCCTTATTGACCGCAACCTTTTGTCTCTGTACCTTGTTTTCTCTGTTTTGTTCTATGTATAATGTGTTGTGGTCAATAAATTGTTTTTTAACTTATCTTAGCATTTGACAAAAAACAACTGTATGTCCATACGCCACGGTGCATTTTCATTTATTGTTCGAGATAATATGACAAGAAATAAAAGTAAAGGTGCTAAAAGTGATTTTTGCCAAATGCTCATATATTTTTGGTACTTAGGTTTGATCGATTAAATCATTTTGATGCTGACTGTACTCCGCAGAAATGTTACTAAATTCTGAAGCCAATATTGAGCCAATAGATACTAGGTAAATCTCAATTTTTGATATTTACCTGTTGGTCTAGTGGTTTAAGTACCGGGCCGTGATCTCGGTGTCCTGGGTTCGATTCCCGGGTCGAGCGAAAATTATGTTACGAATTTTTCGAACATAGCTCGGGCTTGTGATCGATCACCAATCCGCATTAGGCAAGCGTGGTGATTAAGCATAATACCATCATAGTAGCAATGACTTGATTTCTATGATGGAGGCCTTTGCCCTGCAGTAGGACAGTACATACATATAAGCTGATACTTTACTTTTCTTTATTGTCTTTTCTACAGTTAACGTTTTAATTTAACGGGAAAAAGAAATTATGTCTATATTCTCATAATGTACAGACAGCTACACATCAGATTACCACAATGTGTCAAACTTCCTCAATTGTTTTTTTTATGTGATAGCAGACGAGCAGACGGATCACCTGATGGTAGGCGATTGCCGCTGCCCATGGAGAGCCGCGACACCAATGGAGTCACAAGTGCGCAGCCAACCTTTAAACCCCCCTTTCCCCCGGATTGGGCCTCCGGTACCCTCAATCAAGCAGCGAAACACATCACAGTGCTGCTTTACGCCGGCTTTCTGGGAGGCCGTGGTATCACTCCGGTCGAGCCGGCCCATTCATGCCGAAGCGTGGCTCTCCCACCACGGTAAAAACCGGTTGATATTGAACCGAACGTGTTTGACATGACACAAGTAGAGAATCGATTGAAGAAATTTGACAGATTACTTTGATGTGTGGCTTTACGTAGGTATATTTAAATGTTTAGTGTTTCTCAAACATCAATATAGAGACAACTTAATTAAGCAGCTCTCAAATTTGGCTGTATAATTTACGTGTCCGTTTAAATCATCACCATTAGCTGGTCAGCAATGCTTCTTGAAACTGACGTCTTTGAACTGTAACCCTTTTATCTTCAGATAAGCCGAACTAGCTAGTTATTTACGCTATGTCTAAATTAATAGCAAGTTCTACAATTCATACATTTTTAAATTTTTGACGCGCCGCCAATTTTGCGACCTTGCTCATTTGTCTTGTAGACAGCAGGGCGATTTGTATGAGATAATTATAAATATTTACGAATTCTTACTATGACTTGTCATAAGAGTTAATGGAGTTATAGGTACCTATACCTATAGATTAAGACGTGATGAATCTCTTAGTAAAAAAAAAAGTAAGACCTGGCAAAAACATATCTTTCAAAAGATTGGAACTGGATCAGTGCAAAGATGCGGTAGTAAGAAGAACAGTGAAAAGCTTCATTTGGAACATCGACTCTCAGATAGATCCGTGATTCATTCCGCTCATTCGGATCATTCGGCTCACTCGGATCATTCAGCTCATTCGGATCATTCGTCTCCTCGGATCATTCCGCTCATTCGGTACATTTGGTTTACTCGTATCATTCAGCTCATTCGGATGATTCGGCTCATCGGATCATTCGGATCATTCGGTTCACTCGAACTCGAGATCCATTTGAGTCGAAAGATACATTCGGAGCGAACATTAGCGATTCGGAACAGTGAATCATTTGGCTGAGTCGGATCACTGAGTCGTTTCAGTAAAGAGTTACACATGTCTATCTTAGTGTAATTTTACAGTTTATTATTACCCTTTGTGTGAAACAACGCTACTATATAAATTTGATGCAAAGCTTACTATACCTAAAGCCCATGTTTCGTAAATGTTTGTATCTAGTCTTAAAGTACACAATATATATTTTTTTTAATATAATTCTCACAACATCTGAAACGTTGACCTGATTCCGTACTAAGTAGCTTAAGCACTTGTATTATAGACATCAGACAACAGAGGAACACAAATATATACTTAAATACATATATTACACCCAGACACTGAACAAACACAAGTGCTCATCGCACGAATGTTTGTCCAGGGTGGGGATCGAACCCACGACCTTTGGCGTAAGAGGCAGGGTCACTACCAATACGGTATATGACTATTTTTTTATTATTTTTGCATTCAAAAGACCTCTCAATGATAGAAACATCGTTGAAAGAATCACTTGATTCTCATTTAAACTACCTGAGATATCACAACTTTAAAATCACATTATTTTGGGCAAACCCAAAACGCTCCATACAAATGGCTACTTAGATGTGACGTCACACTTAAGTATTTTGTATGCATTTCATTTGAATTTTGTATGGTAGCTATATCAAGTGTTTCGTTTATGTCAATGGTTCTATTATAATAATTGGTGCAAATTGTATGGGTTATTCAATGGCATAATTATTTTTTAATAATTTCATAGTTTTAAAATGGACTTGCCCATGAATCTTTGAATGACCACAAAACCGGCTAGACGTTATATTTTTAATGGAGATTTTTTGCCATTGGCACATATTGACCTATATTTTGATAAATTATTTATATTTTGTAAAATTTTGATCTTAGTCATATACCCTCTTGCGCCATCCGGTCAGTCTACTAATATCTAATATTACTTACTTATATCCTAAAGATTACAAATTCTTCACTAAAATTTTAAATACCAACGCGGTATTTAAGACCCCGTATGAAATGAACGGGTTAAAAACTTTTAAGAATTCAGCACTTATTTTCCTTAAACGAGACGTTTTTTATGTTTTGCTCTAATGCCCAAGGGCCTTGGCATCCTAAATTTTTATCTAAACCCTTGAGAGAATCCTATTTTTTTTTTAGTTTTCCTGTACTACAAACAAGAAAGGGAATTCATAATTATTCCAAGCAGACGAAAAATTTGCTGATATTCTTCCAATTATTTCGTTGTTTTGGTATCAAAAATATAATGACAGGTATTCTCGGAATTTAAAATAAGTTTTTGTACGAAAAAATGTTGTCGTGTTTCATTAAATTAAAGTTTCCAGCAATTTCTTCCCTTTGATGTTTTTTTATGTATTATAATTTAAAATGATTTAAATTAAATTACCCTTGGGAGAGCCATGCTTCGGCATGAATGGGCGGCTTGACCGGAGTGATACCACGGCTTCACAGAAAACCGGCGCGAAGCATCACTGTGCTGCGTTTCGCAGCGTGAGGGTACCGAAGGCCCAATCCCGGGTAAAGGGGGGTTGTGGTGTCGCAGGTATCTATGGGCGGCGGCAATCGCTTACCATCAGGTGATCCGTCTACTGGTCTGCTACCTATTACATAAAAAAAATTAAATGCTGACGTTATACCTAGTAATTGTCTTCCAATATTAAAATAGTGTTTTCTCTAATTTTCAGGCCGTCAACTCACCACCAGTCTCTCATCGAGAGGTATCGGGGCTCTCCACCTCATACCGTCCCCAAAATGAAGAGTACGCCCCGATCCAGCGACGAGTGGAGAGACCTGCACAACCAGAAGTGGATCCCGAAAGAAAGAAAGAGAAGAAATGGTCCCTCGGCAAACTGTTCAGAAGAAAGAAGAAGGAGGAGGAAAGCGAAACCTCTTCAGAAAGCGACGAAGGCGTCAGCACACGCTCCCCGTCCAAAAGGAAATCTAAGAAAAAGAAGAAGACACCCGCAGTCAACAATTTCGACCACATAGTTATAAGGGACACGAGGCGAGCCCAAAGCCTAGCAAAACCAAATATGCGGGACTTGACTGATGATGGAGTTTTATCCGATCCCTCAGCCGGCTTCATAAACTACCGAGCTAAACAACTGTATGGTGCATCGAAAGAATCCCTCAGCCTAAGAGATGACCACTCCAGCCGCTCCGCGAAAACTGCAATAGAAACCCCATCGAAAAAAACAAGAAAAGGAAGATTGAAAGCTCGGGTTGAAGCCCTCCGAAACAGTCTACGAGGAGATTCAAGTAGCGACGAAGAGTCCCTAAAGTCATCCAACTCATCTTCAATGGTTCGCTTCAGAAGCGATGACTCCCTCATGCGGTCTCGAGATAGCTCCCTAAACAAAAGAACTAGAAGTGCTCGAAACGAGAGATACATTAAAAGATTATCCCGAGACGACGAGAATCAACTCAACAAAGAAGCCGAACTAATACAACAAGGCTACACGAAGGCCGAGGTTGAAATGTTGACAAGAACGCCCACTAGCCAGAGCAGTGGCTATGGAACCTGTAAACGAGACCCAACCACCAAAATCAAGCAGGATCATCTCTACGCCAACGACATTAATCGCCGTCCCATGAAATCCGAATCAATCTCATCATTCCCTTCAACGCAAAGCTACCCCTCATCCATTAATTTTAACGCTAAAGTTAATAATGAGCATATTAATTATTCCATACAATGCCCGAGTAACGCGATTAAAGAACCGCTTTATGCTAATAACCGGGAGAGGAGTGTTAGTAATTCATACGAGAGGCCCGAAAATGTAATGTGCGTCAAGTTTCCCTTAGGAAACGTAACGAATATAAAACGAGAAGAAAGGGCGCCACCTGTGCCACCTCCTAGAGATATGCAACGGAAGGTCGCCACTCCTATATCGATGTACTATGAAAATAACCCAATAGTAGCCGATAGGATGGCCAACCAGAACATAATTCATGGCGTACCTAACAACGATTTTGACAGAATAATGAGACGAAGCCAAGAAAGATCCGTTGGACAAGCTTTTAACGGTTTGAGACGGCCGATATCGACATCCGAAGATCACATCGCAATGCAAAACAACGAATACCTCCAAAACTTCCAATATAACAAGAGTGAGCAACCTCGAAGGCCGGCGTCTGTGTCTGCCGAGCCAAACCATTATGGATTGTATGTTAATACACCCCCATGGAGGAAAAAGGTTGAAACGCCTAATCTAATCAAACCAGAACCTGTACAGCCAAGACAGGACTATCTGTACTATGCGGACCAGAGTCCTCGTTCTAGAAGGCCAATAAGCATCAAACCTAGTCAAAATAATTATGAAAATCAATATTTGAGTGACTCACAAGCTTCTCTAAACGTGGGTGAAAGCGTTTATAGAAGGCCCCGAAATGCTTCAGAGTTTTGGAGGAAAATAGACGATGCAGAAAAGCAAAGAAGACAGCAAGGTATATTTGCAAATTCGCGAAGTAACAGCGAGTACTCCAGTAATACTCAGTTACAACGAACGCCCTATTTAGAACAACACAGAAATGTGCCAAGACACGATAATACAGACATTCAAAATAAAAATAAGGTTGACTTCAAATCACAGTCATTAGATACTACCGATGGTGCCAAAGTATGGAAAGCGACAACCGAATATAAGAGGTCAATTACTGTAGACCCACCGAAAACAGTGACATCTCCTACATCGAAAACACATGTCCGACATAAATCCGATACATGTGTACAAAACCCATATCAAATGCCATCAGATGACGAAAAAGGTTCAGAAAGGCGAAAATCGACAAACCTTGACGACGCTCTTAATGAACTGGAAGCAATTTATAACAGCTTAGGCTTAGGGGATGAAGATTTACTAGATCGTGCGGAACGTACGTGAATTAATGACGCCAAAATTCAATGAACATTTCAATGACTGGAATGGCAATGATGATGAAATTCAACTGCGAAGCCAACCAACAACGCCACTAAGGAGAATACAGAGACGATCTACATTGCCAGATAAACTACAGGATGACATGGCGTTCCGTAGAATGAATTCATTGAGCAAAGATAAACCCAATTATAAGGAAGCACAATCACAAATAAGTTACATGTTAGCTTCGCCTGTATTTGTACCATATGGTTCTGACGACGAAAAACATTCGGAAAGAAACGAGCCGGATATTGTTTATGACGATGTTGTTTATAGAAATATTAAACAGACTAATAATAGACTTAAAACACTGGATCCCCAACCACCATTTGGGATCCCTGTAGGACCAGTGTCTCCAGCACCTCAAAGTGATTATTTGCATGCCACCCCTGAAAACAAGGGCCGGTCACGATTTATACCCAGAAGGTCACCTGACCTTGTATCTGATGACTTAGCTTACAGAAGCTTAAGAAAAGATAATCGACATTCTGCTTTATTCAATGGTGACGATTATAACGGACAAGTTAATAATAATCACAACTACACTGAATTTCCTTTTAGCAAAGAGTCCGCAGCCAGCCTGAAAAAGAAAAGGGCTGTGAGATCATTGTCAGCTAATATATTTACAATGATCCAGAAGGAAATCGATGAAGCCTTAAATATGAGTAAAACGGCCATCATTACAAAAAACTCACAGTAATAGCGATGTCATGAGACGTCTCCGCGAAACTTTTGAAAATAATGACAAGGATCAGGACCACTATCCCCGTAATAAGGTAAAGCAAAGACACAATACTGTTAGTCTGTTTGTTAATAACTCATATCCTACTGCACCCCATTTTGCAAAAGACGATTCATTCATTCACAACGATGATAATTATCTTGCTAAGCCTCCATCCTGTGACAAGTCCAAAAGTTCATCACCATCAAATAGATCACCACAAGCATCTAAACGTTCTTCTAAAGACGAATTTCAGCATGTGCTCAGCATGCTGGCTCAAGAAGCTATGGATACTAGTAACAAGTTAGGCGTCGCGTTAGCTGAATTAGACAAAAATAGGAATAATTCTGAAAAGAAATCGGATGTACAAAGCCGGATCACCGATAGCAGACTTTCATTTTTAAATGGCTTGACAAACAGATCTTCTGAAGATTCTGTGCCTGAAGTAAAAGTAGTAAATGTACATTCTGAAATATCTAAACGACCATAAACCAGCTGGAAACGAAATTAGCATTTCTCCTGATGATGATTCTAAGGCCAAAAAGACTGAAGATAGTTTGCTAGCTATTTCAGATCAGCTTCATAAAGTTGAAGACCAATTAAAACATAGTTTTGAAAAGGAACTTAATTTTGAAGATGAAAGTTTAAGGCTCTCTAATTACATTACTGAACCTGAAGAACAGAGTCAAAAAGTAATAGCAGCAGAATCTACAGTTATTATGCCTGAAAATATGTTGATACCAGATGTTGTACCTTTAAAGCTTCAAGATGACTCAGTAAAGATTGAGAACAGAAATGAACTTGAAGAGAAACCTGAGCCTTTACTGAGGCCAAAGTATAATTCATTGAATCCATTCTTAAATTGTGATGACAAAATTAAGGAAATCAATGAAATCAACGCATTTAAGGAATTAAAAGATGGAATATCTGATTTAATAGCTGGCATCACTCAAGTGAATGAAAAGCTCTTTGTTCCAAAGGTGCCTAAGATGGAAACAATTGCTAATGACAGCGGAAAATTGACTGGCATCACAGAAGCCAGTGAAAAGTTGAACCAAGTTTCCCAAAGCATTCGCAGGCAAGAAGTGCCAAACAGAGCCTCTGTAAATTTATCTATTTATGAAGACGATTTAGAAATTAAGAAAGATAATATTGATTCGAATGATTATAACTCCTCGGAAGAGTTAGCTACGATATTCAAGTTGGATAATGTTAAAATGCAGAGTCCATTAGTAAACGATGATAGTAGAGAGTCTGAAAAGGTGGTTCGTAATGATTTAAGCTCACCTAAGTTAGTTCAGACGATGAATCAGCAATTGAGAAGGCTCTCAGTCGACCAAACGAGCTGACACTCCTAGTCAAAGCAACTCACTGCCAACTAACGTAGTACCGTGGCGAACTAAAAGGCAAAATCATAATTCACAAAAAGAAAATAGAGGTACGTGGCCAATACTCATGCACGGTATTTGGTTTTCATTTTGATCATTTTGCATCTGGCTTTTATTGTTTTCATATTCACATTTGTGTTGCCGTTATTCACGTTAATTTTAATTTTGTATTTTACGCATTTGTTGAAGGAGTATTCACATTTTTGAAGACTGTGATTCGAATATGCGTGCTCAAGTATCTATATAAATGTTTACTCTAGTGGATTCAATGTAATATTCGTCCAAATATGTTAACATTATTCTTATTTCTCAAGTTGGTGTTCTTTATTTTAAATTAAATCCAGCGTGACGTGTTTTTGAATAAATTCAATACATGCTTTGATGCTGGTTACAGAAGAATACGGAATTTTGATAAAGTTAACAGCATCAACGTTAAAATCCGTCGTTAAGATTTTTAGAATTACGTTTACGACATCTAACCAAATAGAGTCCAGAACTTTCAAATTTCTCTATTTGTAACGGAAACCAGTTTAATCTGTCGATACTCCTTCTTAAGTGTTACATTTTATTAACAGCATTTTGACTATGTCATGCGTTTCTGTTAAACAGGCGGTAGCTCGCAGTCGAAGTGTGATTGGCACGACTCTGGCACGTTGATGTTAGCTTGTTCGTACACTCTGATGTTCTCCCAGCACCTGGCAGATCTGGACTGGCTGACGCTGCTCGGCTTGCTGTTGGCAATTGTCACGATTATCGCTATGCTAATAATTTAACCAGCATTTTAGTTGCATAATGTTCGCAAGAGAATACATTGATTCTGTCAAAATTATTTTCTTCAGGGCAGTTTTAGAGACATGCTGTTAAAAAACACGGTAAGACTTCCACTGAAAACATTTTTGACTTTCGCTATCCTACTGGTCAGTCAAAAATATTCCCTTTAATTTCATTATATAACATATCGTGAGCTGATTTCAATGATGCTACTACATAGTTAGGTATTGAAGAAAATTTTACTTTCGGCCATATTAGAATCAAAGTATTCCCTTGACTTGTATTAATTTTAGAAAATATTAGAATAGGGTGTAAAAAAGTATATATACATCACATTAAAATATCCACAAACGATGATAACATTTGAGTAGTTTTTAACTTAGAAATTTGTAGAAATCAGCCTCATACGTATGGAAGCAATAGGTCATTTTAGTAAGTTTAAATAGATATATCATAAAAATAACGTCAAAAATTTGACAATCATTTTTGACAATGCTTTCGCAATTTTAACATACTTTTTTTAAACTTAATATATTGTAGCATTTAAATGAGCATTACCATTTTATAATTAATTTCAAATTTTAAGTAATTTAAAGAACCCATAAATGTAACTATTATTTTTTAAAGTTATGCTAGCACCTACCTAATGTACTGTATTAAAGTGTCTTTAAAAACTACTTATTAATAATTATTAGTTATATTGTTATACTCGTACATAGTAATTATGAGAAGAACACTGTATTCTATATTATTAGCTATTAACTGTGATGTTATTTAATGTACTAAATGTAATCAACTTTTCCAGTAAAGTTGTGATGATAATAGATAATTCAGTCTTCATCTGCTTTTTCAGGATATTTACATATAATTTTTTCCGCATTAAATCTCCTGCACAATACGCGAATATGTATTTTTTCAGCCTTATCCTGCTAGTTTCAGTTCTGATTTTCTAGTATGATATTTCGCAATAGTACTTGTAGTACCACTGTTGTACCAAAATGAGTCATCGCCTCTACGCGAGTGAAGCGATCGAAAGCTAGTAGGTATTCATCATTTCAGCCAATAGACGTCCACTGCTGGAAATAGGCCTCCCCCAATGTTCTCCACACAGATCGGTACTGTGCCGCTCGCATCCAATGGATTTCCGCGATCTTCACCAGATCGTCGGTCCACCTTGTGGGGGGCCTGCCACGGCTGCGACTTCCTGTACGTGGCCTCCACTCGAGGACCTTTCCGCCCCAACGGCCGTCTGTTCTCCTCGCTATGTGCCCTGCCCATTGGCTATGTCTGTGACCTTAGTTCTCCTGCGGATCTCATCATTTCTGATACGATCACGCAGGGTGACTTCGAGCATAGCCCTCTCCATTCATAGTAGGTATTACGATGTTGAATTTATTTTTGCCTAGACAGGGTAGACAGGCAGCCGTAGTGTGGGGATCCTACTCCTCCTCCTCCTTGCGTCCTTTGTCCTCAGTGTTGAGGGTCGTGGTCTCTATGAGTAATTTTCTCCCGGACTATCTTCCGCCAGCTCACTCTATCCTCAGCCGCGTGGATCGCATCACAGACTGTGGATGTTTAGGGTTGAGCTGATTTGATCGGACCAGCGCTTGAGGCTTCTGCCTCTAGCTAGGCCTTCTACCGCTCACCTTTCCCGCCAGAAGTAGCTTCTCCAGGGCCTTCTCTTGGGTGGAACCCTACTAGGGTACTATCTACAACTGTAGGTATGTGATGGATAACGTATTCCGCACTATTGTATATACCCCCTCACTCCCGTACCCTTCAGGCGTGGACTGAATTATCTAGTCGCTTTAATAAAATTCTAGAATAGTTTCAGTGCCAAAATGAAGCATCGAAGCGCAAAATTGAATGACGACTTTGTATCAAAGAGTGGCTTTGTAAATTTATTTTCGCATGTTTTCGAATTTTCAATATTTTATGTTTTTAATTTCGCATGTTTTATGTAGTGCTGTGTCTAATCGATTTATGTTCTTAGTTATATGTAGATATGAATTACCTAGTTTACCAAACTTAAATGGTTTTTACACTATTTACTCATACATACATAGATGCAAGTTTTTTATTTCACATGTCTATAATTTTTATTAGATTAAGAAAATATTTTTGCAAATTTTTGCTAATATGTTAATAAATTAGCAAAAAAGAAATGATGAGCGTTTCCCAGTTCTTTGAAACTGGTTGCAGCTGTGTAGTCCTGAAGCCTATGACGACTTTGAGACCTGAGAGACCTCTGATCTCACAAAATTATTCAATCACTCAATCACTTGCCATCAGGTGTCTGTCACGCTTAAAGAAAAGTCCCTTCTGTCTGTTATATATCTATCAATATGGGCTCGAAAGGCCTAACAGGATAATTCAGGTCACTAAACTCTAGCTTAAGCCCAAATTTCAGTTAATGTGAAAACCATTTTCTTCCTATATGTAATTTGATGTACCTTAGTTACAAGTAGGTACCTATTACTGCCAAAAAAAAAGGAGTTCGCCCCACAAAAGAAGTCCTTTGAAAAGCGCCCTTCATCGCCATCTACATTCAAATGAGTTTAATGTTTATAGACACAAGCCACCTTATTATAAACATGAGAGTTAAAGTTATTAATTACTGTACTTAAGGTGACAGGTAGGGCACACTAGCGACGCCAATCGATTTAAATTGTTAGCTACTAAACCGGATCTATTTTAAACAATTTTGGCGTTACAACCTCTCGGCAAACACTTATACCATTTATTAATTAACCATGCACAAATTATGGGTCCGTTTTTGTACACGAAAAATTGATTACCGCCAAAAGTAGCCACTTTTAGCGTGAATCAATTTTTCGCGTACAAATGTTGAGTCCGCATTTGTGCATGGTTATTTAATAAATAGTATAAGTGTTTGCCGAGAGGTTGTAACCCCGAAATTGTTTAAAATAGATCCGGTTTAGTAGCTAACAATTAAAAACGAATGGTGTCGCTAGTTAGGGCTACCCGTCGCCTCAAGCTCATGTCATTCCGTGGTCATGTTAAGGTGACACCGCGATATTAAAGCGCCGACAAGTAATTTTTTTACTATATTGGTAAGTCGTAAAAAAGTGTTAATCATTTTATAAAATAATTTGTAGCTCACTTTTTTTAAAAAAATATAGCCTATTCGCCACAATCAATGTAAACCACTTAGCGGCGTTAGTGTGGTCGCGGTGTCGCCTTAAAAGAGGCTGGCACGAATTTTGTTCCAGGACTATCCTTAGTTCGCGATTTGTAATAAGGGGTTAGAATCTAAAATTTTAGTTCCGTATTTGGCCGCGGAACTTCTTTGATGGCGTGGACTCTGTATAGGTTAGGTACCTAGGTAAGTTCCAGTGTTTGGTACAGGTAAGGATTGCCAAAATTAAAACTAATGATTTGTTCATAGGTGATAACTGATTGCCAGTTCTCCGCGGGCTGCGAAAGACATCGATTCTCTGAGTACTCCTAAATTTAAGCTAATTTCTGTATCTTGTCCCCTAGTTTTATGTGAAATACCTACTTTAACATGTTTATGTAGAGGCTTCCAGTTATATTAAAGAGAACGTTATTTATATGAAGGAAAGAGTTATAATTTAAATAAAATGTTTCAGTTTATTTGATTGTTTAATTTTTTCCTATTATCCTCAGGTAGGTATTTTTTACCTTGCCTACTACAATGCAACAAGTATTTTTCTTAAAGTACAGACGGCCACACATCAAGTTACTATAATCTCTCGAAATGAGCATTTGATAAAGTGTTAGAATCGATTTAAAAATTCGTCAATTTTGTATATTTTGATGTGTGGCCTTGTGTGGGCTGTACGTACCTAAGAACAATGTAGGTGTTAGTGATTATACAGGGTGTATCTGTGGACATTTGCATCCCTTTAACAACGAGTTCTACCAACCATTCTGAACAACATTTGTTCTACGACTTTTCGAAATTAGTCGAATTTTTTTCGACTCCCTATACAAAATGACCAAGACACATGACCGACTTTATATGAGAAGTTGAAATTTTTTTATGCGAATTTCCAGAAGTCATAGAACAAATGTTGTTCAGAATGGTTGATAGAACACGTGGTTAAAGGGATGTGTATGTTCACAGTTACACCCTGTACTCTATATGGGTGTAATGCTTAGAGTATGTAGAGAAAATGTGATAGGTAACAATGTGACACTTCCTATGAAGGGCAACACAGGTTTACAGCTATTTCTCTTGTAGTTTTGTTGCAGTGTTGTTCCAAGATTTTAAAATATAAATACTATTAATAATAGATTATGTAAATTAGGCAGGATTCAGGAAATATTTAGACTTATCAAAGTTCTTTTTTCTCTTTTTTTGATTACATTTTAAAACTATTTAAAAGTGACATCTATATTCATAATTTGGTACTTCTATTATAACTGCTGCTTACCAGTTTAGGATTACCAAAGCCATCTATTGGATGTTATCAAAACTATCTTCTATAACATTTTAATGTCTGTGGCAGTTGAAAGATGGCGCACTAAGAAATATTTTATTGGTAGGTACTTTTATAGGTCCATTCATCTGGGTGCATTATATTTTTTAACATTTCATAATTAAGGAAAAATAATTTCAATAAGTGCTTGCTATCTATTTTAAGGGTTCCGTAATCAAATGGCAAAATACAGAACCCTTATAAGATTCGTCATGCCTGTCTGTCTGTCCGTCTGTCCGTCCGTCCGTATGTCATAGCTACTTTTTTCCGAAACTATACTACTATACTATACTATTGAAACTTGGTAAATAGATGTATTACTATGATTACCGCAACCGCATTACGATTTTTACACGAAAGATAGGAAAAAAAGTTTGGGGGTCCCCAATACTTAGAAATGAAACTCTATTTTTTTATCATCAAACCTCACCTCACCTCACCTCACACTCATCAAACATCATACGTATGGGTTATCTATGGAGTGGTCTTTAAAAATGATGTTGAGGTTTCGACCAATGATAAAACCTTCAATTTATAGATTACATCAAAATACAACGAAAGTTATCCATGTATTTTGATTTAATTTATCGAATTTTTAGTTTTATTGATGACCGTGTTTGTTGAAAAAATTATAATGGCGAATGATTGGTGAGCCATAGAAAAATTTAAACTTATAAGGATTTTTGTTATTTTCCGGTGACACGTATATTAGTATCTAGACGATGGTTACCTATCTGAAAGTCGAATGTTTTTAGTGCGAATTTCATTATAGCGAAAACGTTTTGCCACACTTTTCTTTTCCATATTTTCATTTGACCGAAAAAACGATTGACATATTGCTGATATTCCGATTTTCAAATAAAATATTATTTGAATCTATACGTTTTTAAATATTCCTCAACCTTTGATAGATAAACATATTTTAGACGAATAAATTTCCAGAAAATCGTTTTCTATATTATTAAAAAACGGTTTTGCATCGATTCGCTTCTGTCAATACATTTTGTAGCGCAAAATCGAGCACTAAATTAACCAATGTCCATAGAAAATTCTATGCCAATGTCTTAAACCCCCAATTAATAGACATCTTTTTTTACACTTGTTTTTTAAATCAATGAATAATGTTTACATATAAATAAGTTCGTTTGCAATAATAGGAGCAAGGTTACTTCGATATTAATTATGTCTATAATAAAAAAATATTGTAAGTAATACATCTCTAAAATGAAAAAAGAGGTTTTGAAAATCGGCTATTAGTTTTTCTGGAAAATGAAACATATGTAAAATAAATTGATCGCATACAATGTTATGTCAAAAACTTCGCTATACTGTTTTCGACGTTTTGAAATTCGAATATTAACGTTTCGAAAGTAAGATAGGTTACCCTAGACGATTCGGTTTGGTTAAGTAGGACTTTAACCCAAACTGTGGTTTTTAGGAGTTCGTACCCAAAGGGTAAAAAAGGAACCCTATTACTGAGACTTCGATGCCCGTCTGTCTATCTGGAGGCTATTTGTATAAATTCACTTTAGCTTTTCTGAGCATTTCTCTTTTCAAAGTCCTTAATTTTTTCGGGTTTCAAGTCCTTATCTTTTTAAAACATTTTTTTAGTTTCTTTGAACTTAACTGAACTAAATAATAGCTTTTCCGAGTATTATTTTTTTATGGTAGAGGCGACAAACGAGCAAGCGAGTCACTTGATGTAAAGCAATCATCGCCGCCCATTAACATCCGCGAAATCAGAGAGATCGCTAATGCGTTGCCGGCCTTTTATCTTCTTCGTGTCTTTATTTTTTCGATCCTTAATTTTTTTCAAGTCTTTATAATATTGTCATTGTTCCCCTAAGATTTCTTGATAAGAAGATTATGTATAACATGAATGTAGATAAAATAGTGTTTAAGACTGCACATAACTTGGTATTAAAACACCCGCAAATGCAATTAAAAAACTCGCTTGTGTTTTACTAACCCTTTTTAAGTGACAGTCACATAAACTATAATTATGAAATTACTTGAGTAAAATAGATGGCGCCACCTTTTTAGTACTTATTCAAACTGTGTCTACTATAAAGTATCTACGTAACAGTTGCCAACACTGTTGCCAAATGCCATTACATTGAGCATATAAAAAAAAAACAACTGTCAACTATTTCGCCAGAATCGTATTCATGTTGTGAATTTATTTGCAAAATAATTTTTATTGTTTTGGATAGAGAAATACACTAGCAAATTGTGATAAACTATTTTTGTGGATATTTTGTACTTAGTGCTTAGTGAATTATTGGAGATGACGCTGCATGTGTGGTTTTATGTTAATTTGTAAGCATCAACCTACTTTGTTCCTGTTGACCTGCCTTGACTGTGATTTTTAAAAGGTAACGGTTTTGAATTATCTTTGTAAATATTAATTTTTTTCCATAAATAAAGGCTTCGATGTGATGAAAAGATTTTGAATATATCATCTAGATTTTTCTGGCTTTGATCTCCCAAAAATTTGGGCTGACTTTCGAACTGTTTTTTACGTAAATCCAGTTAAAACCTACCATAAAAATCACGTTTATCGAAAGCACTAGCTAACCTATACAAACGTTCTTTGGTCTACTCTTCGAACATTCACTTAGTAAATTTATCTGAAAGAGTGCAACACAATACAAAACGGAAGCTTATGCTTTTATAAGCTATTAATTACGAAGCCATTCGATTGACCATGGATGGACTGTATGATGATAATGAGGTAATTGTGTTAGTACCTATTTTTATTAATAGTGTATTTATAAAAGCGTTATTCTTTACTGAATTATATTTAATGTTATTCATTGAAGAAAACTTCAGAATGGATTTAGCAAAGCATAAGGATTGGTGTGATGCATACTCTAGTAATGTTTTTTATTTTATTTATCTAACCTCAACATTCAAATTCAACTAGATTTGAATAATCATCCCCCACACATTGTTATCCTCATTGCTGGGGGTTGTCATCTCTTCTGTAATAAGGACTGCTTTATCTCTGCACCTGTTTCTATCTTTGACCATTTGGTAAGCATCAGACTACAGTGAATACAATCCCAATATATTTAAAGTTAGAGTGAATGAGCTACTTCTGGGTTAGTTTACACCATCATAGGTTTCTTCTCAACTCTAGGGTTCAGTGTGAAGCCAAGAGCAAACCCATTGTCTTGTTTTCCGATAACTACTTGGAAAAGACCACCAAGCTTACTATTCGGCCTCTTCTATGCCAGTCATAGATGCTGGTCCAGGTCCAAAAATTATTTTTTTTCTCTCCGGTTGTATTCTCATAGCATGGCCAACCTAATTCCATTTTGATTAATATTCCATTTTACCTTCACTTTATGGATATAGACTTGACTTTCAAAACTGAACTATTATATTACACTCAAATAATAATGACTTGCTTAGTAATTATTTATTAGAATCTGTTGCAGACTACTGTCTATTTGTATGAAGCTAGAACTAACTACAGTTACAAACAGATATCTTTACTATTTATAGAGGTAAATCCTATTGACAGGTGATCCAAAAACACGTAACGCTTGCGCGATGTAATCAACACCTGACGCCATCTATTGGTTTAAAATGGAACTATAGACCCAAAACACAGTGAGGGCGAGCCACTAGTATGTTTTTTTTTAAATAGTTCATGGACACCAGAAGCCCAATTCTCTTGCTCGTGATATTTATTTTCATACGGCATATATCACCAAACAGTTTTTTTGTATGATTTTCAGGTGATATCCACCATGTTTTCAAAATATCACGAGCATAAGAATTGGGCTCCAGTACCGTGCCTTTTTTGTGAATGAATGAATGAATATACTTTTATTGCACTCAAAATAAAGTATGAAAAAGTATTTGTGCTTTTTCTTTTTTAAGGGTCACAATATTTTAACATTTTCTCTGCGACAAAATTAAATTCAATAAAATTACAATATCTTAAGTTTAGGCAGTCATGCATGGTAATTGTTAGTAGGAATGAATTTAGTGTAATTGCCACTAGTATGTTAATAAATTGTAAATAGTTAAAATTAACATATTATTCATACTGCATTCTTGTAACAATCAAAATTACACATTTATCTGTTTTTTATTGCAAACGCAGTTCAAGGTTTCCCAAATACATATCGTTTTAAAAAACATTTCAAAAAAGGCTTTCAGAATGTTTTTGTTACTTTTGTTCCATCAAACATTAAACTGGATAAGTCATATCCTTACAGATTCATGTACGTATATTCTGGTTTCTATCTTTCCTTGATCTGAAGTAAAATAGTTAAAATTGATAGAGTTTTAAGTAGAATGGTGAATTAAAGCAATCCATAATTCTGAATGTAAATTCACTGTCACACCTCAGCCCAATGAAAATAAATATATTATCTAGCATTGCCAATATAGGTATTATAGAAGGGACAAATCCTAAAACTTATATAACCAGGAAACTGTGGTACAAGCCCTTGATGTCCCAAGTATATAGTCATATAACATGTTGATGAATGTACTGTCCTCAAAAGCAATTGGTCAAATCATTAAGGGGAAGTGATAAATCTCAGCATCATCGGGTTTGGACACGGGACCTCAGACAGATTTATTTTTAGCTCTCATCCGTCTTCCTTGATGAAATTGTTCCGAGGATGTGTTGAAGTGTCGGCAACTTTGTTTGTTTTGTTCAGCATGTACTTGAAATTGACTAAATTAGGATGTGATTGACTAAATGACTAAAAAAAGGGAATTAACAGGCATGGAAGATGGACATCTAGTATAGTATAGACCAAGCTTGGGATGACCATGTTGACATTGAAATCATTATGTTTACAAACCTTTATACATTAGGCAAAGCTTAAATTTACTCTCAAAGGTCAGAAAAATAAATGGTTCATATACTTAGTATAGGTACACTTCATAGCTGCAACTGTAAACCACAAACATTTGTTAAAAATATCTAATTACCATGATGTTTTTTGAGCAAATTCAAGTTTAATATTGATAAGGATTTGGAGATCTTAAGAACCCTGTTTGATTTTATAAATACATAATTAAGTATTTGCAACTCAAAACTTACTACTGATTATATAATCAGTAGTAAATTTTATATGTTATAGGTGGCAGATTATATGATTATGTTTCATATGAAACATTAGCAATTAAACATTTTAATCAAATAAAATGACTTAATTTTTAATTTTATAAATACATAATTAAGTATTTGCAACTCAAAATTTACTACTGATTATATAATCAGTAGTAAATTTTATATGTTATAGGTGGCAGATTATATGATTATGTTTTATATGAAACATTAGCAATTAAACATTTTAATCAAATAAAATGACTTAATTTTTAATTTTCTAGCAATAACAGGTATTGCTCTATCATATTTAAGAAAAAATCATATTATATATAAATCAGAATGAATTGAATTGCCGGCGTGACGCAGCACTTCGCTGCGAGAGTGAGGGTACTGGTGGCCCAATCCAAGGGAAAGGGCGGTTTACAGGTTGGCAGCACACTTGGGACTCTAATGGTATCGCGCGGGTGCCTATGGGCGGCGGTAATTGCTTACCATCAGGCGATCCATCTGCTCGTCTGCCACCTGTCACATAAAAATATGTTTTTTTTTTACAAATGGGGTTCGAGATTAATCAATATCTTATCATGACTAAGTGTGTTTAAGTTTTTTTTCGATTTACCTATCCGTGTAGATGATCTCCAAAGGAAGCCTCCCTTACCTATAAACATATCTTTATGGATGGAGTCTGTACATTGTTATTGCAATACTCACTATTTTCACGATATAAAAACCTAAAATTCTACAGGGTAGGTATGCTTCTACAAACGGATTTAACGTAAAGGGAAGTGCGTAGGGAAGGGCCTAAAAGGGTAGGCAATTACCGGGTTAAGGTCACAGAGTAGGGTTCTGCAAATTGGCAGGGGATATTCAGATAACACCTACTTTCTTTTTTGTGTAATAAAATATGGTCAGTCAGTAGATCGTCCGATCTTTTTTTTTCGCGTAAATACCAAAATGTTTCAATAAAATAAAACCTACCTAAAGAGGTCCCGGGTTGGAGAACTTCGGGTAGGGTAAAAATTCGTACATAAGTTTTCGGTAGCAATGTCTAAGTGTCGGTCCGAAGTCTGAAAGTGGGCGGTCTTGTACCCCTGTGCCTCGGAAAGCACGCTAAGGTGTTGGTCCTGCGCCCGATTCCTCTCCGGTCGCAGCGTCGGACAGCCTCACATATTCCCGTCGTAGCAAAATCAATACGACGAGTCGCTGATGGACGATTCCGTAGCAAATGACGAGCCGCTCAGGGGACTACTCCCCACCTGTAGCAAATGATGAGCTAGTGGGATCCCTTCGTAGCAAATACAGGGGGGGCCTGGCCTCCCCTATTAAAAGCCTCTAGCTACGCCAAAGCTTGACTGGGAAAAGAGGGGCCCTCGCGAGTCTAATATCGCCTACGTCCACGCGTGACCTAGCAACGCCACTGTCCGGTCGAGTCACACTGGTGTCCCATTGGAATATCAGGGTAGGGAATAGGTGAGAGCACTGGTGTTTGCGCGATTGCGTATGCATAATAATATCTGCTTAGATGGCTGATCGTTGACATGGGCCGCCGTAGCCGAATTAGTGTGTCGATGATATTATTACTAGGTACCATATGGCATACAGGATACCTACAGATGAATTTTAATTATTTGTTTTACAGTTTTGCTATAGTTAAGCATGCTGTTTTGCTGAGCATGGGTATGCACTTGGTCTTGACCCCGGTTATCGGAGTCGCATTTGTTGCCTGTACTCTAAAGGCCATTGATTGGACGGCGATATGAATGGTCATTATTCTCTTTAATGGGTCCCGGTCGTATCACAAATGGTAATAGATAGCATGTCATGTTATGGCGTTTGATGAGACGTATTCCCATTACGAAATTAGTGTCAGTCTCGTACGGTGATTACTTGATTAAAATTCCAGCGCTTTTCGGTTTTGGGTCGATCTTAATTGATCCTTTATAGTCCTTTGACTTGAAAAGGAATGATATATTGTTCTTTTATTTTTTAGTGTACTTTGGTACTGTTTCTACATTCCACAAAGCTATGATTCTAGGAAAATCATCTACGAATTTATAAATGCATTGTGATTAGATAATAGTGATAATTTTAATGTATTACTTGTGGCCGCTCGCGGCTTCGTACCAGTGCAGTTAGGTATCTGTTGGTTAATCCCCTTATGGGGTTTTCTATGGGTAGCAGACGAGCAGACGGATCACCTGATGGTAAGCGACTGCCGCCGCCCATGGACACCCGCGACACCAGTGGAGTCACAATTGCGCTGCCAACCTATAAACCCTCCCCCTCCTTTTCTCTGGTTTGGTCCTCCGACACACTCACTCACGCAGCGAAACACAGCACAATGCTGCTTTACGCCGGTTTTCTGTGAGGATGTGGTATCACTCCGGTGAAGCCGGTCCATTCAATCCGAAGCGAGGCCCTCCCACGGTTGAACTAGCGGCCGCTGGCGGCTTCATACCCGCTATTGCCGTGTTGGTTAATCCGCTTTTGAGGTTAATTTCTAAAAATACTTTATTAGTACATCTCCATCTTTAACAAAACTTCAACTCTCTTACTTCAAAAACATAACATTGAACTTTCATACAAGCTTCCACTCTCAGTTTTACCCCCTTAGGGGTGGACTTTCGTAAAATCCTTTCTTAGCGAATGTCTACACCCTATAATGAACTACCAAATTTTAACTTTGTTGGTGTTATAGTTTCTCAGATATTGTAAAGAAATTGCTAGTAGTACGATTTACAATGCTATATTTAACTGATGCAAATCTTATCCAGTCCAGCCTGAAAACCAACGCTGATATACACATATATGTTTGTTCGCCGATTACTCTGCCATTTATGAACCGATTTAGATGATCATTTTTAGTTGGAAAGTAGATAGGCCCGTATTTGTACCATGATCTGGATATTAGGATCTGATAATGGGGTCCTGGAAAAATTGAGGGGAACTCGAATTTTATAGGGACACGTAATGTTTTTGTATCTTTTTTCAAAACTGCACCAGTATTTACGCCTGACTGTATTAATTTTGTGGCTCTGCTTGCTGATGATGGAAGCTCAACTCATCAACGGTAAGGAGTTAAAGGATTACTCTTTTAATCACAATTATTGCAGCCAACGTTTAAATAAATCGCGCGCAAATCTCTTATCTAATCTCATTATTATCCTTCTGTTGGTACTAACGAAAACTTCCCACTCGAACTCGTGTCGTCACGTACTCGTTCAGAATTCTGCCTGGGCGTTCGTTTCCCGTTAGTTATGTCTTTCCTTATACGTCAGAGTTTTTTGTTTCGAAAAATGAACGGTCCGAAAATAACACTGGCAGGAAAAATCTTCCTGTTTACTTTTGAGATGTAATTAAGTTGAGATTTGCTTTTACATATAGAAATACATAGGGTACACCCTTCTAAACTAAACACTTTTTTGCAGCTGCAATAACTTTGCCTGCAACAACTAAATAAAATGATTGCACTCAATTACTGGACGACTGAACTTTATGCAAAGACGTAAATGTTATTTAGGAATATAAAAAAAATCGTATGAATTTGGTTTCAAAAAACGGAGTGAGTTTTTAGAAGGATGTAACAGTACTGAGATTAAATTCGAGAGTGGACACAGCATGGGATGCCATTTGGCAAGATGACCCGATGAATTTTTAGAAGCAGCAGGGTTTCGTTGGAAGCAATTGTGGGGTAATAAGTATAAATAACATATATATATATTTTTAACTATTTTAAATAACATACATTTTACTACATAGTTTATATATCTAGTATGTAAAACATGTCCTAGCATGTTTTTACCTGTAAATGTAATTTGGCGTAATTTATGAGTATGAATGGCATATAGCTGTGGTTCCTAAGTTTTTCATTGTTATTGTTAACTCTTTGATTTTACCCGCCTTTAATGTTCTCCAAATTATTCATTCATTTGATCTTAAACTCCCGTAAATAGCTGATTTACCCCATGGGATAATTAGGCTAGGACCCCAGGACCTATAGATACTATCTATAGGGTCTGGGGTCATCATTACAGAATTTTAATTTACAATTTCCGCGGTCTTATCGCTGAAAGTGATTTCTTCCAGACAACCTAAAGACAGGATCATGAGGATTTTTCTATTGCTTTATATAGTTGAGGTTATTTCATCGTCATCGTCAGCCCATTTAAGTCCCCACTGCTGGGGCACGGGCCTCCCTCAATCACATGAGGGGTAATTGCCATACATTAATCACCACGCTTGGCAGACGGGTTGGCGAGGGTTTTGGTATAAATGCAGAGTTTTCCTTCTCTGGGTGCTGATGATCATGCCAGCAGCGTTACCTTAGTTGCCTTTTACGACACCTCGGTAGGAGTGAGGGTGGCCTATTCTACTCTGCCGGGGACCACACGGAGGTTATTTATCGCAGACTTTTGACCGTTGTGAAATGAAAAAGAATAAAAAGGACAGGTGTGTAGTGTGTACAGTAGAACTGAATACCTTCATAGTTGCAGTTGCAACGGGCCGGTGCAACGATCGCAATGCCTGACGGACCGTGAATATTCATATCCAATTAAGTACCTCTTTATAAATTGCAGTTTCCGTTTGGTTTGGTGAGGTTTCTAAAACTCAAGGAGTACTTGCTTTGGCGATAGGTTTTTTTACTTATTGCAAACGGAAGTTTTGAAAGGCACAAAGTTCAGTCAACAATAAAATTATGATGCTATGGTAGTGCGAAAATACGAGAATATTGTCTACCTTGGTACATACAATATACATACATGTTAAGGCTAAAGCTGATTTTATAAGTGGACTAGCCTTTCTATATCACCCTTTCTTTAGCTGATAGATGCGATGTTTTGTGGATCTTAAGGTTTTGAGCGCCTTAGGAGACATCGGTGACCGACAAACTTTAAATGTTTATTTGTGTCTGGTTTGATGACAGTCAATGTGTAAACAACTAGGTAGACTTTATATAAATTATATCACAGGTTCCACTGATACCAGTGGCGGATCTTAACAAACTCCCTGAACTATATTATATCCACTGGTGGAGCATATTAGAAGATACAAGTATCACAGGATCCACCGAGAATTGGTGGATTACAGTGAACTACAGCGTGCTATTTAATCCACCGGTGGATCGAAATAGTAGATCCTAATGGATAAAACAAAAGCATGCTAACTGTAACTGCGGGTGGAAGGGGAGTGTGGTGGAGTGCTTTAGCACGTGTAAACAGGTTGGCTTATTTTTAAGCATGCTAATAGATGGCTAATAGCAGGCTTATTGATGTGTACAGTTCATTAAGCATGCTCAAAAAGCATGCCTTTTTAAGCATGCTACAAATGAGCATGTGTAACAGTAGGTTAACTCCTAAGGACAACACATTGTATTGAGAAGTGGTTAAGCCACAATGTCCATGTTCATTAGCATAAATAATATCCTAGATCTAATCAAAGACAAGTAATATCACTTAAATTATGAAGTTACGTGTGAAAACGTGTTGTTTTTGTAACCAGCTCCATATCCACGAAAGTGGGCTATGAGGTCATCTCCGATTGTGTCCGGAGTCGAAGTCAACGGAAAGATGAGAAGCTAAACGTTGTCCGATATCAAATTGCGTATTGCATCTGTGACAGACGAATGAAAACGCGCGTAAAAAGTGGAAGATAAATATATTAAAATAAATAAATTTAAAATACTGACCAAATTAGTACATTTTACTAGAAGAGAGGAACAAAAGAAAGTGACAAATCCTGTCAAGTTAAATAAAAAGAATATAAAACTAAACTAGCCCGAGGAGTCTGTCCTCGACAACATCCATTTTCCGTAACCCCCAAAGGCGAGACAACTTTTTTTAGTGCTCCTGTTGTTGTGTAGGCTCTAAACGTAGTCACGTACTAATGTGCCCATAACCAAAATCGCTAATCCGCTCGTAATGGACAATACGACAAAAAACATTTTCCGAAATGAAAAATATTATTTCTAGATTAGACTCGTACAAATATAAGAAAAATGATGTCTGAATTTTTTAACAGATTTATGAGAAAAAAATACAATGTAAAAATCTTACTGAGACGTCATCACTCGGCATGACTAATTAATAACGCTTTTGCTCACGTTAATTTAAAAAAAAGGTAGTCCAAAAAACCAAACGTCAAACAATGATATGACCATTCGCCTAAACTTTTTTTATTGTACATTTTTATTTTTTATGTACATGTAACACCGACATCACAATGGACAACATTTCAAAATTGCTAAGCTCTGAAACAAAAAATTCCAATTCTTTGTTTACTTTTCCGCTGCTCGAATATATATTTATTCATTTTTTATATTGCTTATTTACTGAGAAAAAAATTAAAAACTAAAAAACGTAAGATGACGTCATCGGACGGCAGAATGTAAAATATTTCTTTGCTTAGCACATTATAGTTTTAAATTTACGAAATGCCAAACCCATGACATGTAACTGTCAAAAAAAAGACAACTTGTCAACGTTGAATGTATGAATGACGTTGACAATGTTGACACTAGTATTATTTACCTTTGACAGTAGTACCTTTTTTTAATTAAAACAATGATAAGCAAAGGAATATCGCTGTATTCAGCCGTCCGATGACGTCATTTGGCGCTTACGTCTATTTAGAATAAAAAGAATTTCAATAATTATATTATGCATGAAAATGGACAAATTTTGAAAAAAGAAAAGATATGGGTCTGTTCATTTTATGACTACTTTCATATAAAAAAACAATATGGACATGTTAAAAATATGAAATGTTGTCCATTCGTTTAGCCACAAGATTACGTCACTTCCGGCATATTCATTAATATTAAAAAAATATATATTTTAATAAAACACACATTTAATGAAAACTAAAAAATATGACCTATTTTTTTCTTTCTTCTTCTTCAGTTCTGCGAAAAGCACGCCATCATCATTCTGATTTGAGCTTTATGGCCATAAGCACAAGAAATCTAAAATGTTACGAATAGTTCCGTGTTTTGGAACATATGACCGGCAATTACAACTCTGCCCAGGCTCAAATAAGCGAACACATCCTTGCTACAAACAAATATATAGACCAGTGTAGCTGTCACTTGGTGGTGGACCACTCTGACCAGCTCCAGGAAGGGAACGAGCCGCAGCTTCTAGAAGAGACTAAAGAAGATATATCGCAATTGCCATCAACAACATTATTTACCAATGATATAATACTATTTTCAGATAAAATTGGAGTTGGTTATGGTCCTCTTTTACATAAAAACTGTAATTGTAATGTGACAAATTATTGTATGCCTGATGCCTCCTTAGAGCAAATAATAGACAGGGCCAAAAGCTGTAACTTAAGTAAGGAGACAATAATCATATTAATGATTGGAAATGCCTTAAATATGAATAAAAGAAATATTATTCAGGGGTTCACAACCCTTTCAAGGCTTAATGTGAAAAAAATTATCTTGTGTGCCTTTCCCTTTTCTAGGTACTACACACCTAGCCAAAATAACAGTATTCATTTGTTGAATACATTATTATATAACTTGACATATAGTCATAGTGACAAATTTGTGTTTTTTGACACAAATAAATTTATTGATAATAAGTTTATTCTGACTGGCAAAACTTTTTATTTGCCAAATAAAATTAAAAATGACTTAGCTACTCTGTTAGCGTTTAATATTAATAACCTGGTTACTCAGAGTTTGGAAGTGATTCCAAGTAATTTAAATTACAATATGAGACAATAGAGGAGTCCTCTAGCAATTCAATAACAAAAGGAAACCCTAGTCATCTGAACCTTATACATCAGAATATTCAGGGTTTGTCCGGCAAAGAACTAGAATTAGAGTTATTTTTAAATGAAATGAATATCCATATTTTATGTATTACAGAACACTGGTTAAGACAGCATGAATTAATTGTCAATATAGATAACTATAGCGTCAGTAGTTCGTTCACGAGAAAGTTGGCAATCAGAGGCGGGTCAATTATTTTATTGAATAATACAGTTAAATTTAAAGAACGTAAAGATATTGTCTCACTCTCAGTTGAGCGAACTATTGAGTTAGCGTGTGCAGAGCTGGAGCGGCATGTCATTGTCTGTGTGTATAGGCCCCCAAATGGGAATTTTGCCATGTTTGAATCCATTATGGAAGAAGTTTTGAGCAAAATATGTTCATCTAATAAAAAAGTAGTTGTTTGTGGAGATTTTAATATCAACATTTTAGATAACTCACAGAACTCTGTTAGGTTTCTGAATCTCTTTAAATCATTTAATTTACATCATCTTTTCAACGAACCAACGCGAGTCACACCCACCTCAGCTACTTGTTTGGATAACATATTTTGTAACTGTGAAGTTATGGACAAGTCCATAATAAATTTTATCAATTCTGACCATAGTGGTCAAATGACTGTGTTTGAGCACCGTCATGCCCCTTCTTCATATAGTTTTGTATGTAGACCAATCACCGAAAACCGTATAAATAAATTTAAAGAAACTATCTCACAAAAGTTGTCTACATTGTCCTATAATGAAGGAAATGTAAACCAACATTATGATAAATTATTTAATGTCGTTGAAAAAGAATTTAATGGTATCTTTACCAAAAGAACCATTAAAACAAATACCTCTAAAACCAAATTCAGTGACTGGGCCACTACAGGTATTTATAAAAGTAGAAAGAGGTTATTTGAATTGTATGATATTAAGGCCAACTCTAATGACCCAACGACATTAGAATATGTTAAGAAATATTCAAAGATATTTAAAAAAGTATGCGCAGAGGCCAAATCAAATTACTTTAAAAATAAGATAATGAAAGCTAGTAATAAAAGTAAAGTTACATGGAAAATTATAAATAAAGAGACTTGCAAAAACAAAACACAACACAGCAAGGTCTCTCTTAAAATTGATGGCAAATCTATTGATACAGACTCGGAAGTGGCAAACACATTTGAGTCATTCTTTTCAAACATCCCAGTCACTACCACTAAAACATTAAATTCGAGTCCGCATCTCGCTGCTTCTCTCATCAAGTCGCATGTAGATGAGTGCACCACATCTTTTAGATTTAGTCATGTAAACTCAGAGATTATTCTTAAAACATTTAAAGATTTAAATATTAAAAAGACTGAAGACGCATGGGGAATTTCGATAGATATAATAAAAAATATAATACACTCTATCGCACCCCACTTAGCTATAATATATAACGAATGTGTTGACGAGGGTCAATTTCCAAATAAGATGAAAATTAGTAAAATCATACCTTTATTCAAATCTGGAGAAAGGAGTGACCCGTCTAACTTTAGGCCAATATCCATATTGCCAGCACTCAGTAAAATATTCGAAAAAATTATATTTACTCAACTTTTGTGTCATTTTAATATTAATAAATTACTGCATGAAAAACAGTTTGGATTTACTAAAGGAAAATCCACTACTGATGCAGGAGTGGCTCTTATCAAACATGTTTTTGATGCGTGGGAGAAAAAGCAGGATGCAATAGGTGTTTTCTGTGATTTGTCGAAAGCATTTGATTGCGTTAATCATGAAACACTATTGATGAAGTTACGGCATTACGGTGTATTGAATAACGCACTTGATATGATTCAATCTTATTTGTCTGATAGAATTCAAAGGGTTAATGTTAATGGAATCGACTCTTCTGGCGCTCCCCTATTAATGGGTGTGCCCCAAGGCTCAATATTGGGGCCTTTGTTGTTCTTAATATACGTAAATGACCTTCCATACTTTACGAAAGATCTATGTGAGATAGTGTTATTTGCTGACGACACTTCCTTGATTTTTAAGGTTGATAGATATAAAGAATCAATTGACGACGTAAATGATACTCTCTCGCAGGTATTGCACTGGTTTACGACTAACAATTTACTGCTTAACTCAAAGAAAACTAAATGTGTAAAATTCATTATGCCAAATGTAAGGCAGGTCGATACTAGTATTAAGATGAACAATGAATCTATTCAAATCATTAATTCCACAGTTTTTCTCGGTATAACTATAGATGCGAAATTGCAGTGGAGCCCCCATATTGCTGCCTTGGCAGGAAGACTAAGTTCCGCTGCATATGCAGTAAGAAAAATTAGGCGTCTGACTGATATCGAGACGGCAAGGCTGGTATATTTCAGCTATTTCCACAGTGTGATGTCATATGGTCTATTGTTGTGGGGGTCTGCTGCTGACATACAAACTATTTTTGTATTACAGAAAAGGGCCATCCGCGCTATATACAGCCTTAGATCACGTGACTCACTTAGAGAAATATTTAAAGAAATTAATATTTTAACCGTGGCTTCCCAATTTATCCTCGACTGCATTATGTATGTACGTAAGAACTTGCACACTTTTCCAAAAAAGTCCGATAGTCATAGTCTTAACACTAGAAATAAACATAGGCTTGCCGTCCCGGTTCTCAGACTACATAAAATCGGTAATTCATTTGTTGGCTTAAGTATTAAGATATTTAATAAGATACCACAAAATGTCATTAACCTATCACTGGATAAGTTTAAGTCTCATATCAAAACCTGCCTAATGAAGAAAGGTTACTATAGTGTACAAGACTATTTAAATGATAAGGATTCTTGGTCATGTTAATTGATTAATATTTTGAGTTGTTATTCATAGTAGTCTATTAACCTTCATAATTGTATTTTTTTCTCTTCTCAATTGAAACTCTGTAACAACATCAATATTTGAAAAGAGTAACTACTGAGTTTCTTGCTGGTGTCTTCTCAGTAGAAATCGACATTCCGAACCAGCGGTAGATATTATGTACCTATTTTGACATTCATAAGTGTTCTGTGTGGACCTAAATTGAATAAAGATTTTTTTATTTTATTTTTATTTTATTTTACCGCGGGACTTCTTTCGTAGCGCGCACTCTACCTCTGAATCTTTAAAATTAATGGAAAGTTGAAACATAAATGTTCGAAATATCAATCACACATATCGCAATCATTCCATTCTTAGGTTTATTTTTGCTAATTTGAAAAGGAATATCCGTTTTATAGCGAAAGACAGTAGGTATTGTTTGAATTAAATAGCGTTCATAATTAAATATCAGAAAAAAGTTTAACGGATGCTTGTAATGTTGTAGTAATTTCATGTTGTATAGTTTGTGCCCGTGATTTTTCTCTTTACGCCACAGCATACAATATGAACTTATTTTGCCAAGAAGGCGGGAAACTGCCACACGTGGTCACACTAAACGACTATCGAATAACACGATCGAGATATGTCATTGATCGAGAACATTACACCCACTTATTGAACGGTAATGGCGCATCACTAACATACATTTTATAAATGGATAATTAGGCATATGACGGATTATAAAAAGGTTATTGAACTAACAATGCAGAAAGTGAAATATGATTTGGAAAGTATCTCTTGGGTATTGAGGGAAAAAGTTCAACAGTATACCCAAGAGTTTTAACGATCGACTATGTAAAAGGAGTGAAAAGGCGAAAAATGAGACCTTTTTTATTCATGTTCGTTGTGTCTAAGTATTTTTCGTAATGCACTTGGCGAAATTAAGAAAGAAAACGGTTGAACGTGAACGTCAACGTCAAACGGCTTTTTACTATTTGACTTCTATTTGAAGGTGTCTGAGTCTAAAATCTAATAAATATTTTTGTTATGATAATGCAGAAGTAAATCTAAAATTACGGGCAGAAAGAATGACAGCTAACAATGCTGTCATGTGCTTTCGATCGAGCTTAGTTGATATTAAATTACCTATTACTCGGTGTCAGGTTAGGCATCATAATGTTCTCGTCTTTAGTTTACGTGTCGTTAAAAGGACGTCATAGGGCGGATGGTCCCTACAACAAATCTGGTAAGGCTGAAAAAGGACATCATTCATATTGGACCATCCTTTAACCGGCCGGAGTTTTCATGGAGGGCCAAAACATATAGAGCATGAATGACTTCCTTCCATACATTAGTTCAAATTTTCATATACATTTAAAAATAGTGTTACAAGGGGGTCATTGTCTAAAAAAACTGGACAAGAGCGAGTCGCACTCGTCCACGGGTTTCGTGCTGAGGTTTTTTTAAAAATACTTTAGGAATCGAAATCGCTTAATTTCTTTATTATTTTTTAGTAAACATAATAAAAATGCTTTGTATAAAATGTATTGTGCAATGTAAAAAAATACTTTAATTTAACTAAAACTTGAGTTATTAGTAGACATTATTGTATACTAATACTTGGTGTACTATTTAAATTCCAACTCTGTAACACGCGTTCCCGAGAAGGGCCGTGGTGACACACAAACAGACAGACGGACAAAGTAATCTTTTTAGGGTTCCGTTTTTTTCTTTTGAGTTACGGAACCCTAAAATAAATAAAACAAAAGTTTTTTCCTGAGTTATTTTTACGCAACACTAAGTATACTTGAAGGTTCATAGTATTATTTTTGATAAGAGACATTATGTGCATACTTTCGATACATCGTAGATAAGATCTCATGGTAACTATGCATGACCGAAATGATCCGATGATTAATTATGTTACATATTTCATTACTTCATTATTAGGTAGGTACCAACATTACCAAAAAATGTTGAATGGTGATTTAGAATTGTTTAAGATCGTCAGCTGTCAAGAATCAAATAATAATTGTTCTCAAAATGTCACATAAATGCTAAAAAATATATATGATGTACATTACCATAATAGCTAAATACGAAAATTGGTTTGGATTAGAGCTAGTAAGTAGTTTTTAACATATTAAAAGTTATAAACCGTAAACCGCAATTTACCTTCCATATATCTTACTTGCTGCTACGGAACCCTTCATGGGCGAGTCCGACTCGCACTTGGCCGGTTATTTTTTTATTAATCACTCCTAAGTGCTATTTCATGGTGACTATTTTCACTTGCTTGTCTAAGCTCCATCTTGTTTGAATTACATGACGTAGTTTGGAAATAGAAGTGTTTACCATGATATTAATGGGAAAAGGCTTTTATTTTATTCACAACTCAATGTCTACGTTATTTATCTGCCAGTGTCTGCCCACACCAGTAGAACCTGTCTGATGTGATAATAAATCTACATTATGCCTCAATATATTTGTGTCACGTTAGCTACATCGCGAACTTTCTCTTTAATCTTCACCACCAGACTTACAACTGTATTTAGAAATGTCTTTACGCTTTTAGCAAAATAAAAGATAATTTCGCAATTATATGCCGACGTAATCTCGCGACGGCAGAGTAACTGCTTAATAATTTACGTTGACAAACTCGAGTTTTGCTCGAATTATTTTCTAGTCGTGTGCATTCTGTGAGTGATCGTGTCGGCTGTCTTTTTTTCGGAATCTGCGAATGCATCGCGAATTTCATCTGAGTCCACCGGTATTCAGAACCGGCTTCCGCGTGACGTGTTCGTGTGCGACTAATGGGCCGAGTCGTGCCAGTAACGCTCGTCGCGTCGCACCAACAGGTGCACTTCGATACCTTCAGCGTTATTCTGTTGCCCTGGTACCCTGGTAGATTGTGTCAACCCAAATACGGACTTAGTGCTGTTTTTGTGTGATTTTTGTTATCATTATCGGAATCCTCTTCGTCCTTCTTATGACCAGGTAGGATATTTTTAGTTTTGTTTAGCTTTTAAGTTAAAGTTCAACATTTGTTGTAGTGGCTTTTGCAAGTTACATAGAAAAACTTCCGTATATTTTTAAAATAAATAGGAAAGTCGCCAAAATAAATGGTCAGAACGCGAATCTGTAGGTACATGAATAAAAATGCCTACAATTTTTTAAATTTCTTTAGGTGTCTTCCATCCATTCAGTAAGTTTAGTTTGCGCCTCTCATTTTATGAGCAAATTCTATATTACAAATACGTTTTTTGCGTGTAATATAAGGTTTTAATTTGCAGAACTTTTAAGCAATATCATTACATAGAGTACAATTTAAAGGGCACTTAGTCTTACTTCATGACTAAGACTGTAGAAAGTAATTGCGATATTTCGTAATCGTCATCGTCATCGTCATCGTCAGCCCATTTAAGTCCCCACTGCTGGGAATGGGCCTCCCTCAATCATATTTCGTAATAATTATTGTTTACTATAAATCCATAACAATAAATCATATTATCTAAGTAGGTAGGCATAATTTAATATCGAGGCACGGCCTTAAGGCGACGGATAGGACACACTAGCGATGCCAATCGATTTTATTTTTTAGCTACTAAACCGGATCTATTTTAAACAATTTCGGGGCTACAACCTCCAGGCAAACACTTATACTATTTATTAAATTACCATTAACCCCGAAATTGTATAAAATAAATTCGGTTTAGTAGCTAAAAATTAAAATCCGTTGGCGTCGCTAGTGTGCCCTAGCCGTCACCTTAATGAATACAGTAAACATTTCTAAAACTGAGATGTCGCTTATTTAAATAACTGAGTCGTTGAACTCCGTATTTATTTGATTGATAATCTCTATTTATATACATAAATGTTTTTTATCAATAAAAGGCTCTACGATTAATGTCATTGACCTATGTTTGCATTCCTGTTGGTATTTATCTTCTTTTCATTCTTGCATTTGAACACAAAACCGTCCCGTACCGAACGATAATATACCGGTCGCATCCAAATCAAAAAGACTCGCCGCGCGTGTAAAAGAGACGAGGATAAAGATTAGATCGTGAATTCCGTTTCGTTATAGGCCCTCAGGATGCAAGGTCAGGACGCGGTCGATGACGTGACGAGCCGAGCCAAGAGATAAAGGCATTTTTATTCATATGACATTTTGATACTTATGTATATGTACTTATGGTTAACAAAATTCCGTGTACGCTCATCTATTTACCCGTACTTACCTGGTATATTACCTACTTATTTTGGAAAGCATACCTTTAGCCATTAAGTAATAATCACAAGATACTCATTCTTTCTTTTTCCCTGCAACAAAAAAAACGTCCAGTTAATTTTTACCGAAATCATAGGTAAAAGTAAGTAAAGTATATCTTATATACTGTCCCACTGTACCTCCATCATAGAAATCAAGTTATCTCTACTATGATGGGATTAGGCTTAATCACCACGCTTGCCGAATGCGGATTGGTGATCACAAACCCGAGCAATGTTCAAAAAATTCGAAACATACTTTTTGCTCGACCTGGGAATCGAACCCAGGGCCCCGAGATCATGGCCACCCACACATATGTTCCAATGGTACTTAAACCACCAGAGCAACAGGGCGTTCACTAGTTGGTACTATTGAATTAAAGTCTCCGTTTTCAGGTGTCTAATGAATGACTGATGATATCTTAAACCTTTACCAGGCCACTAGACATCATTTGTTTGATGGGTTTTCAACCCTATCTTAAGTGCACAAAGTTCCAAATCCGGTGGTCTTGTATGACACATTGCTTGGTTAAACGTTAATATCGTAATCGTAGGAACCATGAATTTTGATTGTACCATCATCAACCACAAAGCCTATTGAATATAAGGTCGCTTACCATCAGGTGAGCCGCACGCTTGTTGCCAACGAAGTGATAGTAAAAAAAATAACGTAAGCATTTTGATATCTTACGACTAGGGGAACCAGAAATTATGTTTTCTAACCCTTTAAGATTTGTCCTGACTTCTGTGAGAATTCTCCTTGAATGAGATGTAATAAAGATAATCAGTTTATTAGAAGTTAGCTTCCAATAAAGACACATCCTGTTCAGCATGTTTGTAAATACAGTAGTATATCATTAAGTTTATCGTTTGATATGTTGTGTTTTCCGGGTATTTTGAAAATATGAGTTAAATAGCATGATCAATTTGAGTTATGATATATCTCATCAATAGCATTCTTTTGTTTGTTGTTTATATCGGATCCTATAGTTTCCCCACGCAGCCTATAACCTTGCACGTGTTATCTATCTGTCTATCTTGCACTGTTGTGCAAGTTGTTTCCAAGATAGTCGCCCATTCTTGAAACGGACATTAAGTTCTTATTACTTCTCAGTTCGGATCTTCTATCCTAATTTTATTTTTAGCCCTGTTTATATAGTACTGCTCATTTAACTATCCCTTTTCTATCTTAGAGACAGCGTTTCGATATATGTCATTAATTCGATCGAGAGTACGAAGGTACACTCGAGCAAAAATATTTCTCTCCTTATACAGTAACCCTACTTAGTATTCGTAGTAACTTGCATCTATTGGGACAAGTGTCTCATTTTAGACTTGAAATATGTTCGTCCATGTTCTGAGAAATATATCTAAGTTTAGAAATAACGCAGCGTGTCCGTTTGAAATATTCATAGGATATACAAGTTCTAGTCTTAGAACGTTACGTGCAGACTAGAAATCGCGATGGCACACATATCCAGACGATGGTTTGCACGCAACTTTTTATCGAGGTCGTTTGAATAAACTTGCAGATGAGACCTTACGAGGCTACAACCTTTAAGCAAAAGCTTCGATGTTGTACCTACATTCTATATACTAGTATACATAAGTAAGTTATAGCCACGAACCTGCTCTTTGCAGAAAAGCAACTGCATTTATGTCCAATCCTGGAGAGTGTACCAACCAAACCTACTTATATTTTTATCTTTCTTCATTTAGGTAAGTAAACAAACTTTTTTCTCTATATCATTTCATTGGCAATGACGAACTTTGGTCCTGACATTGTAACATTGCAACAACGGATATTTCATAGCCATCAAGTTATGATTAATAATTTTCTGTGTTACAGTTACAAAACGTTGTCATCTTGTTTATTTTATGTTGAAGGTGCTTGGCTCTTATTGTTCCCCCGTCCGTTGGGTTAATTTAGTTCTCACTTTATTGGCTTATATTAGTATTTTGATGGTAAAACTTATTACTATAAACCTTATTGTTAAACATTTTAACCAATTCAGTTCGTTATTTTTTTAAGTGTTCTATGTTTAAGTTTAAATGGTAAGTTACGTAAGAGGTATCTAAGAAGTGTGTGCAGCAATACATTCAAAACTGCAAATAAAAAATCAAACATGTGTAGCGAATCCACCTACCCATAGATATTTCATTTGCTAGGCTTAGTGGCGAAGCCCTGTCAATCGAAATTTAACTTTGATGTGTTCCAAAAACTTAATGCTCTGGTTTGAGGCTGAACAGGCTATTAAAGAACTGTCTTTACTTTAGGGTTCAGATTTAATATAACAATTCCACCTTTAGCCTCTTCGACTTCACAGCTTTCGAAGTTAACCGAAAATTTAAAGCCGTTTATCCGTTGATAAATGAAAAAGACGATGAAATTTATAAATCCAAATCCTTAATCTTGTATACCCTACTGACCTATATGGCGATTGTTGTTGCGAATCGTGTCCGAGCCATCGCCCGCATGATAGTAATTTCGGTATTTACCTTTGCCAAAATTCTTATCGGACGTTTTGGCTCGATCAGAAGATTTTGACGTGTAGTCGTGGGAATTCAGTTTTTTGATAACTGTGTTACTATCTAACGTATCTGTTGTTTAGAGTTGATACGAGGATGTTGATATATTGTGCGAATATAATTCGGAGTGAACATTTTATCAATAACTAGTCCCTAAATTTTCGGATAATTTTCGTTTCCGAATGTAGCAGTAAATGTAAGTATCCAAGATTAATGTGGTTAGCACCCGGATGACTCCCTTGATGCCTTGAAGATCTAGGTCTTCTTCGGTACTTTATAAGGAAATCTTATTAAGGAGCTAACAGAGGAATGATGATAGGTTTATTATGTCAATTTTTGTTAATCTAAGAAGAAAAGTAATTTTATTAAAATTTACATCAAGTACATAGAAGTTCAGAAATACATTTTAAAGCTGAGATTAAGATTAGAGATCAAAATGAGGACGTCTTACTTTTGTTGCAATGAAGCAAATGCCTGCAACCCGTATGACCTGACTACACATAGCGGCTAAAATAATTGTCAACGGTACGAATGCTAAAAATACAATATTCGGGACCGGTTGAATCATGTGTTGTTTCGAATACATCGGTTTTGTCATCGGAAAAGATTTTAAAATGCCTCTGAATAAAATATAACATTGCAGTAAGTTCGGTTGGGTTATTCGATTTCGATTCTTGGCAGAGAAGATTGGAAAGAGTTTTCATCTTTTTTATTTTAGGCAGATCTCCTAGATCTGCCTAAATTTCTGAATGACCATGTGGACTATGTATGTGTGGGCCATGTGAATGAATGAGGCACGATCAAAGTATTTGACGCCCATCCTTTTGGGAACGTGGCAGTCGAATTTTCTACTGTATCCAGATCTACGAAGACTTTTTTACCTGAGAATCAAAAAACATTATGATTAATACATTTATGTATTATTCCCTCTGTCTTTTGTGTGTGTTTTAATAAAAAGCTCGAATTTGTCATATACCTATGTACCAATATAATTGTATATCTGCCACGTAGTCCACACATCTTTCAATATATATTATACGTGTATATACTTATAGCTATTTATTTACTTACATGATACACTCACTCGCAACCAGGTCCCACCAGAATACCACCGCAGCTGCGGCACCGCAGCTGCGGCACCGCAGATAGTGCCGTAGCAGCAAATGCTGAGGTCGGGACCTGATTGACCACACACAACCACACCACCTCTTCTTATATCACCTCTCCTCTTTTTGTATCTGTATCGTGTCTTGTTATGCCTATTGTACATGTTTACTTTTTTCATGTTGTGATGGTCAATAAACGTATTTTCTTTCTTTCTTTCTTTCTTTCTTTCTTATGTGGGTATGATCATTACATCACTTAATACTTACTGTTAGAATAGTTACAAGATTATTACTTACAACTGCGTTTTTTTATGGCGCCAACTATTAATCTTATATGCTTAAGGTAGGGCACACAAGCGACGCCAATTGATTTAAATTCGAAATTTCGAAGCACTTATACTATTTATTTAAAACTTATACTTGACTTTTGGATCTGCTTTTGTACTCGAAATTTGAATTACCGCCATAAACGGTTACTTATGGCGTTAATCCAAATTTCGAGTGCAAAAACAGATCAAAAAGTATTTCTGAATAATCAAATAAATAGTATAAATGTTTGCTAAGAGAAATTGTTTATAATAAATCCGGTTTAGTAGTTAACAATTTAAATCGATTGGTGTCGCTAGTTAGGGCTACACATCGCCTTAATAACCATAATAAAAAAATTTTAGACTGTGAAATAGATTTACCTACTATGAATGCATAATCTTCAAGTAAAGTATTGAAAAGCAAAGTGTGAATCAGTCACAGAATACAAGAATAGCTTTACAAAAGATCGTAATGAGCATAACAATGATCTCCTCAAAAAGTGACGCTTCAACGATTTCTCGATTAGACACAACCATCGATTTTAGTTTGAACTCATCGCCGAAGCGTGTAAATCGATTACGAGGTAGAAATGCATTTTCCGTTAATTTTGCGAGTTCGATACCGAATATGGCGAGTGTCCGATGCCCAATGTCGTGCGCCAAAAAACGCCGGACCGGTCACAGTTTGGCTATATTGCCTCGTATAAATTAAGCGATGCACTCCAAGGCGAGGCTGGATTGTGTTGCCAACTGCTGATAGCAATAGTCTCAATTATGCATTTTTTATGACAATTTTAAAAAGGCGGAGGACTCATTGCGGGTAGCTTATATTTCGCAGTAAACCAAGAACACGTCAGTTAACCGATGAAAAATGATATCTGTTTCTTTACATGAAACCCTCTTCTATAAGTTTAACTTGGCTAAAAATAAAAACCTAATAAAACCTCTCAGCCAGCATATTGTATTATCTGTTGACTTCAGTATTTTCAAATCTTCGGTTACGGTTCATCGAATTGAGATTCTAGCCAGATTCCTTTTAGTCTAGAAGCCCAGAATCGAATCGTCTAAGTCTATTTATTTTGTGGTCCAGTTCTAAATTTAATGGTAACAAATTTTCAAGTAAATTTAAAATATAATGTCCACCCGAAATTCACTTTGTACCATAAAATCTAAACGGTTTCGGTTTGTACGTGTACGACATACACGAAAACGTAAGTAGGTTATCTCTTGCTTGGAAATCTCGCTCGGAAAATTAGCTTTGTACTCGCCAAGTTATCGATGTTTAGACTATCTCGCAGATTGAACGTAATTTCCAACAAGCATCGTTGATTTTTGACACGTGTTGTCCAAAATTGGATTTTAAGACTAAAAAAGAGAATCACAAGATTTTCCACGTGTCTTTGAAAGTGGTGTTTCCCAATCGATATAAATATTATTTTGGTGGCTTCGAAATAAAATAATGTTTATAAGTACATACCTAATTAATTTCCAATAATGTAGTAACTTCACTAAATTGGCAACACCAACAACATTGGCAAAATCCAGTTTCAGTTTTATATGTTGAGCGATTTATAAAACCTTATGGGTGTTCTGCCATTGAAGTGAGACTCACTTTACCTTTGCGACTTCTTAACCTCGCAAAAAAGAGAAGTGTTTTGTAAACCTTTAATGAAAGTAATGAATGTTGATTATTGCTTTTTTAGTTCGAAAGACGAGTAAGCACTGCTGTTTTTGGGGATTTAAACCACTTCTATTGATCTACACGATTTATATTTTAATGATATTACTAGCGA